>JAMPIV010000339.1:0-97500 GCA_024509875.1 Oreohelix idahoensis | reverse complement strand
AGTGTCAATCGAACGATGGCTGTATATAGCCCGGCCTTTCTTGCATCAGCGATACATATCTCCAAAGCTCACAACTTTTTGTGTAACTGCAACGTGGATTTTAGCTATTATAGCAAATCTTGACGGATTTATTCTCCCCGGATATCTTTATCTTCGAATCACTGATATCAAACATAGTACTGTGTATCCGTGTATCCACTTTATTACCAGCATCACCATGTGTATCGTCTACGTTCATCTATCTATAATAACCAGACGACAAATTCGCGCCATCTGTAAAACACAAATTCAAGGAGAGACTAATAATTCTAAGGGAAATAATACATATAGTTCACCTTTTGAAAAACAAGTCAACTCGTTGAAAAGTAATCTGAAGAGCATACGTTTTCTGGTTTTAGTATTTGGGACATTTTTGATCCTTCTGAGCCCAGACATATGTTTTCATATTTACATAACTTATGGCGCGAAAGGTGTTTACCAAAAAAGTGTACATGAATTTTTAAAAGAATTGACCTACTTACATTGTTGTGCTAATTTCTGTGTCTTCGCTGTTAAAGACAGAGATTTCAGATCTGCTTTAGTGGGATATTTTAAGAAAATCAAGAAATGTAGGCTAGCGTTTTTGTGTGGAAAGATACACTGTGTTATGTGTCCAAAACGTGTGCAGCCGATTACAAGCAACGGCTCTGACATTGTTCTGTCCTTCCGGTCAAACTGCGATGCACGTGGGTAAAATGTATGCATCCTAATTGGAAGATCAGGTCAGAAATTATCTAGAAGAAAACTTGTAAGTTTATAATGACAAGTTCTTTTAAAATGAACTGCATAAGATTACTAATAAAATTAGACAACAAATTACTTAGAATAAAAATCGCGATAAATAAAAACAGGCAATTCGTCTATACTAGGACAATAATAATAATAGCCCGTTCAGTCATAACTGACCACGGGAATGCGCCCCTGAGGTGACAGCCCTCAGCTGCTTATTTTCCTGGTGCTCCTTTCGACGTTTTTTCTTCTCTTTTGTTTGCTTTGAGAGCTTCTTTTCGCCAAATCTGAGGTGGCGCTGTAGAGAGCATCGCCACTTGGTGCGATCGGCAGCTTCATCCTCCCAGGTAGGTGGATTTGAATCTAGTTCCTTCACGTCATTCAAGGAACAAAAGCAAAGACAATCCCTACGTTATGACCATAATGTCTTTATCAGAGACAACGAAAGAAAAAAAGAGGACGAAACAGTTAGTAAGAGATATGTTAAACAAGCAAAAATTTAAAACTTTAAAACACCACCCAAAAATGGAAATATCCTACGCCGTTGTCAGCTGGACAAGGAAGTAAAACGTCAAACCCGTGCTAACAAAAGGACATTTCTGGATGACCTTGCAAGACAGGCAGAAGAGGCAGCACTGAGAAATGAACGAAGCACAGTTTATAAAATAACTAAAGCTATCAGTGGAAAACGAGGTGCATACAACATATCGTAAGTAAGAGACAAGCAAGGAAATCTCATCACTACAGCACAGGGACAGGAAACAAGATGGGCAGAGCACTTCAGAGAATTTCTGAATAAGGAACCACCAGAGATAGTGCCACAAAGCTAATGCCTATTCTCGCAAAGCTATTCTTCTTCTTCTGTTCTCACAAGTTCGATTACACTCTTGCATAGGCTCATCATATGATGCTGATGAAGAAAATGACTCATTCATAGATGCAGGAGAATTCCCAATATCTAAATCTTCTTAAGCAATAAATATAATAATCACATATATGAATTATACAGTCACTAAATACGTGCCCTGATACATACGAGGTGTATGACTCTCGTATAAAAGTAAAAAAAGAGAGATAGTGTGAAAGTCTATCAGTTAAAAAGGAAGAGTACCTTTCAGACTCCTGTACAGCCAGAATAAAGGGATTTTAAGAAGAGACCAAAACTGAATCTAAAGAGGAAGACTAAGGTAGCAGATGGTATGGTTAAAACGGAAACAAGGAGTGTGTCAGTGCAAACCGAGATGCACGAGGTTGCTGTCCAGACAGATGACACTTGGGAAAGCACTTTATTTCCAAATAAGATGTCATCGACAGTGACTGACGTCAAGATACCGGATAACAGTAAAATAGATAATGATTCAGTCAAGAGTAAGGAAATGGGAAGACCACAGGAAGGAAACCGTTAGTGTCGAAGACTACAAAACATTTAATGAGAAATAAATGAGAAGGTGCTGGAATTACAGCACGGTTAGAGTTATTACTGGCTTACAATTTCAAAGGCAAATGTGCAGCAAAAAGTAAAGAGCCACTGAAGTTGTTGATGTTTAATGCCATCAAAACGTTACCACCAGATAAGTGGAACATAGATGATCTTTATACATTACTGAAGAAACTTTGTTATATGGAGATACTTTTATGATCTTTGAGGTGATAGTTGGTGAAATAGCTTGAGTGCTGGCAAGAGATGTGTTAGATGGTTGATAAGGGTGGATTTAGGCTGACTTCAATTACCACCCCTATCGACACCAGTAAAATTATAGTTGTAGATGTAGGGTGTCTTATCTGGTTTTGTGTTGTTGTTGTTGCTGTGTATGGTAGTGATGTAGTTCACAGAGTTACAGCACGTAGAGTACGACATGTGAAGTCATAAATGGGTAAACTGCTCTGGACGTGTTTTTATCATTTATTTTGACGTCCCAGGTACAAGTACGTACATCCAGTTCACAATAGGGCAATGTCATGACATTCACGAATATCAGCATACATAGTTCATCAATGCATTTGGCATATTCTAAAGATGATGATATGGCGCCAAGGCATTATATGGTTGGCTCCAAATACAAAAGTACATCAACAAAAAATCCTCTTACTGTTCAGATGTGCTAAATGAGTCAAATCATCAGTCGCACGAGGATGGCATTCCAGGAGTGCAGGTCAAACTGACCTTTACAGGCATTCCTAAATCTAACCTTGACGTAGGCATAATCGCTGACACACAGCGACGGTCATAGAACAAAGAACTGTCCTTCGGGCTGAGTATGACCCGTGTACATATAGATCTCAGGTATGAAGATACCTGGGGCGTGACATCTATTAGAAGAACCTTCCTTTCTGTAATGCATACGTGAGCAGAGATCGACCATTGTCAAACATAAGTAAAGTTACAGATTGGATGTAAATGAGGCATTACCTTCGTTCGAAAATCCACACCACAGAAAACATACGCCTCCAGGCGTTTTAGAATACTCAAGGGAAGGACCTTGTAAGCTAACTATCTCACAATAAGGCTCCTAATCCCTAACAAAATCACAGAGACGCCAAAACGCGTCTTCTCTGCTTCACAGCTTTACATCGTCTCCAAAGATAAAGAAACTTCCCAGGCGCCCCGCGTCCGGACATGCGCAGAACGCATCTACATGAATAGCAATCAAACCAGACGATCTAGGAACATTCCAGATAAGATTTAACTAGATCGAGCCTTATTTGGACATGAACAGAGACCTCAACATAGGTTTCAGACATTCCAACCACAGTTGACCGATACTACCAAAAAAGGAGAATGGTCACACTTCGTTAATAAAAATATGGACCGACCGTGTCTCGACACAAGAGGAGGTAACATCATATTAAATGATAATCTCAATTATCCAGAGTTATGTAGCTTTGACCGACAAAAAATTAAAGTGTACTTTCAGTCAATCTAATAATACAATGTCTTTAGCAAAAAATGATCATACAATGACTTTATATAAAAAAATTATCATATAATGACTTTAGAAAAAAATGATCATATAATGACTAGAAAAAATGAAGATCTGTGCGTAACAATGGTGTGACAAATTTTATGTTGTAAGATAGTTGATAGCTGCTGGGTAGACAGTGCAATTGGTGACCCATGATACGAAGTGGATATTTATTACGGAAGTCAAGACACAGTATGTTAGGTAAGAACTTTTATGTAAGATTTATCTCTCAGGTCATGTCTCTGTCCATCATTTATATATGTTTACCGCGGAAGAGAATGTTTGAGTGGTATGGACATTAGAGTATAATGTGGCACGAAAGGAAAGAGTGCTTTCTCGAAAATAACCAAATTTGCTTTCCTAATCTGGATCATTATTTTATTTCCATAATTTAGGTATCCAGTAGGATAGATACGCCTTGGATTGACACTACTTGTAGCACTTTATGCCACCACTGAGAGTGTCTTGACATGGTCATCGGGTCGTCAGGTTGCTGAGATGGACTACAGTCTCTATTTTAAGAAGTTATCCCATACTTTGAGAATCTGTACAGAGTACCTGATGCCGGAGCGCATAATTTTTTCGCTTTTGTAATTATATAGTTTAGACTATAGTATATACATACAGTTCATATTGTTATGCTTATTGAGTTCAGGGCATCTGCATGTAAACGATATAGGAAACTGCCTATTAGGGTTGTAGCGTGCCTTTTATAAAATATGATGTCTCTTTTAGTAACGACTGGTTACTCTGGCCAGGTACACAGTAGGGGTACTGCTGATGGACATCGCTCACAGCCATTCAGCTTGAAAGTATTCACGTCACCACAAAAACAGAGTGGACAGTGTGGCCGTGTAAGTTTATACGGCACTAGTATTTATATTGATTTTATTTAGTCAGAGTTAATCCTTCATATGTTGTTGTGGTTCAAATGCTAAATGGCCTTCCGCCAGAGATGGTAATACTTGACCTTTTGTTATTTTTCTTCCTCTTCCCAGGAATGTTCTTCCCTATAAGTTTGGGGATAAGCAAAACAGTTTCAGCACAACAACGTATATCCAAAAGAAATTACTGTAAATTTCCACAAACAGCAATTCAGTAGAAAATTATGTTAGAGTTTATTGATGTTATTAGACAAATACTATAAATTTCACAATGATGATTGGATATCAAAGATGAAAAATATGTAATCCAACTGAATAATATATGTATATCCAAATAGAATAATATACTGATTTATCTACTCAAAAACTTGTCTTGGTATCCTCAAAGAGGAAGTTCACCTAACGCTATGTGGAAAAATCCTCTAGTCTAAAATCATGGAATCCTTGGAATCATAAATCCTGAAATCACTGCCTATCGCCCACATCTCTTCTATTTATACTATTTCTTCAATTTTCCCGCCTTTTTCCACACGTCCCATTCTTTTTTCCACACGCTACAATTTCTGCACACGGCTATCTGTTTTCGACATTTTGCACACGACTTTCTGTTATTTGGACTTTTTCCACATGTGTGATCTTTTCCAACTTAACAATTGGATTAAAAAAAACCAGATCACACAAACATTCATTTCCCACTTTCCGCGCATAAAACCCATTCTTTATTATCTAGGACTGACCTACGTTTACCTTCTCAGAGCAGTAACTGCCAACTGAACTTTGAATGATACTGCGCTTTGTGTAAAAACGGCTTATTTGCTTTTAAGGTCTGTCATTCTTATATGTAGCATATTATATCACGTATAAATGTTTAGCGTGGAAGTAGTAGGGATAATGCTAGCGTGGAAGGCCAAGCGGTCACAGACAGTTAAACAAACGTTTATTAACATAAGCACAGCTCCACCAGTATCAACTTAGATCAATTATAGCATATGGCATAATATACATCTCTCGTCTTCCGTATGGTCCCTGTATCGTCAGAAACTAGTACACTGCCCCCGACATTTTATTCATATAATATTTGACACCGTTCAGAGAAATATCTACGTCCTTTCTCATGCATAAATCTCGTACCTCTCCCACAAGTTCTTGAGGTACAGAAAAACGTAACATTAGGAATTTATCACTCAATAATCCTATACATTTCAGGAGCTAAAAACAACACACGTCCACTCTGTTGAACATACACCATCGCTCTCTCCCACCAGTCACCTGTCTTACGAGGCCCCGCCAAGCATGACGGCTTAGCGTAACTCACCTATCTTTTTCAGTGACCCGTGTAAAAATAAACAAACACAGAGTCCTACTGAACTAAACTAAATACGTCACTCCTGTTATGAATTTTAATCGTAACAAGGGTAATTAGTTGTGTATCCAGTCATAGCATTCTTAATGCATGACGTTTTTGATTTCATAAATGTCCATGAGATAGCTATGTGTGGAACTTGTTTTAAAACTGTAATGTTGGAGACTATTGTGACATTCCTCTGGCGAGTAAGGATTATAATGAGTTAGACGAATGAGCATATCTACTTTGTTTTCCTTACAGAATCAAGTTGTTGGAAAATGCATTCTCGACATGAGCATAGTACGAGTACTTGAGGTGTAGGAAGCAGTGAAGAAAGTGCTATAATTATCTGCCAGAATTTCACAGATACTATTTTGACAAAGCAACGTTCTGGTTGGAAGAACTGAAGGAATATGAGAAACATTTATCTGTGTGGATCAAACTGATATGAGCGAAGGTTATTAGAGCTAAGATGAGGAAGTAGCGAAAGCTTTGGTGTTAAACTAATATACACCTATCACAAATTGAAATTAATGTTTCTTTATATTATTCATTGGATCGCACACATTTTGATAAAGCAACATGGTTTGTTGCTTAATTTTGTTGTTGTAGTGTACCTGACTGGGGGACTGATGTGTATAAGACTTACATTTTTCATGAGATGTAGTTCAGTTTTGATTACATGTGTCATTAGAAAGTGTGGATAATTTTCCTTCAGAAATGTATTTTTGATGGAAATAGTTGATATGCGAGATTTTTCAAGACTGCTATTTAATTGCATACATCTATATACAGTAGAACCTCCATAGTTGACCACCTCCCTACATTGACCACCTCCCGAAGTTGACCACATTTTCATAGACCGGACACGCACTACATGTACTCAATGGAAGACGACCTCTATAAGTTGACCACCTCTGTAAGTTGTATCTTGACCACTTGAATATGACACATAATAGTAATTTACCCTCTATTACCTGACCAGTTTTAAAAAGAAAATCAGTGTCTTTGAATTTTAGAGTTGACAGGTTGGTAGTACATCGGGGACACAGGTTGATCTTTTAGCATTCATGCTTGGCAAATGACCGCTTTTACGTCAGACCATAACCAAGATATAGGAAGGCTGTCTAGCGAATATTCCTTCACGCTCTTGGTTCATCGAGCGATAGTACAGGCATCCCTTTTTCTCACTCGATAAATACAAAGTATATGAATTTCAACATGGCTGTTCTCTCTCTCGTGAGCTTCACTCACTATAGAATATAGACCAAAATTAGTCATCTTAAATGTCCTCATTTTTTCGCTCTCATAGAGGTAATTGAATAATATCATACAATCCAGTGCTGATACATAGGAATGTCTTCTTCCTTTGAATGGATATTCTTTTTAAAAGTACCACTGTGCATCTGCTTATCAACAACGATGGCGAAGCCCAAGTTCATAATAAATTGTGGTTTTACCTTTTTATGCGAAATATAACTTTGCCATTCCTTGGCAAAAGAGAATAAACACTGGGGTAAAGTACATACAACATGTCTATATGACTATCACTTTTCCCCATCCATATATAGATCACTATTTCGGCAAAAAGCCTGCTACAACAAAACTCAGCATCCTCACAGGATGACAGCCATGGATCACACCCCTTCGCTAGCGATACTTCCGCTGCATAGCCTTTGACCTTTTCTAGCGACAACCAAATTAGTTCGACTTAGAAATGCAAAGATATCCATATATAAGACAGACTCGCCATCAAACACTACGCAGGCCAAAATACGAAGCAAGAACAGTCCTACCCAGCCAAAGAATAAATCACATAGGCCTAGAGTCGTCTGCGGAAAAACAGAACTAAAGGGAAGCAACCCATTCTTTAAGCACTATGACTGCTTCCAAAATGCGAACATAATGAATATAAATGTATTATATTGCAAGATAGTAAAAATTGCCCTTTACATGTCGGCACAGTAACCGCTTTTCGAATGATGCTTGCCGACTAAAATCTCTTTGATGTAAGTTTCTCTCTCTTCAGAATGTGTTTTATACGGGACTTGCTATGACGTTGATAAAAACTACTAACCTCTCAACACTTTTTGATGTCCCGAAGGAAAGAACTCAAGGAGCTGACAATGAAGGAAAAGGTTGATCGTCTACACTTTCTGAAAAGCAGCAGCCAAAGAAAGACGGCAGAACATTTTGGGGTTAGCAAGACCACAGTTAGCAACATCCAAAAACGTAAACATGAGTACTTGGAGAGATGTGGTAAGGAAAGCGGAGATCTACAGCGGAAAAGGAGGAAAACTCCCCTAGATGAAGTCAATGAAGCCACATTAAATTGGTTCAAACAAATGAGGGCAGTTAACGCCAGAATCTCTCGGCCGATGATTCAGGAAGTTGCTAAAAAATTCGCAAGGGAATTCGGGGTGGCAGAAGATTTCCAAGCATCAAGTGGTTGGCTCGAGAAATTTAAACTGCGACACGTGATCTCCCAGAAAGTGTTGTGTGGTGAATCCAATGAAGTTCCGGTAGAAGCTGTGGAAGAGTTCATCAAAAAGTTTCCTTGCTTCGCCAGAGGCTTCAAAGACGATGACATCTTTAATGCTGACGAATGCGGACTCTTTTTCAAGGCGATGCCTGACAGGAGCTTCGCCATGAAGGGTGACAAATGTGAGAGCAGAAAACTTTCCAAAGAACGTTTCACAGTTATGCTTTGCGCTAGCTCAACCGGAGAGAAACTAAAGCCCTTGGTGATTGGTAAATCTGCAAAGCCACGCGCATTCAAGAACCTGAAGCCCGAAGACCTCCCCGTCACTTGGAGATCAAACAAATCCGTATGGATGACTGGCGCCCTATTTGAGAAGTGGGTAAGGGGCATCGACCGAGAAATGAAGAAGAAGAAACGGTCTATTCTACGACAGTAGACAACTGTCCTGGCCACCCACAAGTGGAACATCTCACAAACGTGACACTGAAATTTCTGCCTCCAAACACGACCTCAAAAACCCAACCTCTTGACCAAGGCATCATCAAAACAATTTAAAATGCACTACCGGGCCCAGCTCCTGCAGTGGGTCATTACTAAAACACAGATCTGTGGTCCGCCTGTGGAAGCAACTTCATCCGCTGCATCAGTTAACGCTCTGGATGCTGTCCTCTGGATCAGTTCTGCTTGGAATAAATTTCAGGCGGAAACGATACAGAAGTGTTTCATGATATGTGGATTTGTCACAACCCAAGAGCATGACGTTTTAGCCCCATCGGACAGTCCATTGCCAATGGCAGAATTCGAAGGAGTAGATTTTGAAGGTTTTGTTGTAATGGATAATGAGGTGGCAACCTGTAATGAACCTGACCCAGAAGGAATTTTCCAAGCGATATTGACCGAAGTACAGACAAGCATAACAGTGCATGAAGCAGCTGGTGAAGTTGAAGAAGCAAGTGACGATGACACAGAAATTGCACAGACTCCAAAAGAAGAGGCTGTCAGGCATCTGATAATGCAGTTGAAGTCATTTGCTGTGGAAAAATGCCCAGGTATGTTGAGTGGTGTAGCCAGCATTGAGAGTGCTTTCTCCACTTATGTTTGTAATAAGAATAAGACAAGACCAAGATTGACTCCTTTTTTCAGAAAGAATGATTAAACCATGATAAAACAGATGTTGATGATTTGATTTGATGTTGTGATTATGTACGATTTCGTATGATACTGTATTCTCCAATATAAGCTGTTCAATGAAGTAAAGTATCAGAACAATAGGCCTCGTTCCGTATGTTGACCACCTCCGTATGTTGACCGGTTTGCTACAGTCCCTTGGGTGGTCAACTTATAGAGGTTCTACTGTAATTTGTTTCCATTAGTGGAATGGTAGGACAATATGTTGTAAGCATTTGCTCCATGTAATAGGAGGTAGTATGGAGAAATGTGGTATGGGTTAGAGTGTGACTCACCCATTGAAGTTGTGTTGTGTAAATGATCCAGTCACAGTAATATGACAACTGTTTCAGTAAGACCGTATGTTTCCAGCCAATTATGTGTTGGTAAAGAGGAGTTCTGTGGCTACTACTCAAGTCTTCTGTGCAAAACTTCATTTTCCATCTGGAGTGAGGGGTTGGACGTCACAGAACAGTTTCATGAGTGTGAATGATGATAGTGATTTGGTGTTAAGGGTCACTGAACTGTTGTTGTCAACACTTTTAAGTGTAAAAGGATTGAGTTTGTCTGACTGTAGGTCAACACTGTGTGACTTGTGCGTGCGCTGGGAGAAAGCGTTTAGTGAATACAAGTCTGGGGTGATTGGGAATAGTGGGTGTTTGGCAGCTAAGCTGGGCGTTCGAGTCTGTGTTTTGTAACCAAGCTGTAGGCTCGTATTTAGTGACTGTATAATTCATATATGTGATTATTATATTAATGATGTGATAGGTGGTATGCATTATCATGTAGGCGACGCTTTTTCCGCCTAGGAATGTTCTGGGAGGAACTTTGTTAATGGTTATGAAGTAGACAAAATGGTTATGTCATATGCGACTCTTTTACCGCATAGGAGTGTTTCTGTTGGAACTAAATTTATATTCCTGTTTATGGAGAACAGTATAGGGCATCGCAGTGTCCACCCCTGGAGCTACTCTGAAGAAAAGCAACGCGTTTCCCGCCTTGTAGATGTATTAGAATAAATACAGGCGTTGTTTAATTCCCGCCTGGAGGAGATTCTGAGAGAATCTATATAGCGATGATTAATCCCGCCAACCACTTAGAATACGTGATTCACACCTGGATGGTGTTACATGTGCAAGGAGGGTATACCGCACATATAGATATTTAGTGTACTGTCTGTGTACGTAAGTGGAGCCAGTCCATATTGTAGGTATAGTTATTTCCTGCAGGCAGTGTTAGCCTAAGTATTAGGTCAGTGTTTTTGACGATGTATTTGATATTCAGGTTACGTATGTTAATGTACAATAAATGTCAAGGAACTGTAACCAGTGGCGTTCGTGTTACATCATACCCCTAGCGTTGTTCATCTACATACAACCCACTCCCACCATAATATAGTTCTGACAAGTACATATAAGGGGAAACAATACAATTATTGTCTAACTTTCAACCACAGTTGCACCCCCTTAGAAAAAAAAAGTGCGCAAATGACGGTGTGCAAAAATGTGACTGACCGAACGACCGACCAAGTACTTACGGCGGCAATTATATATTTTGATAATCGTTGGACGATCACATCAGATCAAAAGAAAATTCAACATCGACTTTTGGCTGCAATTGATCTCTAATGGCTTTGATGGCACACTCTAAAAACTAAATATTAGGTTACCAACTATTCATAATTACTACTTACTAAGTCGTTCTTTTTCTACGTGGGATATAGAGGTTTGCTAGGGAGCGCGCCGTACTATCATATCGGCTATATTCCTCCTGACCTGATTCCAATCTAGTCCTCGGTCCTTCAGAGATTGTCTAATGTTGTCTTCCTAGTGGACTAGGGGAAGTCCTGGAGGCCTGAATCCATGGCTCTTAGTTTCGAACACTTGTCGTGGTAGCCAATCTTTTTCAATTCTGCAGACATGGACAAATCATTGAAGTTGTGACTGTTCCACTTGTGTCTGCAGGGGTTGGGGTTTGAGGCCTTGCCGTATCGTTTGGTTGCGTGTCATTGCCCTGGTTACTTCAACAAACGTCCACAGATTCCTCATTTCTGAGGTTTGGAGCTGGCTTTTGTGGGTTTTAGTATTTTCCCATGACTTTAATCCATAGGAAAAGACTGTTAACGGTATACAGCCATCTTCATCTTCTTGCCAACTTCATTTTTGCTGAGGAATCCTCGATTTATGGCCTGAAAAAGTCCCCAAGCTGCTGCTCTGCCGGTAGTCAACTTTTCTTTGATGCCTCTCTTCAGGTCTATGACAGCTCCGAGGTATTTCTTCTTCTTCTTCTTCTCCTTCTTCTTCTTCTTCTTCTTCTTCTTCTTCTTCTTCTTCGTTCTTGAAAAAGGACGTCGGTTGCGTTGTGTCCGTTTACAGCGAGCTGCGATATTTGATCCTTTCGGCCGACACATTCGACTTCAGCACGGCATTTTTGGGACCGAGTTAGCCTTCCCTCTTCGATCTCTACTCATAAACAACCTTAGATATGCAGATGATACCGTGTTGTTAGCTGAAAGCGAACAGGAGTTACAAGAACTAGTGAAGCAAGTGAACTGTATAAGTCATGAATATGGACTCGACATTAATATTGAGAAAACTAAAACTATGATAATTAGCAAAACAGACGATAAACCCACATTAAAGATACGCGTAAATGGGAAAATCCTGGAACAAGTCAAGAGCTACGTATATCTTGGTCATATAATAACAGAAGATGGCAGATGTGAAACAGAAATCAAGAAGAGAATAGGAATGGCCAAAGCTACATTCAACAACATGAAACATATACTGACATCCAAACAGTTATCTCACAAATTAAAACTGAGAATCATAAAGTGTTATATATATTCTGCATTTCTGTATGGTGCAGAAACATGGACGATGAATAAGCATTTGGAAGAAAGAATTGAGGCTCATGAAATGTGGATATATAGAAGGATGGGGCGTATCTCATGGAAAGAGATGAAAACAAATAAGGAGGTCCTAGAAAATCTAGGTATGAAAAAAGAACTAATGAGAGAGGTCAAAGTTCGGCAGCTAAAATACTTTGGCCACATAAAAAGGCATAACACCTTGCAGAAGACCATAACAGAAGGGAGAGTTGAAGGCAAACGTGCAAGGGGAAGACAGCGCTATAAGTGGGAAGATAACATCAAGAGATGGACGGGAAAGAGTCTATCAGAGTGTACCACCAAGACAAGAGACAGAAGACGTTGGAGATCCATTACAGCCAACCTTCGTCGTGGAGATGGCAACTGATGATGATGATGAATTAGAATTCAGTGGTTTCTGAAGCAATTAGTTTTACATGATGAGGTGTCCAACCACATGCACAACCTCAAACTAGTCGCCTTGTACGACATGCATTAAGAAGTAGTAGTTCTATTCCATATTTGTCTCATACGACACCCCCCGGGAACATCCCGGGACACAGTAAAACATAAACTAGATCAATTCAGTCAATGATGGTACCATTTCCAACCAGGAGCTGCTTACATGGTGCAGTCAAAAAAGGCATGCACACCATCATTGCGGGAGACGCTGGAACGGGTTGGCAATGTCCTCGGAAGGGGCACTGACACCATAATCAGAACTGCTATGCTATAGACCCCAGAATTACGGCAAAAGAGAGATGCTGACCATAGACAACCTAGCAAAGAACAGTGGAGGCTGAGATAAAAACCACGAATTATAGTTGGGGTACGTCACAAAGGATAACCTTTTTATTTTCCGACAATATATATATATATATATATATATATATATATATATATATATATATATATATATATATATATATATATATATATAACTAAATATTGTAAACATAAACAACAACACACACACAACACCAAGCAAACCAAAAGTAATACCACCCACACCACACCGATTGTACATTGTCTTACTCCAGCGCTACACCCCAACACTCAAACATGCGTCGTCACCCCCGCCAGCTACACCCCTTTTGATACCTACTTATGTCTAAATAGCGTCTCTCTCTCTCTCTCTCTCTCTTTATATATATATATATATATATATATATATATATATATATATATATATATATATATATATATATAAAATAAACAACACATAACAACACACCATTATCGAACTAATTTATTGCTATATAAAAAGTCATGCGCCGCCGCCTGATGCTCCACCTGCGTATTGAGTATTTTCTTATATAAATAGTCACGCGCCACCTGTAACACACAACAACAAGGACGCCAGCTGCTCGTCACCCCGGCTAAAATATATCACTATATAACAAGAAACCAACGCCTGATGCTACACCTGCGCAATTACTTATATAAAAGTCATGCGCCTGCAGACTATATAAAAAGTCACGCGCCTGCAGATTTTTTCCTTATATAAAAGTCACGCGCCTGCAGATTTTTTCCTTATATAAAAAGTTACGCGCCTGCAGAAATAATACCCGTTTTGCACCTGACATACTACTCAGTTTGTTGCTGCCCTACAAGTCGCCACTAGGCGTGATGGCCACTGACTGCTTTCTTGGTCAGGGGCTGGGGATCAACGAAAAGATGAATTTAATAAAATGTGACAAAACGGGGCGGCCCCTATCGATCTTTGTTTTTGTCCGGCAGTATTG
The DNA here is from genome assembly GCA_024509875.1 of Oreohelix idahoensis. Classification (NCBI taxonomy): domain Eukaryota; kingdom Metazoa; phylum Mollusca; class Gastropoda; order Stylommatophora; family Oreohelicidae; genus Oreohelix; species Oreohelix idahoensis. Next base: position 83,277 of record JAMPIV010000339.1, on the reverse strand, counting down.
GTACCTTTGTGGTACTGATTTTGTTTTTGTTCTGTCAATTATCACACTTTTCTTTTCAGCTTTCTTTCTTTATTTTCTGCTTGTGTGGAAAATATTTTGTAGGGGCATACATTTGTTGACACTCCTCTCTGTGATGTCACTTGATTGTTACCCGGTCATCCTAACTTGCGGTAAGCAACTGAGATAAGATAGTCGCCAGCGAGTTTACATTGAACCGCTGATAAGACGACTCATTTGGCAACCCAGATGGGCAGGTACGGAGTTTTACGTACTCATACGACAGATAACGAGATCACTGTCTGTGTGACACATGTGGGCAGACAAGTGTGACATAATCGCTTCCGGGCCGACTTGTTATTACAACATTACTTTCTAGTAAAGAAATAAGTATTACAGCTTACACGTGTTGTCATGTGAGGTCTTCGATCTGTCTGTAAGTTTATACACAAGGGCATAGGACATCATATTAACAGACATGGAAGGATTGACCTCTGCCTTACCTTCAAAATTATCCGATGTCGGAATATTTTTGAAATCATCACACCCTATCCGCATGATTTGAAATGATTGGATCTTTCTGATTAGATTCTTAACAACAATGCGTGGGAAGATAGGAATATAGTCTGACCATTTTCGCAGTTTTATTTCACTGTGAATTGCATGCTTGCCAAGACAACATCAGACCTTGCCAGAGTAAAGACTAGATTCAAAATTCCTTTTTTTAACCGGACCTTTTATTGGAGAACCAAATAAGACTTACAATGCATAGGGAATCTCTACATTTTAATAAGAAACACCGATACTAGGAAACTGACTAGTCTTTCTCACGGAGACAGAGAATGAATCTATTATCAAAATAAAGACACCCCAGACGCGTGTAAGAGACCGACTCATCTCTTTTATTCATCTGAGCAACAAGTCTGTAGCCAGGATTGGCGTAAGTTGTGATTTACATTTCATATTTTATTACTAACATGTGAACTAACATATATATATGTATATATTACCATGTGAAGTTTAATGTGTGAAACTCGCTACTGGATGTCAAAGTTATTTGAGGCTGGCAACCTCAGCCAATAGAATGATGATTCATGAACCATCACTGCAAGGGCTGGTGATTGCTTTATTGATAGTTTCGTAAAGAGAACTAAAAGCATAATGTAGTTCCAGGTTCCTTGTGGAGCAGGGAGGGAAAGAGGAAAGAAATGTTGTACATTTTAAGTATAATACTTACATTTTCAAAGCAGTGTAAATGTCCCTGTAAACAACGTCACTTTAAAATTAATGTAAGTTTTCAAGCTTAAACCAGAGTAATTGTCTATGTGAATATATTCATTTTAAAGTAGTGAAAGTTTCTAGATTTTCAATCAGTGTAAAACTTAAATGAAAACATATTCAATTTATATTTTGAACACTTTTCAATCAGTGGAGATGTATATATAAACAGGCTATCTGTATTATTAACCTTTTCATTTAAATATAAAGTAGTTATGAAAGCTATTCTATTTAAATGTAAGGAAAGTTTTATCCCGAGGGATGAAATTTAATTTTCATCAAAAGTAAAGTCTGAGTAATTGGGATGGTGGTATGGGAAGATAGGAACCCATAACTATGGGGTGGAAAACGCCATACTCAGAAGAGCGTTTCGTTCTATTCTTTGCCATAGTTATTGGTGGTACCAGCAGAAAGTACTATCTCTGGAAAAAGAAGGGAACCGTGGTCTAAGCTTTAAAACGCAGGATCCACGTGGTAGACTCTCCTTGACATTTCTGGGAAACGAGCTACCCCCCGACAACCTTGATCAGATACTAGCGTGAGCAGAGTGAAAAGAATCAACCCATAAGAAGGAGCAGAACCGTCATTGGCAGCTAAGTTCAAATATTTGCTGCCATTTGAACTTCTTGTAATACCACACATTCCGTAAAGAATGTGATGATAACTTGTCTTGATTCATAACTATTCAAATTATTTTCCAACTGTTAAAACGTAAAGTGATTATTAAATTTTGTTATTTGTAATGTTACAAATTTAACTTCGATTTAATCCTTTTAAAGTTACTGCATGTTTGTCTCAGTCAAATTACTTTACACATTCTAAACAGAGCTAACCTAAAATAATAGAATTCCACTGAGTAAATCAGTGGTGGGGGGTTAAACGAGCTGAACCATTAAGAAGTGCTTAAATCCTTCAAAAAAAGCGTCGGCAGAATTACAGAGTTAATATACTCAGCCAAAGCAGTATTGTTCTCGCTTATTCTGAATATATTGTGAAGCCTCCCTTTGTAATAGAAGTGTCATCACCCTTCTATCTACATCTCTGCCAAGAGTAATCTTGTGCGAAGGTAGATACCTTTGAAGCCCGTATTAGATACTCTTGAGTTTTGGCCACTGTTGGACCATTACTGCAAAGCAGGGGAGGCAATACCGTCACATAAAACGAGAAAAGGTATTTCTATGCCACGTACTTAAAAGAAACGGTTAGAGGATGTTCAGTAACCTTGAGCTGACTGTTGTCTTTATTAGATTCATTAATGTAGAAGTCTGATGGTGAACGAGATGTCAGGAACCTTGAGCTGACTACTGCCTTGATTAGAGTCATTAATGTAGAAGTCTGATGGCGAACGAAGAAGAAGAAGAAAATGCCAGCTACTGATGTAAAGGGGAAGGGAGTGAGCAGCTGCTTATTTTATTATACTAAATTTCCTCTTTATTTGGTTGAAGGACCTGATCCCTTTCTCGCTATCTTTATCTTCTCTAACTCAAGGGCAAAGCCAGGTATCCGTAACAGCTGAGTAGACCGAAGCATCTCGATGCATGCATGTTTAAAAATTATTTGCACTCAGTACTGTAAATATTGCATGCTTGTTTAAAAATTGTTTGCACTCAGTACTGTAAATATTACATGCATGTTTAAAAATTGTTTGCACTCAGTATTGTAAATATTACATGCATGTATAAAAATTGTTTGCACTCAGTACTGTAAATATTACATACATGTTTAAAAATTGTTTGCACTCAGTACTGTAAATATTATATGCATGTTAAAAAATTTTTTGCACTCAGTACTGTAAATATTACATGCATGTTTAAAAATTGTTTGCACTCAGTACTGTAAATATTACATGCATGTTTAAAAATTGTTTGCACTCAGTACTGTAAATATTGCATGCATGTTTAAAAATTGTTTGCACTCAGTACTGTAAATATTGCATGCATGTTTAAAATCACTGACCAGTTTAACTAAGTACATGTCATAGCCCTTTTATTTCTTGACATTTGAATATATAACACTGTATGTTATCATTATAAATAAATGATTTCATGTCAAACCAGTAACAGTTGTCATGTCTCAAATTAGCTTGTAAAAATGATAATACTAAGATACTGAGCATTCGATTGACAGAGTAGTTAGAGCGCTGGAATCTACGGCAAAGGTGCCAGGTTCAAATCTTGGTATCAACACGCTCCAGTCTACCTATCTGTAAATGGGTACCTGACTTTGAGTTAGGAAAGGAAAAGGCAGCGAGGAAGAGAACTGGTCACCCCACCTCTTGATGCTAGACCTAGTATGGTGAAGCCTCTAACACTTCACTCCCCTACGGCAGTATCTGGTATGAGACAACCTGTTTTTGTTACTAAGATTTAACTTGCACCACTCTTGACATTTCTTCTCAATATGATACCTGTTTTTGTTACTAAGATTTAACTTGCACCACTCTTGACATTTCTTCTCAATATGATACCTGTTTTTAAAAAAAATAAGATTTAACTTGCACCACTCTTGACATTTCGTCTCAATATGATACCTGTTTTTGTTACTAAGATTTAATTTGTGCCACTCTTGACATTTCGTCTCAATATGATAATTGCTTTTTTTACTAATATTTAACTTGTGCCACTCTTGACATTTCGTCTCAATATGATACCTGTTTTGTTACTAAGATTTAACTTTTCCACTCTTGACATTTCGTCTCAGTTTTAAATACAACCAACTTCCTTCTGAAAAAAACTTCAAGAATTACAACTTAGAAAATGCCTTTGTAGTTCTGTGAAAATGAGACAGCTCAAACATATCTTCTCAACAACTCACAAGTACAAAACACAAACTTCCAGAGGCCTGCTATATGGAACTCTCCTTTAAGATTTCTTTACTTCTTGTTAGCTCGACGGTGTTGTGAGTTCTTCTCACCGTCAATGGTTTTGATTGGTGCTACTAAAATGTATGCACTTATTTCATTGGCACGGATAATGCTGAGGTAATATGCCTCACTGCCACATACCTGTTTTTGATTAAACGAAACTTATTTTATGTCTTTTCCTCAAATGAAAATTATGTATGTGATATAACAACCAAGATCTTTCTTTCATTTATTTTTAGTTTAACAATTATAATTAATAAAAATTATTCAGAGGTACAGATACATGCATATTATTTATTGATATATTTATTGACCGTCCGATTGGCTGAGTGGTTAGAGCACTTGTCTCTCTCGGCAAAGATGCTAGGTTCTATTCACGGTAATGACACGCTCCAATCTACTCAGCTGTAAAGGGATACCTGACTTTGCTCATGAGTTAGGGAAGGAAAAGGCCGCAGGGATGGGAGCTGGTCCCCTTACCTCTCGATTCTCGACCTAGTAAATTGCAGTCTCTAACACTTCACTCAACTACAGCAGCATCTGCAATGGGACCATCCTTACCTTTATATTTATTATAGACTGCCCAAATTATGATCCCATTATATGCACCATACCGCACTACACGCACCATACCGCACTACATGCACCATACCGCACTACACGCACCATACCGCACTACATGCACCATACCGATGAATAAATTTTGAAATAATAATTTCCTACACACATTTTAGATGAAATTGGAAAAATTTCATAAAATTTGTTTACACACTAAAAATGAATAACATATGAAGCAAATATAAAAACATCTTTACTCTTTATCTGTCCTGTATTTTGTCCTATAAAGGAAGGAAAGGTGGAAATATATGCCTAATGGATTATAATAACTACAACACAGTGCGATATACCAGTTTATTTTTTTCAGACAAGAATTACTGTACAGTGCATGTTGCCGGGTATGTCCTTCCTACCTCCTACTGTTCAGCGCTTCCTTCCTGAATTAAGTGCCTGCTACCTAGACAAGAATCACTTGTCCAGTGTTCCCTACCTGATGGTAGGAAGCACTGTACCATGCGAGTTGCTGGGTATGTCCTTCTTGCCTCCTACACTGGGGCTAGATAGAAAAAAGACGCCTCAGACAAAATAATGCTGGGTATTCAAACCATTGGGTTTGAGGTAACCCATAAGATGGATGAGGCGTAGTTCCAGGCGGAACCGACTGTTGGCGTCAGATGACCAGGATCTGACGGCTGTCACCTGGATGTCAGTTGCACCATGGTGGAGATGTCTTAGAGGTGTCTGCAGAATCGGTCACCCAGTCGTGTGCCCGTTTGGCCGATGTAAGTAATATTGCAACATTTGCATATAATAACATAAATGATGTTACGTGACTCGCAAGTGAAACCCTGGATGATGATGAACTTGGCCATTGGTAATGTCACTGTGCGTGTTTGGATTATATACTGGCATGTCTTGCATCATGTCTGGTTACATGGCTGGGTACAAAAATGGCCATCATCGACAGTTTTCAAATTGCTGTGGACTAGGAGGTAAATATTAGAAACCATAGTAAATAAAAGATTAAACTTTTATTTGGAAAAGAATAATTTATACAACCAAACTCATTCAGGATTTAGGAAGAACAAATGCAATATGGATCAGATAATTAAATTGGAACATGAAGTAAAATCAGGATTTCAAAAGAAAGAAAAAAACTGTGGTAGCATTTTTAGATATAGCTATGGCTTATGATGAATGCTGGAGAGAGGTTGCTCTCTTTAAAATGAAGAAGATAGGAGTAACCGGTAAAATATATAATTATTTAGAGAATTTTCTGCAAGATAGATATTTCACTGTTCATGTAAATAATGATAGATCAGAACTGTATGAACAAGAAAATGAAATACCCCAAGGATCAGTAATGTCTCCTTCAATTTTTACAATAATGGTAAATGATTTAGGTGAGGAATTTAATGATGTAACAAATAAATTGTCACAGTTTGCAGATGATGTTGCTATATGGAGGACTAGGAGACATCTGCCAAATTTATATAAGGATCTACTGAAGCAAATAAATAAAGTATGTAAATGGATGATAAAATGGGATTTTCAGCTGAATACAAATAAAACATTGGGAATGATCTTCATTAAAAGTAGGGCTGTAAAAAATAAAACTATAGACATAAATATCCAAGGGCAAAACATTAATACAGTGCAAACCACTCGATATCTAGGAATGATATTGGACAAACAGCTGAAATGGAATAAACACATTGATAAACTAGAGTCTTGCAGAGGATTGACTAACTTATTAAGATATTTGAAAGGTAATGGATTGGGTGCAAGCACCAAGACAATGCTCACTTTTTATAAATCTTTTATTAGAGGAAAAATAGATTATGGAAGTATAATATATGACTCTGCTGCACACAGTAACAAGATTAAATTTGACAGAATTCAGCATCAGGCTTTATGTACAATAGCAGGTGCAATCAGATCAACATCAATGGAAGCTATAGAGGTGGCTTTAGGAATTCTACCCTTAGAATTACGGAGAAAGGAGTTAAGACTAAATTACATGAACAGAGTTATGTTAGATGAGTCTCACCCAGCACATACAGCTTTTACCAGATGCCAACTAACAACTCAGGCCAAGCCAATGAATACCACTAGATACCCAACAGAATGGAAGTGTATGGAGGAAATTGTCCATCTGGGTACATTAATTACATCAATTAATAACAGTTGTGAATACAAGCTAGTGATTCCGCCCTGGGAGATCAAGAAACCAGACACTGACTACCACCTAGCAGAAATGCTTAAGAAAACAAATAATCTAGGAAATATTAAAAACACAGCCAATAAATATATACAACAAATATCAAAAGACAGCATTACTGTGTACACAGATGGATCCAAGGGAGAGGATGGCAAATTGGGGATATACTCGTATATTCCAATATGGAAAATGGCAAAAGAATATAGCATCACGGAAAATACATCCATTTTCACTTCAGAGATGGTGGCAATACTAAAAGCACTAGAAATATTTGCTAATAACCCTCCCAAAAAATTAACAGTTTTAACTGACTCTCTTTCAACAATTAAAGCACTTAGAAACTTACGAGAATGTAGTAGACCTGATATAGGAGAGGAGATATTTCTGGCTACTACATACTTATATTCCAGAGGATGTTCAGTCTTAATTGCTTGGATACCTTCACATGTTGGCATAGAAGGAAATGAAAAGGCAGATAAAGAAGCCAAGAAAGGTAGATCAGATAAAAATCTAATAAATGTAGGGATGAGTAAACCAGAGATTAAGAGCTTTAATTAAAGATTTAATAACAGATGAATGGAAAGCAGAGTGGGATACAAATCTGAAAGGAAGACATGCAAATATGTTGTTCAAGGCTCCAACAATAAAATGTCAGATATCTAGGGAATTGAAAATTCCCAGTAATAAGAAACTTCTCATACTACAGTTGGGAAAAGGCTATTTCAGAATAGAAGAACCTTACTGTGCAGGGTGTGACGTACGTATAGTATGAAAATTGAAGTCCCTGAATTGATGGATGATAAAGGAGAGTAGCCTCAAATAACATCGCAGCCCCTGGATTTGTGTGTAACACAATAGTCAGCGTGGACTCCACGCGGGCTCATTAGCATGCACAAATAGCAACGTGGAATTCTACAACGTGGGCTAATTAAGTATGTAGACATTTATCATGCGTGCATCCGGGACATCGCTTTGCCTTAGGGGAGGTTAAGCCACGCCTACTGCCAATCTCTAGAGCGATTATAAGCAGTTATTTCCCTACCTTGCCTGTTACCCATGCCTAGTAGGGCGTTGCCATAGTCCAACGAGGAAAGCGGTTAACGATCAAAAAGGCAGTGGTGGTCCCAGAACGGACAAAGCAGTTTCTCGCCGTCATGTAACACGTCAGTGTGAATCTGAAAATCGCTCGTAGACCGAGACGAACGGGAAAGACGAGCGGTAAGGTAGTTAGGTAATAGAGCGGGGACTGGCGGCGCAGGAATCAGAAAGTTCCCTGATTTCAAATAAGGCGTTAATCTTAACATCTAGATATTACCTCTCATTTCATTTAATATATATTGAGACCACTGAAGAATGCAGTTTATCATTCGTTTGCCAGAGATTTAAAGAAGCACTAGCTTATAGTAGAATCCTGCTAGATTTCCTCTGGATTTTCGGCTATATTGGAGTTAATTGTTTCTGTGCAACGGTAAAATATATAGTTCCAAGTGATCAGTGGTCTAGTTCTTTCATTTTATTTAACTGGATTTTGTGTAAATTTAAACCTATTAAATAAACACATCTCAAAAGTTTCTAGTTGTAAATTAAATGATATATCTATACGTTATTTCCCAAGATCATCATCATCAGTTGCCATCTCCACAACGAAGGTTGGCTGTAATGGATCTCCAACGTCTTCTGTCTCTTGTCTTGGTGGTACACTCTGATAGACTCTTTCCCGTCCATCTCTTGATGTTATCTTCCCACTTATAGCGCTGTCTTCTCCTTGCACGTTTGCCTTCAACTCTCCCTTCTGTTATGGTCTTCTGCAAGGTGTTATGCCTTTTTATGTGGCCAAAGTATTTTAGCTGCCGAACTTTGACCTCTCTCATTAGTTCTCTTTTCATACCTAGATTTTCTAGGACCTCCTTATTTGTTTTCATCTCTTTCCATGAGATACGCCCCATTCTTCTATATATCCACATTTCATGAGCCTCAATTCTTTCTTCCAAATGCTTATTCATCGTCCATGTTTCTGCACCATACAGAAATGCAGAATATATATAACACTTTATGATTCTCAGTTTTAATTTATGAGATAACTGTTTGGATGTCAGTATATGTTTCATGTTGTTGAATGTAGCTTTGGCCATTCCTATTCTCTTCTTGATTTCTGTTTCACATCTGCCATCTTCTGTTATTATATGACCAAGATATACGTAGCTCTTGACTTGTTCCAGGATTTTCCCATTTACGCTTATCTTTAATGTGGGTTTATCGTCTGTTTTGCTAATTATCATAGTTTTAGTTTTCTCAATATTAATGTCGAGTCCATATTCATGACTTATACTGTTCACTTGCTTCACTAGTTCTTGTAACTCCTGTCCGCTTTCAGCTAACAACACGGTATCATCTGCATATCTAAGGTTGTTTATTGATCTTCCACTGATGTTCAGTCCTGGTATTTCCTGTATCTGTTTGAAAATTTTTTCGGTGTATAAATTAAATAGGCAGGGGGACAGCACACAACCTTGTCTGACACCTCTTTTTATGTCTATGTATGGTGAATAATTCCTTCCCGATCTTACTGTGGCAGTTTGCTCCCAATAAAGGTTACTGAGTATTCTTATATCTTTTCCATCAATACCTATGTCTTTGAGGCATTCAATTATTTTCTCACGATGGATTCTGTCAAAAGCCTTCTTATAGTCAATGAAGCACATATACATACTTTTTTGGACCTCTGTATATTTTTCTGCTAATCTTCTTAGGCAAAATATTGCCTCTCTTGTTCCACTGTTCCGTCTAAAACCAAACTGTTCTTCTTGGATTTCGCTGTCTACTTTACTTTTTATTCTTTCCTGTATGATTTTGAGCAGTATCTTAATTGCATGACTCATCAGGCTGATTGTTCTGAAGTCTGAACATTCTGTTGCATTTGGTTTTTTGGGCAATGTTATAAAAACTGATGTCTTCATGTCGTGTGGTAAATATCCTGTATTGTATATATCATTGCATATTTCTGTGATTGTATCTATACCAAAGCTCTCCAGAGCTTCTATCATTTCAATTTTTATGTTATCCATGCCTGCTGATCTTCCTTTTTGTATCATATGAATGGCATTCTCTACTTCTGATCTGAGAATGTTTGGGCCTTCATTAGAATCTGGTGATGGTTTTTTTTACCTCTGTTGTCCTCGAATAGTTCTTTTACGTATTCTGCCCATCTGTTTGATTTGTCTTTCTCATCAAGTAATATTACACCATTTTTGTTCTTGATACAGCTTCCTCCTTGTGCAAACCGCGACCGATTTGATAATTTCTTTATTTCTTCATGCATATCTCTTGTCATGTGCTTTGCTTCCAAGTCTTCTATTTCCTCACATTTTGTTTCTATCCACCGTTCTTTTGCTTCTCTACACATAGTACGTATGTCATTGTCTATTGTTTTATATTCTGGAGTGTTTTTTGCTTTCTTTCTTTCTGCCATTTTATTCAAGATGTCATCTGTCATCCAAATTTGATTTTTCTTAGACTCCTTTTTAGGTACATTTGCATTTGCTGATTGTATGCTTGTTTTTAAGCATTCCCATTTTGCGGTTGCTTTTTCTTCTGGGTTTTCTCTTCTATACTGCTCCATGCTTTCTGTCAATAACTGTTGGTATTTATTTTTGACGTCGATTAAATATTTCTGTTTTATATCTGGTTGTTTCAGTGCTGATATTTCTATCTGGGGTTCCTCCTGTTTTCTGTTTCCTGCTCTTTTCAGCTTTATATTTACTTTGATGACAACTGGATTGTGATCTGAATTTATGTCGGCGCCAGGATGTGTCTTTGCACTTGTGACACTGTTCTTAAATCTATGTTTTATCATGATATAGTCGATTTGATTACGTGTTACATCTCCTGGGCTTTTCCATGTGTATAATTTCCTTGGGTGGTGTTCAAAAAAGGTGTTACATATGACCAGCTGGTTTTCTTCACAGAACTGGATAAGTCTGTCTCCTCTATCATTTCTTGTCCCTAATCCATACTGTCCTACTATTTTCTTGTATTTTCCTTTTCCTACTTTTGCATTCATATCACCCATTACTATCAACACATCTGTAGATTTGACTGGTTTAAGTGTGTGTTGTAGCTCTTCATAGTATTCTTCTATTTCTTCCTCGCTGTGATCTTTAGTTGGTGCATACGTTTGTAAGATTGATATGTCGAATGGCTTTGCTCTCATCTTTAGTAACATCATTCTGTCATTGTGTGTCCAGTATCCACATACGTATTTTTCTAACTCCTTCTTTATCAACATTCCTACCCCTCTTTCGTGTTTTTCTCCTCCTGAGTGTATAAGTGTGTACTGGTCTCTTGTTATGTAGCCTGTATCCAAAAGTCTTGCCTCTGCAACTCCCAGTATATCGAGTTTCATGTCGGTTGCCTCTAATATAAGATTGTCCAGCTTTCCTTCTACGTTTAGAGTTCTAACATTCCATGTTCCAATTTTTAGGCTTCTCCTACTAGTTTTTAGGTGGTCTTTCTCAGAATGCTCCCTTTCAACAGAATTTAAGGAACACTCGTCATTATGTACTTCCTTACTCATTAGAGGAGTTGCCTCTTCCTTGTTAATTTGTACAGTAGATTCTTCCCCAGGGGACAGAGAGTTCTCTACATATCGGTTCTTATCTTGTTGTTGTGATCCCATTACGTTCTGTAGGAAGTACGTGGTAAGGCCCCAATCTCTTCCCCGGTGGCTAGCCATTGTCTTTTTCTATGTCCGACATGCCTCTAGTGCGCCACACACTTTGCTGTTTCGCTTTGCGAGCCGTTGATCTTCTCAGATTCCTCCGCCTCACTCACCGTCTCAGTCTTTGTGTACTAGGGATGGACATTCCCTTGAGTAAGATTGCTCCTACTCCACCCATGTAGTTTAGCCAGTCAGCCAAGACTGTTGCCCGGGATGTGGCCACCGCCGTACACAAGCGGTATTCGAGGAGCCATACATGAGCTAGACAAAGAGAGGAGAACCAAATAGGATCCTGACTATCCTAAAAAGGACATGGCTGTCTCTCACCGTGAGGTACTATCTCTCTCTCTTTATCCTACATCCCTACAGTATTTCCTGCACTATTTCCCAAGATAATAGATGCTTAAATTAATTTTGAAGCCGTTAAGGGATTTATAACCAATTAATACAATTTAGTTCTATATATATATATATATATATATATATATATATATATATATATATATATATATATATATATATATAGATATATATATATAAGATGTGTGTTTTTTAACCATTAGACTCGCGGACAGTTTTCTCAAATATATATAATTGAATACACGAGTGTGTATAAAAAATAGTCTTAACTGTAAATGTATCGCGCGTCAGAACATGATACGTTTGGGCTTATTGATTTCATGTTTTCTATTTTTCCACATAGGGTGATCATATACCTTTTGTGTCCCAGCAATTATAGAATCCTCCAGATTCGGTTCTTATAACATCCAGAGATTTTATGAACATTTAACCGGTAATCCTCTTGTGGCGGCCCGTGCGGGTTTTCGCTGTCTAAATTTACATGAGAGAAAGCAAACCCAAGAACATTTAAATCATAAATCAATAAAGTCTGTAAAGATAAACTGGAGAAGAACAATTGCCAGAAGCGATATATAATTTTTTACTGTTCTACTGTGGAAAGGAATATCATTTTTGTACACTGACAGTCACGTATTGTTTCACTGGATTTAAAACCCCGAGGAAAAAGAAACATACCTCACTGATCAGTCTTTGTCATCACGCTATAGAAGTTTTCCACCACCAGCGACGAAAACCAGGAGACCACTACCTTCTATTACCTATACCTGTGACAGAGACATCCCATAGAAACTTTAGATAAAAATCAAAAGAAACACTAAGGCTTCACCTTCCAGCGATTACGGGAAATAATTTTGCTAAAACACGCCAAAACCCGTTAATCTGGAGCTGGAAACCGAAGAATGGAACTCATACATACAGTTGTTGAGTTATTACTTGCTGTTTGTGTTATTCTAGGGAGCGCCAGATTCCACGATCGGTAAGTGTGTGAGAAAATGTGTGTTGGCCAGCACGAGCGTGCATGAATGAATGAGATATATTAGCTAAACTTATAATTCTCTGTACCTGGTAATTAACCGTACACTGTATTTCTGTATTGTTCTCTTTTAAAGTGGGATTGTTTACTTTTGATTATCCCCCCCCCCCCCCTATCTGCTTAGTCAAGGGATAACGTGGAGAATTCTAGGACTCGTGTTCTACACCCATACCAAATATTGTAAGACCCCCCCTATCAGAATAAATTAATCTACTGTAGGGTTAAATTATCTATTCCTGTCTTTGGACTGGGTTTTTCTTTGTCTATACAAGCGGGAAGGGCATATTGGGATACTACTCTTCAAACCCCCCCCACCCCCCCCCCCCAACCTTGTAAATTTTTTCTGTAACTATGATCTATGACTGTACCATGCTAGATGTTGTGATTTTGGTTTTGTGATGATAGACACCATAACCTAAAATTACGGTTTTGGGAGACCAATTACCCGTATTTGTTATATGTAGTTTGTATTCACGTCACGTTTGTGTGTTTGAAGCACCAAATTTTTGTGCGTACATGAGTGTTGAGTAACTGGCAAAAGAATTGTTTAGCCAGGAGAGATTTATGAGTCTACAGATAAATAAAATTGTCGTAAGGTAGGCAAATCGGAGAAGATTACCCGATTTCAGAGACTATCCTTTTCTCTTTTCAGCACCCTTGTAGGGAGCCGCGCTAGCGTAGTGGTTACAACACCGCTCTGGCGACCGGGTGATACAGGATCAAACCCGGGCGACGGCATTTGAGGATTTTTCGTCGACCGGGATTTGGACTGGATTAACTCGAGACCTGGCGAGGACATTTGAAGGAGTGTCGTCGACCAGGGACTGGCGGCATCTGAGCCAACCCAGCTCTAATGGGTACCTCCGAAATCGGCGAGTATTTGCCTAAATGGCGAGGGACACCTGTCTCGGTACAAGAAACAAAGGGATACTCACGTAAAAATCAATGTCAGGTTAGACATTAAAATAACCTGAGATTTCGCCTCGAGTATAAGCGGGCGTACAAAAAAAAAAAAAAAAAGCACCCTTGTGAATCAACTATCTATTTCCTAACCCAATTTCATAAGAGCCTTCACCATCATTTCTTCACTCGAACGGGATCACTATTTCTAAGATCTATCTCAAATAAAATTACGACTCAGTGTGTCTTCAAGACTATAATATAGAACATTTCTTGTTAAAACGTAAGAGGTATGACCAAATGAGAATACCAATATTAGATTATTTGCAAGCATCCAACTTACCTATAAATATAGAAGAGGTGTTGAGAATAGACAGACCTAGGGAACTGCATAATATAGTCAAACAATATTTAACAAGAACACATGTTAATATATAGTGGCTGGGAATGTGAAGGTCTGATGCTTTTCTTGCAATGCATGTGACTTGAAACAGATGAAAGTCAATTAAATATATGTTAAAGTCCGTTATATAACTAGAACTACCAGGCCTTTACACCCCTCCACTTTAATATTATTCTTGTTCAGAGTTTCTTCTTGATTTTGTTTGTTTGTTTAGTTTTTTTCTATTTATTTAACGTATAAGCACAATTGTGATTGTCCCTATTTACATTGATTTGACAAATGGGATGCCACTTTCTCATGTCGGCAGTTGTTCATATTATTTAGAATTGAAAACAATATATATCCTAATTATAAGCCATCAGAGGTTGAACGGGATATTTTTTTAAAAATTAATTTTAAAAAAATTGTTTGTACGATTCTACATCTTGTATTGGTGTTTCTTCAAGTTCAAATTAAACTGGTATTGACTGCAAAAGAGCGAAAAGATCAGCAGCTCTAGTTAAACAATAATTACATCTCCACTTTTGGCCAAAAATTGACCCAAGGTTATGAATCGACATTACGTAGTTTAATATACACAATATCATACGGCTAGCAGTTGAGATCCTCATAATTTAATTTTAATGTAACACTTCCTTCTTTTCAACTACTAACTCAAAAACTTTGAACACGTTTTTCTCAAAACAAGCACGTGAATGGCACATACACCCGAAAACAAACAAGCCTAGAACGTCCTTCGTTTTACACATCGTTCACGCATTACTGAGCCGCGGTAGTGCAGTGGTTAATGCACTGGCTTCCTAGCTTGTGGTCCATGGTTCGATCCCCAGTTGAGATGGGAATTTTTAGACCACAAACGGCTCCTGGGTCGAACCAGCCTCAAAAATTGGGTACCAGAGCAACTCTGGGAAGGTTAAGGTGGTAGGCGTGATGCTAATCACATCACCCATAGTGTGCCAATGGTCAAGAAAATATGGGCCAAACACCATATTCACAATATACCTCAATTTGCGTGTAACGGGATCCTTTTTTTACCATTACTTGCATTACCATGCAAGCAATTTTCTATAATTTTGGTTAGGAGCTTGAGGTATGTTTTAAAAGCTGTTTGCTTCTGCTATTCATGAAACTCTCATCAGTCAATCACGAACAATTTTTCAACTGTGCAAAACACTGATTTTTTTCTCACGAAACTGTGGTGAGAACAGTTGTTGATCCATGGGATGCTTTACTTTGTAATTTCAAATGACCTGAAAACTGTGATGGATCATCTTGGAGCAGCTAAAGAAAATGAACATAGCTTGCACTTAATATACAGCATAGCACAAGCGTCCCTACAGTATTTTGCACCGGTGTGAACCTTTGGCACCCACCACCATAAAGGAAAACACTTGAAAGTATAGTTTTAACAGTAAGTAAGCCTACACCACTTTAAATACCTCTGAGCTATTATAGACCGAAAGGGAGGCATCAAAGAAGAGTTGGCCACTCGAAAAGCAGCAGCTGGGAGACTTTTTCAGGCCATTAATCGAGGATTCCTCAGCAAGAGAGAGGTTGGTAAGAAAACGAAGATGGCTGTATAACGCTCCACCTATGTCCAAGTCTTGACATATGGAAGCGAGTCATGGGCAATGACTACAAACCACAAAAGGGAGATCCAAACCTCAGAAATGAGGTATGAGTGAGGTAGGTGGTTGAAGTAACAAGAAGAGACATGGTACGCAACCAGACGATACGTCAACGGCTCAAATCCCAATCCCTGCAGGCCCAAGTAGAACAGTCCCAACTAAGATGGTTTGGACATATATGCAGAATGGGAGAATATCGGCTACAACGACAAGCATGGGAAACAAAGAGCCAAGGATCCAGACCCCCAGGACGACCCAGAGTCCGCTGGGAGGAAAACATTAGACAATCTTTGAAAAACCGAGGACTAGAATGGAACCAGGCCAGGAGGAAGACAGCCGATAGGATAGTCTCCCGCTCTCTCTTCCAACCCTCTACATCTCATGGTAGAAGGGGAACGACTAAGTAAGTAAGTAAGTAAGCCTACTATCATAATAGTGTCTGATGGTAACCGCTTCCAGGCTTTCACCCTGGACGGACCGTCCCCTCTAACCCTCTTAGTACGCCTCTGCTGCACATACCATTACTATTTCTGAGATCCTTAATGCGGGTAGTAGGCCTATTACAAAAAAAATAAATAAATAATTGAAGTCTGACTGTTCTGTTTAAAAAGCTTGTATAAATCATTTTACTACTCTGGATACGTTCATTTTCGAAGAACTTGTTCGCACCAGTTGTCAGAAACTGACCAGCTTAGCGAAAGATACATAACTGGCGGTACATTTTCCCCCCTGCAATTTGAAGGAAGATGTTTACACATTTACCGAGGCAGCTGGGTGCATTTTACAAAACTGTTTTACAAAGTGACACGTTAAATGCAGTAAAAAATAAACAAGTTACCAATTATGCAACAGATTTTTATTTTCAGGGGGACCACCACAAGTATTCAAATCGTCAGCAGAAACCCTGTCAACCACAGAGAGGCTGCACCAGACACCAATGACATCACCACACGATGCCGAGTTGACAGCTGTGGCTGCCCCAGGGAAGCTGCTCCAAACTCAAAAGACGATAAAAACATTACTAAAGCAAGACGTCATAGTAGAGGCTTCAGTGTGTAGTAATCAGACAACTACAGAAAATGATCAGGAGTCAACAAAACAGAACGTGAGACCGTCCTACACACCACACACTCTAACGCAGACGGAAAGCAGAGCGCGTCACTTGCACAAACAAAGCAATACCGGTTGTCACACGGCACTACAAGAGAGGATGGTTAAGATCACACAGATGTCTGGAGGTGAGGCCTCACTCAGGGCCCTACCAGATGACAAAGTGATCGGCATCCTCGAGGTGATCACTGGAAGGAGAGGGATCGCTAAAGTACGGAGACACGAAAAGGGAGTCGTGCTTTCGCTCAACAGTACTACAACAACCACTTCACTGATGACCGAATTGGAATCCAGTCCAAAAGAAGTCCAGTTGCCTCACCAAATAAAAGTGATAGTAGAAAAGTACAAGACAACAAAGAAGTTGGTCATCAAAGGGGTGGATACCAGATGTTCCGAAGGCGAGGTCCACAGACGCCTTCAGGCTGAAAACGCAGATCTAAAAATCACGCAGGTCGAAAGGCTAAAAACCTGGGCCAAGAAAGATACCAATTTGATGATAGTAACAGTTGAAGGATCGACAAGACCCGAGAAACTGACGCCCCAAACAACAACGAAAAAGACCGAGGCATATATCCCTCCGGTGATGCAGTGCTCTAACTGCCAGCAGAATTCTCACACCAAGAAAACGTGCAGGAGAGATGCAGTTTGCCGGTATTGTGCGGGTAGCCACCTATATCGCGACTGTCCCAAGGCGAAGGAGGATAAAAATTACAAGGCCATAAATCCAAACCGTACCTGTGCAAACTGCCTCGGAAATCATGGGGCTAGATACCGAGGCTGCCCGATGTTCCAGGAAACAAAGAGCATCTTGAAGGAGGCCGTGTCCAAAAACATACCCTTCAAAGAGGCAAAACACAGAGTGGCTGCGGATGTTGCAGAAAAACAGCGCACGATCGACAGAAGACAGTTGCACAAACTAACTGCTGAAGTCAAAGAGATGAAAAAGAAACTACAGGTCGTAAACAGAAACAAGCAGGCTCCCGAAGACGACAAAGACAGCGGTGATGACGTAATAGAACTACAGAACGTCAGAGAAATGTTGAAAGACATGCAAAGCCTTCAGCAGCAGATAGAAGCAGATGTAAAGAGGCTGACAGAACTGACGGAAGAAAACTCAAAAATTCTCAAGAAAATTGAAGCAGTGAGAAGAGCCATCGAGGAAATGACAGCAAACACAATAGCGACCAAAACAAACGAGCAATCAGACGAAGAAGTCATCGAAGAAACACTTGAAAAACTTCTACCAGCAATAATAGAAAAAGCCCTATTACAGATACAGGAGAAGAGGAAGACACAAGAACCAGAAACAAGGAGAGCAAAAACACACAAATCCAAAGAAGCCAGATAAGGAGGCATGATAAGAACACCATGAACACGCTACGACACCATAAACAGACAAGCAGCGAAGAGGAATCCAGACAGCTAGCTAGTGGTCCTTTTCAGGACCAGTCCTTTTCAGGACTAACATTCGACTAGCACCGAAGAACCTAACGCACAATATACCCCAATTATAACCAACTTTCAGGTTGAACAGGGTATAACAGCAACAAAGCAGACAAAATAACGAACGAACGTACGTAGAAAATTCATTTGGCTTTTTCCTGGCTTATTTACATGCTAAAATTGTCTGCACGAAAATTTAAAACCATCCTTTTTCGAAATCATTTTCCTTTAACAGAAATGTTTTTTGGTCATTGGCAATATTTCTGCGCCAAGAATCTGGGCAAAAAGGCGCCAACCGGGGCTGTGATATAACCAAATAGGTTAGAAGAAGGCAAAAAATAAATAAAATAGCCAACCGTCGCTCCAGTTTGTCTGGTGTCTCGGACCTCCGAACTGTTTGGTTGTGATATATAATTATTTATAATTGTCACGAAGTGTTTTGAGGAGATAGGACAGCTTGAATGGAATGGAAGAATCAAGATAATAATGTCTTATTGATAGCTTCCGAGTTTGAAGAAAACTGCCTCTCCTCGGGAAATAGTGTACTAGAAATTTATTTAAAAGAGAATTCTGGTACCTAAACAGGATATTTTCTGGACGATAAATTCTTCCTCAGGAATCCTACAAAAGGACTGTGTAAAGCACATAAGGTTGAGAAAGAGATTTGGTGTCCAGCCACATTTAAAATATCCCGACCCAATAGAAGTTAATTGTATTATGGCTGAGCCCCCAGGGTATAGATTTATATTTAAAACAAAATACAACCCAAATAAAGTTAACAAGAAAAATAACAACAGACTCTGTTATGTAAAGTTGGATAAAAGGGTATGGAATCTTACATTTCTTTATATACATATAAATATGAAAAAAAAATTTATCTCTACTGTTTATAAAAAAAACCAACTAGTTTGGTCATCACTTGGACCAGAGATCTTTTCTATGGTAGGGTTGCTGGTAGGTGTTAATACTCATCTCCTCAATGACTGTAGTAGCTGCGGAGATGATTTGTGTTCGGACTCTCTTGGTTTTGTATGCTCCAGCCCTTTGGTCTCATAAACAGTTCTATGGGTTCAGAGGGTGTCAGAGTTTGCTTCCCTGGACTCAGTGCACATCACAGATAAGGATGGGGTAAGTCACCTCTGCTGAAGACCTCTTCTGCTTATGGGATGTGTGGTATGGTTACTGTGTGATAGGATAAGGTTGGGTATGATAACCTATTTGATAGGGTATGGTGGGTAAGGGTAATCTTTGGTACCATGGACTTGTACCCTGGACCTCATACTGAGACAAGGGCATCACACCCAAGACCTTGATAATACAAACACGTGATTTCTTCTCCATTTACTGTGGCAGTCTCCACATTTTGATATTTCCTGTATCCACTCCGGGCCTTCGTCAAGTTCCCATCCATGGTAGGGACCTTAGCTTTGTATGAAGTCTGTGGGATTGGGTCTCGGCGCATACAGTCTAACTGATGTAAGTTGGCCGACAGGTGATGTTCAACAACATCCCTTCCCTTCCCATAGGGTTGCGTAATCCTTTTCCGTTGAGTGATCCTATTTGGTTGAGCGATCCTATTTACCAGGTTGTTGGTGCGGTTGTTGTTGGTATGCCTGTTGTGAGTTTTTGCTGAGGATGAGGAAGGTCTCTTCAGATTATCAGCACTCTTGTGCTTAATCTTGTTTTCAGGATGGTCTAGATGTCTCCGTTTAGATATCTGTACCTCTGCTCTGTCTGAGCCTGAATTCTGAGACATAGACTTGGCTTCATGTGGTGCAGTCATATTTACCACTGAAGATGGTGATGCACCTGGCAAAGGAGTGGCATGATGAATATTCCTAGATTCAAGTTTATCCCTGGATTCCATATTTGTAGGTTGAAACTGAGTTTCCAGTTCTTCCTTACACTGGAGGGATTTTTCTTGTCTTTGTCTCTCATGTTCCACATTCTCTTCCTTGTATTTTGCTCTCCATTTCTTCCTTTCCACTTCTCTCATCCTGCATTTTTCCATCTTTTGTGAAACAAAAGTATCCAGTTCTTCTCCGGAGAGTTCACACTCAATGGCTAACTCTGTCCAGATTGTTCTCCACTCATTCAACTCTACAGATTCTTCCATTATATCCGTAGTGGTTCGTTGAGTGAGTATGAGATCTCTAACTCACAAACAATAATTAAGGCAAAAATACTTTCTATAGTCTTAACTATACTAAAGTATTACAAAACCATATATTATATCAAACCAGCCTTATATAACCATCAAATTAAAATTTAGTTAACAATAGGTAACTAATTACCAGCAGTACCACCAAGAAGAGTTCTCATAACACAACTTAAAATATGTGTTTCTTTCAAAAATTTATATGTATTTAAGTCTAGGGTAATTTATATGTCCCCTCTTTACTCTAATCCTAGACTTGGACACCAATAAGTGACAAGTACCTACAGCAGTAGTGGTCTAGGAAAGATAAAGAGTTTTCATATCTCAGACAAGTGTCTAAATATGAAATAAGAGTTTATCCCGGACGAGCCCCCAGTTGTCGCGATGTGTTTTGAGGAGATAGGACAGCTTGAATGGAATGGAAGAATCAAGATAATAATGTCTTATTGATAGCTTCCGAGTTTGAAGAAAACTGCCTCTCCTCGGGAAATAGTGTACTAGAAATTTATTTAAAAGAGAATTCTGGTACCTAAACAGGATATTTTCTGGACGATAAATTCTTCCTCAGGAATCCTACAAAAGGACTGTGTAAAGCACATAAGGTTGAGGAAGAGATTTGGTGTCCAGCCACATTTAAAATATCCCGACCCAATAGAAGTTAATTGTATTATGGCTGAGCCCCCAGGGTGTAGATTTATATTTAAAACAAAATACAACCCAAATAAAGTTAACAAGAAAAATAACAACAGACTCTGTTATGTAAAGTTGGATAAAAGGGTATGGAATCTTACATTTCTTTATATACATATAAATATGAAAAAAAATTTATCTCTACTGTTTATAAAAAAAACCAACTAGTTTGGTCATCACTTGGACCAGAGATCTTTTCTATGGTAGGGTTGCTGGTAGGTGTTAATACTCATCTCCTCAAGGACTGTAGTAGCTGCGGAGATGATTTGTGTTTGGACTCTCTTGGTTTTGTATGCTCCAGCCCTTTGGTCTCATAAACAGTTCTATGGGTTCAGAGGGTGTCAGAGTTTGCTTCCCTGGACTCAGTGCACATCACAGATAAGGATGGGGTAAGTCACCTCTGCTGAAGACCTCTTCTGCTTGTGGGATGTGGAAACAATTGACAACCGTTAGTGGTTTCAAGAGCAGTCATCTCCTAAGTCTGATGGCTGGTAAGCGTCCATCAGAAATTAAATTAACACAAGGTTAACTACCATTCATTAACAATGGGTGATCTATTATCTATGAACTACTCCTTCTTAACTGACATTATAGCGTATCTTGAGTTCTCAGTCTCTATCTGGCTGTCTGCTTATTTACAGCAGTGGTTTTCCCCATGTGGACAATGAGTTTCACAAACTGTGAGGTAGGGACTGGGATCATCAAATGGTTGAGAACCAGTGGTTCACCTAGTGCCCATAGAGCAGTATTTTAATTCTGGGGTCACTGTCAACAATGGTTTGAGAACCACCGGGTAATAGTTTCCTATGCTGCTGTAACTTGGTGGGGTGTCATTGCTGCCAAGGTCTGAGAACCAATGATTTACATTCTTGCTTACTCGAGCAGTAAATCATTTGGAGGGTAGTCATGGTCTCAAGGCTTGAGAACTGCTGACTTACATTTTGTCAGTCAAGTGGTAAATTCATTAAATAGCTAAATAATTGCAAGCATTCTAAACGTCCTGGTTCCTGTAGCAAATAACATTCATTTACTGATAATAAAATAGTTCTTCAATCATCAAACATGGTATATGCATAGGATTGCATTAAATACATGTAAAGAACCTTCCATAATGAAAAACACATTAATGTCCCTTAAGTGACAAAGTGAGAAGAAGTGATTGAGAACACTGTTATCAAGTTTGTAGTCTTGACAGAGAACACAGAAGCCTTATAAGAAATAGAAAATAGAAACACCACTAATACACTTCTATTTTGCTTGGATCAATATGCAAAATCCCAAGTAACAACAATAATATACATCTATTATGTAACCCTGTCTTATCTGCCAGGCTGTGAGATAAAGATCAGTAGTTAATTAGGTTTAGGAACTTTGCAAACTCATACATTAGTTTGAGTGATCTGTAAAGATGCAAATAACAGTTATTGTCACTGAAAATGGAAATGCATTTAAACTTTAACAAAAAGTTACTGCAATAGCAAGTGTTGATAAACATATGATTATTCATGTTATAAAATCAGGAGTATTAATTAGATCTACTTACTTCGCCCAACTGAATTCACTAGGATAATTGCAACAATTAATTTGCCCACTCTAGGGCCCATAGATTCCCTCTCCTTCGAATGATGGTTAGCGTTCTAATCCTTAAAATTCCCTCCAATATTCCAGGTGTATGTTTCGGGCAGGGATGGGTGGCCTTGTTGCAAATTCTATTTTGGTCCCAGAGGTATTAAGTTACCTTCGTTTCAACTCGCCCTAGCGTCCACTGTTGTCGGCTGTTGTACATGCGTCCAGCTCGTGAACAAACAAAGACGGTCGACTTCCTGTTCGTAGCCTGTGTTTTTCACCTTTCAAGTGGAATGACTTTCGCTGGCGAAGTGAATAATTTATTATCCTGGACCGTGAGAATCCTGCTAGTGAAGACTGTTAAAGAGAGAGAGAGACTCTTTCATTATAAGAATGAAAAAGTCAACTGAAGGGAAAAAGTTTTCAATCTAACGATAGAGATTTTTAGAGGAATAAAATAATAGACAGAAGAAAAAGTCGGTGAGAGTCGTTTCACGACAATAATCATACTAATCTGCCGTGAAGTGTACTTTCTATATGTAAAAACGTTTTGTGGTGAAACTGTGACACCTTCGGCTGTTTTTACAAATCATTTATTATCAACAGCCATGGCCATATCAACTAAATGGAAAGTTTGTTACGATAGCAATCGTAAGTACAAAAGCAAATGCGAAGAAACATTTGTATGGGTCCAAAAGGCTGCTGATGGGTCGGATGCAGCTTATTGTAAATTGTGCCACTGCAACATTTTACCAAGAATTAGCAACCTCTCAAGTCATGAAAAATCGGAGAAACACAAGCGGAGAACTCCATTACAAGGCCAGACGCAACTTAATGTAAGAAAGACTCCTAGACAAGATACGGATAAAGTTAAGGCAGTAGAGTTGCAAATTGCTGTAAGCATGACGTGCCATTGTGCGATACGTACAGTTGACCACTTGAGTGAAATCATGATAGCTCATGGGCATGGAAGTACACTGGAGCACATAAAGTTACACAGAAGTAAATGTGCATGCTTAGTCAAAAACATCATTTCGCCTGCACTGAAAACTGATCTCATTGAAGACCTTCAGAACAAGAAAAATGACATCATTTTAGATGAATCTACTGACATTTCAACACAAAAACACTTGTGCATGTTTGTTGTAATTTTTTTGTGATAGGAGAAAGGAAATTGTAACTGGATTTATAGGTTTTAATTCCGGTGCAAGAGGCTACATGAGAAAAGATATTCAATTTGATTGATGAGGAAATAAAAAGATGTGGCCAGAGTCTTGCAAATTGCATTGGTTTTGCAACGGATGGTGCATCAAACATGGTTGGGTGCAACAACTCTGTGTGGTCTTGACTAAAAGTTGTATCTCCTTTCTGTGTGCAACTCAGATGTATCTGTCATTCACTGGCACTGTGCATTCAATATGCAGTATCCAAGCTACCATCAAATATTGGATTTTTACTGTCAGAAATACCCAATTGGTTTCGCCATAGTGAATTAAGACGAGAAGCATACAAAGAATTGTTTACTGTCATGAACACTGCTACAGAATTTGAGCCAACCCGAACTGCACCCCTTCCCTTTGAAAAACCTTCATTTACGCGGCGGCTTGTGCGTGGAAAGGTTATGTTTAATATTTTTATGAACTGGGAAGAGCTAAAGGCTTATTTCACTTCTGCTGAACTAGCCCAATAACAGTTTGATACAAAATTCAAAGCAAGACTTCTAAAGGAAATGTTGTCAGACTACAAAAACTACTTGTTTTTTGAGTTTGCAACACCTCTTGTGCAGGAATTTGAAAGACTGAACAGCCTTTTTCAGCAAACCAAAGCTGATCCTCATGAATTGTACCAACAAATATTCTTACACGAGAAGAGTCTTCAGAACAGACTGTACGATGCCAAAAGACAGAAAAAAAATATTCATCAAGTTGATTTTGGTGTAAAATTCTTAACAGCATGTAATAAGTTCCTACAGCAGAACAACAGTGCTGAGGCTGATCTAGAAATAAAAAAAATGTCAAAGAAAGATGTAAGTCTATGCTAGAAGAAGCTCTCAGTCAAGTTACAAGTAGACTTCCGTCGGCGAGACATACATTTGAAAGTTTATAAAAATTGAGCCCTGTGAGAATTTTAAATCAAATTTCAAGGCCTATGTTTTCCGAGTTACCATTTATACACCATGCAGGAAACAATGTCAGCAAAATTGAAGAACAATACAGACAAATGCCTTTTGTCGATTGGAAAGAAGAAGCTCCATTTAAGAAAGATGGACTCCCTGTAGACACTGAACAGTTTTGGATTGGTGTACTTCAGCATCAGGCATTTAAAGAGCTCGCCACCTTTGCCCTTACTTGCCTAATAACCCCTGTCAGCAATGCTGTAGTTGAGAGGATATTTTCTCTTGTATCCTCCGTTAAAACGAAGGCAAGAAACAGAATGCAGCTGAATCTTCTTGATGCAATTGTGAGAATCAGGGCAGAACTATTGCTTTCAAGCAAATGTTGCAAAGACTTCACTGCATCTCCAGAAATGCTAAAAAACTTCACATCGGACAAGGTTTATGCCGTGTGTTCCACTCATTCCAGTGGGGAAGATAGTAATGACCTGGATCTGGAGCTTTTCATGTGATGCGAGTATGAAAAATATATTAAAATGTGTTTGGCTTTTTTTTTGGCTTTTTTCTAGTATTGTTTGGCTTTAAATTAAAATTTCGATCTGGCAACCCTGTTGGCAACTACTATATTTTTTCGCAGGCTGGAGGAATCCATGTGTAGGTTTTGAAAATTGTCTTTATTTATTAACAGATCGAGGAATGTAAACCTTTGTCATCTTCAAGCACAGTGCTCGCTTCCGTAGGTGACCACGACGGTTCTAAATTTCTTTCGCTCGATGTTGTTTATCAATTTCGTTGTTTAAAAATTTAAGGTGACCTCTGTCGGGCGTTATTTTTGACAAAGCTCGAAACTGTGTTGGCGACAGGCTCTCTCTTTCTATCCTTGCAAGCATCCAACTTAGGCCTACCTATAAATATAGAAGAGGTGTTAAGAGTAGACAGACCTAGGGCACTGGATAATATAGTTAAACAATATGTACACGAACAAATGTTAATATAAAGTGGCTGGGAATGTGAAGGTCTGATGCTGTTCTTACAGTGCATAGGCCCTATTACTTTTAACAAATGAAAGTCAGTCAAATAGCCTATCTGTTAAAGTCAGTTATATAACTGGAACCACCAGGCCTTAATACCCCTTCACTTTAATATTATTCTTGTTCAGAGTTTCTTCTTGATTTTGTTTGTTTTGTTTATTTATTTAACGTGTAAGCACAATTGTGATTGTCCCTATTTACAATGATTTGACAAATGTGATGCCACTTTCTCATTTCGGCAGTTTTTCATATTATTTGGGATTGAAAACAATATATATCCTAATTATAACCCATTAGAGGTTGAACGGGATATTTTTCTTCATTAATTTAAACCCAAAAAAATTTGAACTTTTTATTTCACCAAAATGCCAAAGCAATTATATAGTATGAAAATTAAAGCAGTTCGCTGAACACTGATGTGTGGCAAATGCTGAAAGGATATAGTATAACAGATAATACATCTTTTCACAGCACGGATGGTTGCAATTCTGAAAGCTCTGGAAATCTTCGCTATCAACCCTCCTCATAAATTGACAATATTAACAGACTCACTTTCTGCTATTAAAGCTATAAGAAACTTAGGAGAATGCAGTAAACCTAATATAGCAGAAGAGATATTACTGGCAAATACTTACCTAAGGTCCATAGGATGTTCTGTTCTCATAGCTTGGATACCTTCACATGTTGGCAATGAAGGAAATGAAAAGACGGATACAGAAGCTTAGAAAAGTACATATATTAGAAACCAAATAAATGTTAGGATGAGTAAAACAAATCAAATGCTTAATTAAAATTAAAATAACTGAGGAATGGACAGTAGAGTGGGATGGAAGTCTGAAGGGCAAACTTGCATATAAATTGTTCAATGCTCCAACAAGAACGTGTCAGAGAACTAAAAATTCCTAGCAATAAGAAACTTATTAGACTGCAACTAGGAATGGGCTATTTTAGAATAGAAGAACCGTGCTGTGCAGAGTGTCTAGAAAACAAAAATGATACAGAGCATGTCCTATTAAAAATTAGGAAGTATGAACAACAAATAAAACCAAAATTAGGTTATTTACAGGCATGTGATGCATCCATAACCCTAGAACAGGTATAGAGAATAGATAGACCTAGAGAATTGCACAATATGTTAAACAGTATGTAACAAGAACTAAAGTTAATATATATGGATCAATGATGGTGGGAGGAAAAGGTTTAGTCTGATCGGCTGCTTGTATGGCTGATGTCAGATAATTAGTGTATTTGATGCAATCTTGGACACCCCCCCCCCCCCCCTCACCCATTTTCACCTTGTAACAACTGGGTATTTGTGAAAGACTTCATTTTAGTTATTTATTTTTTTTATTTGTTTGTTTTTCTTTATTTTATTTCTTTATTAGTGTCTTTTTTTTTTTTTTTTTTGTATTTGTGTTTTTTTTTAAATTTGTATTGTTTGTTTCTTGGAAAGGTGGAGGTCACACACACATACATTCACACAATTTTGGTTTTGATTTACTCTATTTAGACTGAGTGGAGGCGGAAGAAGATACAATATTTAAATATCAAAAATCAGATTTTATTGTCTTGAGTTTATTACACTATATATCGTAATTATAACTCATCAAAGGTTGAACAAGATACTTTGTTTAAAAACAACAAAACAAGCAAAAATAATGAACAATGAGGATGTTCGGACAGCATTGGCATATCTGGCAGTCTTTTTCAGGACAAGTCCTTTTCAGGGCTTCATGACGCTAGCAGATAAATGATGTTAGTTCTTTTTAGAACCTGTTGTCTATCAACCCTAGTCAGGCTTGCAGTCCTTTTCAGAGATATTTCATGCTAGATGGTGGAAGATTGTATTCATTTTCTGGGCTTTTATTTCATCAACACAGCACTTCACTTAACAGAGTACACTTATTTTTTAAAGGCAAATTGTGCTTGGCTATAACCGACGGACTTTAGTCTAGGTTGAAAGTAACATGCCTCACCTTTAGAAGGCGAATCATTAAACAACAACTACATTATTTTAGTACGTGCATATGTTGTATATAAAAATATGAAATTGGCTGAGGAATCTTGTGAAATGCTATAAATTGTTAATTGGTGTGAAAAAGTAGGCCCTATTTGTCAAATCTTGTGAAGTGTAGACCTGACTGAAAAAAAAAAGGTAAGATTGCGAACATACACTTATATAATTGGCATTAAAATGTTCAAAATATCAGTGCACATTTAGTCTAAAACTTAGCTACACATGTTTATCACAGTCAGTTCATAGATGTTATTTTATTATTGATCAAAACCACATATTTCTGTAAAAATAGGCACCCAAAATTGGTGCAGAATTTCTCTTTAGGTGATGTTTTAAAAACAGGCAGTAGATACTCGTACATAACATATATTATTTCAGTAAGTGCTTTTGGTATATATAAAAAATATAGGACATTGAACGAAAAATGTGTGAAATGCTTTAAATCATTATTTTGTTTGAAAAAATGTGTGTGTTATTTCCTTGTGAAGTGCAGATGTGATAAAAAAATAATGAAAAATAAATAACTGTTAATGATTAAGTGAGGTGTGTGTAAATGTGGTTATAACTTACGCTGATAAAGGCGATCAGCATGTGTCGGGCTTACGGATATCCGATGGGTGTGGATGTATAGATGTTAACTCACGCGAATGTCATGTAGTCCTATTAAGTCACTTGCAACCACACACACCATAGCAGACATCGGAGTCAGTAAACGTTGAACTCCTAGTAACGTTTTACACTGTTTATTATGGCACAGCAAACGTAGACATATGGTAACACAGTACATAAGCACATCATGGAACATCAGCAGTTCAACACATCCGTGTACAGCATACACAGTATATAATTAAGCCTATCCCTGGCTTAGAAGTAATATAAATATGTTCTCTATGTCCTCTTTCAATCTACAGCAGCGTGCACAGCACATGATCAACAAGCCGCAATAATCCATGGCTTGGAAGTAATATAAATATGTTCTCTATGTTCTCTTTCAATCTACAGCAGCGTGCACAGCACATGATCAACAAGCCGCAATAATCCTTGGCTTAGAAGTAATATAAATATGTTCTCTATGTTCTCTTTCAATCTACAACAGCGTGCACAGCACATGATCAACAAGCCGCAATAATCCATGGCTTAGAAGTAATATAAATATGTTCTCTATGTTCTCTTTCAATCTACAACAGCGTGCACAGCACATGATCAACAAGCCGCAATAATCCTTGGCTTGGAAGTAATATAAATATGTTCTCTATGTTCTCTTTCAATCTACAACAGCGTGCACAGCACATGATCAACAAGCCGCAATAATCCATGGCTTAGAAGTAATATAAATATGTTCTCTATGTTCTCTTTCAATCTACAACAGCGTGCACAGCACATGATCAACAAGCCGCAATAATCCATGGCTTAGAAGTAATATAAATATGTTCTCTATGTCCTCTTTCAATCTACAACAGTGTGCACAGCACATGATCAACAAGCCGCAAAAATCCTTGGCTTGGAAGTAATATAAATATGTTCTCTATGTCCTCTTTCAATCTACAGCAGCGTGCACAGCACATGATCAACAAGCCGCAATAATCCATGGCTTAGAAGTAATATAAATATGTTCTCTATGTCCTCTTTCAATCTACAACAGTGTGCACAGCACATGATCAACAAGCCGCAAAAATCCTTGGCTTGGAAGTAATATAAATATGTTCTCTATGTCCTCTTTCAATCTACAGCAGCGTGCACAGCACATGATCAACAAGCCGCAATAATCCATGGCTTGGAAGTAATATAAATATGTTCTCTATGTTCTGCTTCAATCTACAATAATGTGCACAGCACATGATAAACAAGCTGCAATAATCCTTGGCTTGGAAGTAATATAAATATGTTCTCTTTCAATCTACAACAGCGTGCACAGCACATGATAAACAAGCCGCAATAATCCTTGGCTTGGAAGTAATATAAATATGTTCTCTTTCAATCTACAACAGCGTGCACAGCACATGATAAACAAGCTGCAATAATCCTTGGCTTGGAAGTAATATTATCTGGAATTATCACATATTCCTTTTATTCAAAATATATCCTATCCTGGGACACACTGACGAAAATGGTCTAACATCCATTTCGGAGCTCTGCCCGGATTCAACTGTTCGCAATCTCAGTTGCTTAAAACAGTTCAGTCTCTCTGAATTCATTCAAGCGCTAACACGCAGCTTGAAATCTGAGCTGGGCTCATCCGCTTTCTACCCCAACCTATATTATAGAACCTTTGACCCGTTTCCTTATGTTATTTTTAGAAACATACCAACAGCTAGTCAACAGAGCTGTGTTCACAAAATCACCGAGCATTTATCTCCTCACAAAAAGTGTGCTTACAGGGGTGTATACCCAAAAACCGACCCGTACCTACAAATCTGTTAACAGTTAACTCCCCTTAATAAAACTTGACTTAACAATAACATTGTGTCCTTCATTTAAATATTTCAGCTCCAGTTTAATCTATGGCAATAACATGTTCAGAATATCAATACAAATTTAGTTTGAAACATATCTACATATTTGTATTATCACTTCACTTATGTCATTTTAAAAGAGAACTACATATTTTTAAAATAAAAGTGGGAAAAGGGTTTAAAAATCTTGTGAAATATTTTTAAATTATTATA
The DNA here is from genome assembly GCA_024509875.1 of Oreohelix idahoensis. NCBI lineage: Eukaryota > Metazoa > Mollusca > Gastropoda > Stylommatophora > Oreohelicidae > Oreohelix > Oreohelix idahoensis. The sequence continues at coordinate 52,525 of JAMPIV010000339.1, read as the reverse complement.
TTATGTGAAAAAATGTCTGTATCTTGTGAACTGTAGACCTGATTGAAAATAACAGTATAAAAAGATTAAGTAAATGTCTCTTCTTCTTCTTATATCCTTAGCTGCTGACTGTCAAAGCAGTCAGTGGCCATTACGCCTGGTGGCATCTTGTAGGGCAGCAACACATTGATTCCACTTTGCTCGGTTGGTGGCCATCCTTCATACAGTGCCCCAACTCTAGTTCATTCTTTGTATATCAGCCTCCACAGTCCTCCACCAAGTTGTTTTTGGTCGGCCTCTTTTTAGTTTTCCTTCCGTGGTCCATAGCATAGTTGTTCTTGTGATGGCATCAGGGTCTCTTCTGAGGACATGGCCAACCCAGTTCCAGCGTCTGCCAGCTATGATGGTGTGCATGTCCTCTGGCTTGCTCCAAGCAAGCAGTTCTTGGCTGCTGATGGTATTCGGCCAACAGATTTGGAAAATTTTTCTTAGGCAGGTTGTATCCTGCCAATTTTGACATTTCCTTTTCTGTTACTCTCCAGCATTCCACACCATAGAGAAGCACAGAAAGTACACAGCTCTCATATAGTCTTAATTTTGTGTTCATGCTGTACTGAGAGGACTTCCAGATGTTGTTTAGGCTAAAAAAAGCTGTTCTTGCTTTGTTCATTCTGTTGTTGATGTCTTTGCTTGCTCTGCCATCTGGTGTTACTATGCATCCTAGGTATGTGAAGGTGTCTGTCTGTTCAGTTGCTGATTCCTTACTGATATGGGCTCAGGGTTGCTCACATTGAGTATCATGACCTCTGTCTTATTTCGATTTATGTTCAGGCCCATCTGCTGGCTATACTTATTAAGTCTATCTGTTTTTTTCCTGGATGTGTTGATGTGAATGCTAGTAGTGCAATGTCATCTGCATATTCCAGATCTTCCAATGTAGAAAATGTAGTCATCTTATTCCTCGTGGACTGCCCTCTGTTGTCTGGTGCATCACCCAGTCTATGACTGTTAAAAATAGAGTGGTTGATAAGGGGCATCCCAGTCGTACTCCTGCCTTCACCTCAAAGGTTAGGTTGCTCTGCCCAACCATTTTTGTCACAATCACTTCACAGATATAATTTATATGATTCTTTTTTCAAAACCACATATTTCTGTAAAAACCACAGATGAAACTACTATAACTAATATTATTTACATATACCAAATTCTATTTTATGTTTCTTAGAAGAATTTTGCCACTATTCATATGCTTTCATGGTAGTCATAAATACATTGTGGCTGGTTTTGACACCCAGTGCAATAATGATGGGAGTGCTGACGACAAACAGGTGTGCTGCTGAGAACACAGTTCCTATCTCTTTTTGTATAACATTTAAGATGCCTTCTGTCACTAAAGTTCTTCAAAGCTGAGGCTGCTTGAAGTCTAACAATGTCAGTAGCTATATTTTCTTGTAAACAAATGTACTTAAAACAGCAGAAGCTTCAGTTAGTTAGTGAAGCAGATTTGTCTTGAAATGCGGCATGATGAAAACAACATAACATTGAAGCACTGACCTTCTTTACTTCAAGCAGTGAGAAGAAAATTTTTTTCCAATTATTTATAAAATTGTCTATTATGTACACTATAATAGCCAATTCTTTAGTCCAGGAGGTCATACCCATTCGTTGAATTGTTGTATTCATCTATAATTTTCAGCTTTACAATATGCTTCCATGTGGTTATGGTCTCTACTTAGGCCTGAGAAAACACAAGGGAAACTGATTTCTTGGCCTTTTTATCTCTAAAGGCAGTACACAACATCTAGCTTGTTTGTGTCATGTACCATCTGTATTCAAACATAACTAAGGTGCAGAGTCTTCAGTTTCAAGGGAAAATTTTTTAAGATAACGTTGGGAGTGCCAATATAGTATTGCTTCTTCTCCAGTAAGAAGTCAGTGAGTTCTCTTGAGATGTAATTGCTGTCAGGAAAAAAATGGTGATATGTACCCAAATGGTGTATTGGGGTCTAAAAAATCTTTAGAGCTTGCCCACTGTCTGAATCCACTTTAGGATCATATGATGATGTATCTGAACCAAAATATGTTCACCACTTATCCAGTTGCTGAATCACACAAACCAAAGACTTTTCTGTGGTATCCGCTTTCTTTATGTGGATTATATTGCTTGTATTGCCATCTGCTTTTGTACTCTATGCCCGTGTCATCCAAACTGAGATTTTGGAACGAGTGAAAGGCATTCTGAAATTTTTATAACAAAATGTTCATAAATGGTTCAATTCTTTTCTTGTCCTTGTGTTTATCATCAGATACATGAAGCGTAATATGATATAACTAGCAATAACCCATCAAAATTGACAGGTTTTTAATTATGATGTGTTTTTTTCTATTACATGAATTACAGATGGTTCTATTACTACTGTGGTCATTTCATTGCAGGCAACCGTCATTAGATATTTGTAGTGAAAATTACATGGATGTATTAAATATGAAGACTGGAGTAACCTTCCTAAATGATATGTGGAGCAGTGATAATGATCTAATGGACCGGAAATTGACTAAATAACTAACATTTCTTTTATGGCAACATGTCTTGTAATTGTTCGTGCATCTTTTAAAATCTTGACTTTCCATAATCAAACTGTTCATGCACACCTTCATTTGCGCACTTTTCTATTTTTGGGAGAGTACATATAAGATAAATAATAGTGAATACAATTATTGTCTAACTTTCAACCACAGTTGCACCCCTTAGCTGTGGTTGAAAGTTAATGCAATCTCTTGAAAATAGAAAAGTGTGCATGATGTGACCGACAGACTGATGTACTTATGGCGGGAATTATAGTGCTTCATTTCTATTTCTTGAAAACATGGGATTAAACCAAAATGTATACAGTTCTGCAGATGTAGACCAGTAGTCATGAATGAATGGTTTCTTCTGAATCCCAATATTTATTAGGACATCAGTAAAGTTATCCAGTTCAGGACATGTGACTGTGGTCTATCTAGCATACATTAAATATTGTTTCGAAGGATTATTCTGAATACATTTGAGTTTGGCATAATAAGTGATGCACTGATGTTACCTTATACTTATTGAAGGTTATTGGGTAACGAGTATATTAATGTGCTGCACTGGTCTTGTAAGGTATTTTGATATAATAGACAACAGTCTAAACAGTAACGTAAGGCATGGCCAACTTGAATAATCTTGATCAACAGCTTGTTGTACGTTTTATCACATTTAATATGTCACAATACAACATAAGTGTACTTCACTTCTTTTGAGAGCATATGATGATCTGGCAGTACATCAGAAATACAAATGTGTTCAGTAGCAGACATAAGCAATCATGTCGTTGTGCCGGTTTAAAGTCAGAATGTCTATGTATCATCTACGACGCCTTCATACTTTACAAATCCGTATTGATTCCAATCACTTACTGTCCATCTCCTTAAGCCACACACAATCAGGCACACATTCTTAATGAATTGAGTCAATTATCCTGACTCTGAAATATTTTTATAACAATAGACACTGGTCTGTCGCTCTCACATAAATATTCGTACACTTTGAAAAACACCAGCCAAACTCAACTGTCCTAACGATAACCTTCGTTCCCCCACCCCCCCCCCCCCCCCCCCCCCCCCCCCCCGCCACACCCCCCCCCCCCCCCCCCGCAGCAGACCCTGTCTACGTCATAGACTAAATACCTGTGTCACACACATTCCACAACTCGCATGCTTTTACACTCGAAGCGTATTCGCGTTCTGCTCCATTGCACACAGCGATGAATTACAAGCCTGAGAGCAAAGTGATAGGTAACACTTACTTCGCCCCCCAGCGAAAACTGAAAGTTTTCCATATAGGAAGTCATTTTTAGAAAATGCGAGAAGTTACCGTCCAGTCTATGTCATACCTGAGCAACAGTCTATGGAATGTAGTCAGCACCATGGAAAAATGAAAAAAAAAAACAATGAAAATGTGAAGAAATATGATAATGAAATTGTGAAATTTTGGAAAATGAAATATCTGAATGCATTTAATTAAAAGATGAATGAAATGAAAGATCTACCTAATTAAATAGTATTAAGTAAGTATAATAATTACGTTAATGTCAATGTCCACATGATCGTGTGTGCTGTCTGTAGCATTGTGTAAAACTTATTAGCTAAAGTTACTGAGTGTTATCAATGATAGGCTCTTCTTTCATTAGTGTAAAAGATTACTATTTGTAATTTTAGCACTTTAGAGTCACATAACTGGTTTAAGTAATAACAAAAAAGAATGTTCAAATGGCGAACTTCTCCATAGGCGTATCGAATCGATTGTTTCTTGTGTGAGATTTCTTTTCATATGTTGCCTTTTGAGTGTCACAGTCTCTGAGCCCCAACATTTTGAAGTTCGTTTGCTGGAATAGGAAATATGATCTTTTTAAAGTTCTGCATCCCAGTCATTTTGTGAAGGATTGCCATTAAGATATGACAAAGAGCCTTATACTGTTTATCTGAGATACTGTTTGATTTGGTTCCTTTACCGCATACGTCATGACTGTCCGGAAATCAGATCCTGTGTACTGTTCAACTTGAGTTGTTTCTCTTGATAACGATGGTAATATGTATCTGGTTATGGATATTGTCAAGATAGCGTTTTTAAGTTAGCGTGGTATCTGTAGACTATCAGCAGTGTACCTTGGTCAATTGGTCACAGCAATGTCATATCCTTGAGAATCGGGCAGGTCTGTCTGTGTACATCTCGACAGAACATCTGCAAGCACATTGGACTTGCCCTCAATAGGTCGAATGATATAGTCATATATTTGCAAATTAATTGCATAACGTGCGACTCGTGCATTTTTCATGTTGGACTTTTGAAGGAACGACAGGGCCTTCTGGTCTGTCTCAATGATGAAACGAGAACCAAGAAGGTAACGCTGAAGCTTTGTGACAGCCCATATGATCGCGAGAAGCTCGCGCTCAATAATTGGATATCTGGTTTCTGTCTTTGTGAGCTTCCTCGACACATACATCACAGGATGAAGCATTCCATCTACTTCTTGCATTAAGGAGCCACCAATACCGTACATCGAAGCATCTGTCCTGAGAATAAATGGGAGATGAGGATCAGGGAGTTTTAAAATTGGTGCACATGAAAAGTAATGCTTTAAATGGACTAGAGCTATGTTGCAGGCCTCCGTCCAGACAATTCTATTAGGGGAGCCTTTTGTAGTTAACTCAGATAGAACTGACGTAACTGAAGATAAATGAGGCATAAATTTATTGTAGAACTGTATAAGGCCAAGAAGACTCTGCACCTGCTTCTTAGTCTTAGGAATTGATAGGTTAAGAATCTTTGAGATAGTTTTATCCTCAGTTTTCAGAAATCCATGGCCCACTCTGTGACCTAAGAAAGAAATTTCTTTGAAACCTATGTGAACTTTCGAAGGATTCGCTGTCAGATTATTAGAGCAAAGAATTTTGAGAAGAGATTTCAATCCCGAAACATGTTCGTCCCAAGAGTTGTGGAACAAACAAATGTCATCTATATAGGAGATGATATCAGACCTATGAGAAAATAGTTTCCTCATCATCCGAACGAAAGTCGCTGGTGCGTTTACCAAGCCAAAGCACATGAAATTATACTGAAAGAGACCCTTAGGGGTAGCAAAAGCAGTGAAAGGTTTTGCTTTTTCCGTGAGAGGTATTTGAAAATATCCCTTGGCTAAGTCAAATTTGCTAAAGTAGGTTGCTTTAGAAAGTTTTGACAGTAATTCATCAAGAATTGGCATTGGCTCTGTGTCAGACTCCGTTATGGAATTGAGTTTACGAAAATCCATGCATAATCTGATATTATTATCCTTCTTCTTGATTATAACCATTTGGAAAGAATAAGGCTACGATTGTCTGCTTCACCACTGTGCACATGTGGATTAAACGAACAAACTGCTGAGCATGTTCTACAGGACTGTCCTCTGTATGACCAGTTAAGAAAGATATACTGGCCCAATGACTCAACACTAAACTCAAAGCTATATGGAGTTAAAGAGGAACTTCAAACAACAGTCGAATTCATCATGAGAACTCGTCTGACGGTGTAATCATCAAAGATGCGATCGCAAGAAGAAGAAGAAGAAGGAAAGAATAAGCAGACTCTGATGGTGCAATAATGTTAAGCTGTAACATTTGCCCTAATTCTTTTTCAACCTGATCCTGAAAGTGGATAGGGATAGGGTAAGGCTTTAATTTAATAGGTTTGTGATCTGTGAGTCTAATATCGTGAGTGATTATAGACGTTCGGCCTGGAATATTAGACAGAACTTGCTGATATGACTCTAGAATAGAAAGAATTTGAGATTGTTGTTCGCTGGATAGATCCGGACAAATAGATACATTTACCCATGATTCTGTCGGGTAAAGAGACATGACAGGAAGTTGCAAAGGTACATCATCAAAAGAAGTGGGTTCTTCTTGAATCACTGACAATGAAGAGTAAGATGTAGGATGATCAGTGATTACTTCATTAACAGCATCTAAGATAGGTTTGAGATATTCAGGTCTATCATGGAATTGTTTGAGCATGTTGATGTGAAAGGTTTTATTCTTGCCTTTCACGTCAAGAATGTAATCAACATCTGTCAATTTTGAAATAATTTCATATGGACCACTCCACGAAATGAGAAGGCTATTCTCTCTCGTTGGTAGCAGGACGTAAGCTTTGTCTCCCGGAAGTAATTTCCGTAACTTTTTCCAACGGTTTTGAAGAGATCTAGCTTTTTCTTTTGCCTTTTCAGATGAATCAGTCGCTATTTTCCAAGCGTCTATAAGTGTCTTTCGTAGATTCACCACATACTCATAGGATGACTGGCATTTCTGAGTCGTCTCCGAACCTGTAAGTAATTGTTTTATTATCGACATGGGTCCTCGTGGAGGAGCACCATACATGAGCTCAAAAGGTGAGAACCCAGTGTGTTCGTTTGGGACTTCCCGATAAGCGAACAGCACTGCTGGGAGCATTCTATCCCAGTCTTGTGGATACGTCGTGGTCACTTTCCCCAGTAGTTGTTTCAGCATTTTATTTAGACGTTCTATCATGCCATTGGACATAGGATGATAAACAGAGCTAAGAGATCTATCAATATTGCATAGTTTCATGACATGCGACATGACATCTGACACAAACTGTGTTCCCCTATCTGATAAAATATTGTCAGTGAACCCCACTCTCGTAAAAATGAGGAATAGTGCATCAGCCACATCGGTGGTAGCAATGTGTTTAAGGTAGTAGGCTACCCACAAAAGATTTAAAAAAATAAAAATCCAACAATTTTCATTTTCATGCTTTAAATCATCGTCAACATGTTCTTGTACTAAAAATAATTCATAGAAGCTTAGAGATACTCTGGTATGATAGGAATCAGTGTTTTTCTACACACACCCCCTTGAGTGATTTGCATAGCAACCAATGTTTATAGTTGGTTACCTTGTGAATAATGACCCAACATGAAGGTGCGTAATTGTAAAACTGCGAAATTATAATTATACTGAGGCAACAGGAGAAAGATATTTATAACTTTTCCAAGAGGAATCACTCAATGATTTCTTATGAATTTTTCAAAAGTGTGTGTCTAGAAAGCTTTGATCGTAAATTTCAGCATTTGTTACATGCATTGTGCATTTTCACCCACATCAACTCTATTTATTGCTAGACCTAGTTTTATACTGTATAATAGTAGTTAGCAGAGCTTCTTTTGTTCACAATGGGAAATAAGACAAAGTAAGTTCCTTGGAAATCGGTACACCAACAAACCGTTGCTTGAAAATGAGACACCTATTGTCGATAGTGGCGCTGTAAAGCCTCTGTGCTCCTCAGCAAAGAAAATAAAGGTCCAAGAAAGTGAAGGACAAGCTAAAAATGACAACAGAGGAAATGTGTTTATCCTTATGGATGTAAAACTGCTGTTTGGGTTTTTATGCGCTAACTTTAGATGTGACAAATGTTATCAGTATGGTGGCATTTGTGCGTTCTATTGGGAAAGGCCACAGTGCATTGCAGAATTTTTCAATATACATGAACACAAGTCAACCCATGGCAAAGAAAGCATACAGGAGAACGCTGCACAGGATCTATTCAGCAAGTAAGGACATTGCAATGGAAAGACCCTAAGAGCACCGAAAAGGGGATTCATAGACACTGCAGCTGCAGTAGAAGGAGACCTTTATTCAACAGGAGCTCATTAAACTTCATTTTGTGAGTTCTTTTTCTGTTTTTCTTTGATTTCTCGGAATTGTCTTTTCAACATAATTGGTGATCTTTGAAACAAGATATCTCTGGATCTGTACATTCAATTGACATGAAAATTAACACAGTTGGTTGTCATATAATCTTACAGATTCTGACCTAAAATGGATACAATTGAATTCAAAGTTTTAGTTTATGACCATCATGCATATATAATGAGGCACAAATATCAAACATTCCAGAAATATAAATTTTGAAAATTCATTAAAAATTAACCTTTCTGTCAATCTCTGTCATTTTAGGTCATGACCTCACGCTATATATAATGATTCAATTTGCCAAGTTTCAGTCAGATCCTTGTACAAATAACATAGTTATGATGTTTTGAAAAAGGTATATAATTTATTCACTACGGCGGCTATATTGGATAGCTAATTTGCATAATTAATGAGGTCATTATGTGGACACAAATTTTAAGTCCATATTAACACTATACCCATGGTTGTTTGATTCTGAAAGGAAAATTTGAGTTTTTTACCCTATCAAGGTAGCCTACTACCTTAAGAGGTATTGCCTCCGGCCACCTGGTGCACATATCAATACAGGTAAGGACATATCTATGACCTCTGGCTGATGGAACTGACAGTGGACCTATTAAGTCTATGGCCATTTTTTCAAATGGTCGCACTGAAATATCCACAGCCTGTATAGGTGCATTATGATAAGCACCCTTTGTAGCCACTTGTTGGCATGTCTTGCACGAACGACAAAATAATTTGACATCCCTGACTACTCCAGGCCAATAAAAATGCCGTAAGACTCTATATTTCGTCCTAGCAAAGCCCATGTGGCCTGCACAGTTTGTATCATGCGCATGTCTGAGAATGTAAGGTCGAATATTGGTTGGTACCATAATTTGCTGCTGTACCGATGTAGTATCTCTAGCTTTACGAATTAATATGTCATTTTTAATTGTATACCAAGGTTGTGACCTTTCTGAGCAATCAACATCATCTGATTTTACCAATTTGAAAAATCTTTTCAAAGAAATTTCATTCTTTTGCATATCAATAAATGATGTCTTTGTTAACATCGGCATAAGATGTTGATCTTCCTCCTTGTCTTGATTGTTAGTCATTTCTTCTTCCTCTTGAGCCTGTGCCTGTGCTCTTGTAATGACCATATTATCGTGTAGTATATGCTGACATTCCCAGATTTCTATATCTTCGAGTGAACACGCTTTTATACCCACAATATTGCCCATGATTATGTCAGCAATTGGTTCCTGTAATAAACATGCTTTCACTTGACCTGAGAAAAATGGAGTATCAATGTGCACAATGGCCACAGGATAGAATTCCACCATGCCTCCAAATAGGACACATTTTACATTCTCCCCAGTGCAGCAAGATGGGTCTACCAAAGATTTGCGTACCCCAACAGTTGTACAACCTGTATCATGCAAGACTGAAACTAGTTGATTATTTAAAAAACCCCTGTGAAACATTAGCGAGCCTTTCCCATCATGCGAGGCTAATGCAGGTAACAACGCGGGCACAGGATGACCGCAGGAAAGTCTGGAGACCACATCTGGCTGAAACAGAGTGCTGCATTCTGAACAATTTGATGGGTTAAATAAATCAGCTGCTCACGCATTTGCAATATTTGTGTTTTCCCCATTGGGATTAACTGCTCCTGTGTTACTATTATGACTCCAGTTCGGGTTCTTTCGATCCACGCTCCGCGAGCGATTAAAGTTGTTATTACCCCGGTAATAATTCCGACTCTCTCTACCATTCTGAGGATTATTAGAATGCTGAGGACACATACAATCTGGGCAGTGTTGAGATGGAGGAGAGTTTTGGTTGTTCTTTGTATAATAGGATCTGTCTCCTCTGTTCATGTAGGTATTATCAGATCTACGCCATCCTCTGTTAGATTGAAAGTAACCCTGTGATGGTCTATTTCCATCAAAATATCATTGGGAGTTTCTCTGATATTGATAAGGTTGATTGCCAAAATTGTACCGTCCTCGGAAAGATCCACTATTTCGGTCATTATTCTTGCCAAAATTTCGATCCATACTTTGCGATCGAGCTCTAGGGTTGTTTATCTGCACTGAATGAGCTGATGCAACAGGTAATGCCTCTTTAATAGTAGAGTTGTTCACACTCTTCCCTGGGTGTGCCGTCATAAACTGGCGCCCTAACAACTCAAGGGATTGTAATGATTCTGGCTTCCGTTCATGTAAGTAGGCCAAAAAATCAGGGCTAATGGAAGAAAGTACTTTGTCTCTCAAAATAAGGTCCATCAAGTCCTCATATGTATGTTTGATTTTAGCCAACTCAATTGAAGCATAACTTTATAGTTGAAATGAACTCACTAAAGTCCTTGTTGTTTTCGGGTGTGAGTTTTTTAAATCTTAGCCTGTATCCATTCTCGTCTAATTGATACTTTCTTAAAAGTAATGTTTTAGCTGCCTCATAAGATTTTATGTTTTCCTCATCCATTGTTGACACAGCTGTCAACGCTTCACCTGTCAGTAATGACATTAAATGTATCACCCATGATGATTTTTCCAGTTTGTATTCCTCACACACTGTCTGGAATCGGTTTAGGAAGCACGAAATATCATCTATATTTTGATTAAATTTAGGTAAGGGAAGTTTAAATGATGAAGCATGTTCTCTCTTGACCGAACCTGCACCTTCTTGATTACTCTGTTTATTACTAGCTTCCAATTTGAGTCTCTCCAACTCAACAGAAACCATTTTTTCTTCATGCAGAAATTGTGCTTTCTTAGCCTCTAAATCTATCTCATCTTGTCTTTTCTTTTCTGCCATTTCATCTTGTCTTTTCTTTTCTTCAAATTCTTCTTGTCTTTTCTTTTCTGCTATTTCATCTTGTCTTTTCTTTTCTTCAAATTCTTCTTGTCTTTTCTTTTCTGCTATTTTTTCTAACTGAATTCGTTCATCTTTTTCGATCTCTCTCATTCTTGCTCTCTCATCCCTTTCCAGTTTCTTTTCTTCTCTTTCCAGTTGCTCCATGGCAAACTCTTTAAGCTCCTGGCCTTGCATTCCCATCTCTTTACCTAGCTGGATAAAATGCTCCAGACTAGACATTATGTAAGTTTAAGTATATATATATATATATATATATATATATATATATATATATATATATATATATATATATATATATATATATATATATATATATATTTATAAGCTACTTAGTCTGAATATGATTATGGGTACTGATGAGCGATAAACAGCACCAATGCCAATTCGTTAAAATTCAGTACTCTGCAAATGTGACTTAGCAAGTAATCAATGCAAACAAGAAAATTAGTGTCGTACACTAGCAGACAGAACACGTAGTACAATAGTGTAGCAACAGAAGAAAATACTAAGATGTAGACAAAAGGATAATGTTTGAAAAATATGCTTACACTATAAGGTTAGACTAGACAAGACGAATTTACGACATAAAATCCATATATCAACATAATGATAGCTAGAGAAGACCAACAATAAACGTACAAAAATGCAGAAAACTAAATTAAAAAAAACAACTGACAAATACAAACAACAGTGAAAAAACAGGACAGCACGTCTATAACATAAAGTAAATATAGTATATTCACAAAGAGCGCTTTCCACACAGCATTTTGAGCCGGGCCTCTTTGAGAAAATATTACATAAATTTCCCTACTGACACCCTTGATTGCAGACCCGTCCGAAGATGAGATGTAATTCTGCTTATCAAGGTCCCACAAACCCCAACAAACATAAAACAGATAAACAAAAAGGCTCTACTATAGAATTGTGTAAGACTAAGGCTACAACAAACTAGTCCACTTATCTTTTTATGATCCTTCCTCCGAAGTATAAATGCACGTGACAGTATTGTTGCCTCCAACATATGCAACAGTTAGAGCGAAATTTCATCGATGCAGATTGCTCCCACATGTAGAACTATCCATCTTGTTTTGCTGGTTGAATGAATGTGCTTCGTTTTGTATGCAGAAATGTTGTTTGATTACTTTACTTTTTCTTGACGAATCCAACTTGGAACTGCGTCGAGTGATGATAACTTTTGTCTCAAAAATGTTGATGAAGAAAATATGAACTTCTGTTGGTAAAGTTCAGCAAATATTATGATTGAAGTGTGCTGTTTATTCTTTAAGTTTCTTCTTGGCGGCCCTAGTTTGAAGAAAACCGGTTGGCATAGGTTGCGCAGACATTTCTATTCAGAAAATTTGTAGATGTGGCTAGGGACATTAGTATCGTTTTGATAAAATCTTGTGGGTAGAACGAAATCCCGTGTATACTGGCCACCACTTTATACTGTTACCTTATACTTATTGAAGGTTATTGGGTAACGAGTATATTAATGTGCTGCACTGGTCTTGTAAGGTATTTTGATATAATAGACAACAGTCTAAACAGCAACGTAAGGAATGGCCAACTTGAATAATCTTGATCAACAGCTTGTTGTACGTTTTATCACATTTAATATGTCACAATACAACATAAGTGTACTTCACTTCTTTTGAGAGCATATGATGATCTGGCAGTACATCAGAAATACAAATGTGTTCAGTAGCAGACATAAGCAATCATGTCGTTGTGCCGGTTTAAAGTCAGAATGTCTATGTATCGTCTACGATGCCTTCATACTTTACAAATCCGTATTGATTCAAATCACTTACTGTCCTTCTCCTTAAGCCACACACAATCAGGCACACATTCTTAATGAATTGAGTCAATTATCCTGACTCTGAAATATTTTTATAACAATAGACACTGGTCTGTCGCTCTCACATAAATATCCGTACACTTTGAAAAACACCAGCCAAACTCAACTGTCCTAACGATAACCTTCGTTCCCCCCCGCAGCAGACCCTGTCTACGTCATACACTAAATACCTGTGTCACACACATTCCACAACTCGCACGCTTTTACACTCGAAGCGTATTCGCGTTCTGCTCCATTGCGCACAGCGATGAATTACAAGCCTGAGAGCAAAGTGATAGGTAACAACTGACATATGTAATCTTTAATTTCCTCAGTAAATGAAACACTATATCATTTCAGTGAGGTTGACAGGTCAAGCCCCTTAGTCACACCTATTGACAAAACTTAAATGGATCCTGTGTCAAGCCTTCAGCAATTTCTATCTACTCTGGGACATCTTGTGAGACTACTTGCCTCTCAACTTGTAACTTGACTGGTTGTTTGAAATGGGTTTTTACCCTTTCATTTCCCATTACTGGCAGAAAGTTTAGCAGTTGTTATGGTACCTCATACCTGTTCCTTCAGCTGCTCAGTATCCTCATCAGATTAATCACTTTCATGAATATTCTAACATGAAGTCTTAGCAAAGTCCTCATCTGGATCACTAAGACTAACTGAAAAACTACTGTCGTTATAATTCTCTTCTGTTCACTGAGAAATAAGCAGCCATTCATGAACAGCTTATAGCCAATGTTAAGAAGATGAATCTCTTGTGATTGCTTATAAACATATGATTAGCAGTGCTAGTAACGGCTAACAAGAAGTATAAAATTTCAGTTTTATTCATTTTTTCCCCCATTCCCTAATGGTCACACACTCATGCCTGTGTATTTAAATGATTTAAACCAGCTTTTTACCAGGGATTTAACAATTTTCTGTTCAAATTTAGACATATATCATGTTGGCACAAAATTTGGTTTGCAGATAAATGTAAAGAGAAAAGTGATGTGTGGTACTACTTGGGTTAGAACGATTTAAAGTTGTTTGACAAAACTTGAAACTGACTTGTGGTAAGGTTAAGGCTAGTATAATGTACATACTAATAGCCAGTCTCCTCATGCAAACTTCTATTTTTTTTTTTTTAAATGCATGAATAAATATATTGAGTTTTATCTTAGTTACAATTACAATATAGGCCCTATGGTGCCTCTATGTCTAGATAATTTCTTCAGTTGCCAAAATCTGATGTGTCTTCACTTTTCCTGTTCAGTAGCTGTAAATAATGTCAATTTAAATTGTGAGAGTGTTTGCATCTGTGTGTTTTTCCATTTCCTAAAAGTTGTCTGTTGATACTTGTCACAGTGTAATAACAACAACAAATAAAAACAAAGATATAAGAATGAAGTAATATAATGGGAAGGCTTGAAGTGTTTGGACAGATTTTTAATGTGCTTTTAATATTTCATTAGCTAAATGTAGCACTTGTACCTCACAAGATCTTCATTTTCCCCTGCCATGCCTCACTAATCATTATATATTTGTTTTCATTTTTGCTATAATCATTAATTAGTTGATTAATTTTCAGCTCTTCTTTTCCATGACCTCAAGCTCTGCACTCCCTACCAAGGCTGTTGATGACCTGCTGATACTTTATTTAGTTCTCACCATACGTACTCCTCTTCTCCTTTGAATATATTTTTAACTGTTATCACCTACCCTATTGTTCCCTCTGTCATTCATAATATCCCTCTGTATTCTTACTCCTTTTTTGCCAGCTATGTTCCTAGACAGGGTGTGTCTTCTGTCTGTGGTTATAAGCATGTAGGCTTTTTGACTGGGCCATCACATATCTGGGTTTATCTCATGCACAGCCCATGGTGATGTGCATCCCTTCACTTTGATTGTGTTCCCAACCATTTACATTGTAATACTGACAGCATGAGTATTCCCTGCTCATATTCAGTTACTGACATGACCAGCTGATGATACAGGAGAAACAAGTCTCTGCTCCAGGTGTGTAGCAGTCATTGTTTGCTAAGCTGCCAGACCTCACTAGCACTTCTATATGATCAGCTCAACAGGGTGCTTGTAAGGTGGCCTATATTTGTTCTATAATTATTATATGATACTGTAATAAAAGGGAAAGATGACATTAATCGGGAAAATTGTCATGTTTAAAAGCAAAAAAAAAAAAATGCTACAATGATTGGAAATTTATGCATCTGAGAACACACACCTACATTTATTTGTGTAAGAACACATCCCCTACTTTACATGTATTCCTGTGAGAACACACTCCCTACATTTAGTCCTGTGAAAACACACCCCCTACATTACATTTACTCATGTGAAAACACACCTCATACTTTACATTTATTCCTGTGAGAACACACCCCCTACATTACATTTATTCCTGTGAGAACACAACCCCTCCATTACATTTATTCCTGTGAGAACACAACCCTTACTTTACATTTATTCCTGTGAGAACACACCCCATACTTTACATTTATTCCTGTGAGAACACGCCCCCTACTTTACATTTTCTCCAGTGAGAACACTAGTTTTCAATTATGTGAGGTCCCCATTAGTGCTTCTCTAACATAAAATGTGACTACACTGTACCTCACAAGGAGTTAAAAGGTAAGGAACAGAAGAGATCTATTGCTGACACAATAAATTATAGTGGCTAAATGGGAAAATTTATATCAAATTACCTTCATTTATTTCATTATTCTGTGATAGAATTTAATAAAATGTAGAAATTTCTGGCAAAATGTGTAACGTCTGTATATCTGATGTCAAGAACAGAGCAAAAAAAAAAAGTTACTTTTGTAAAAATTCCCAGATATTTATATTAACTGAAACTTAGATTCTGTGATAGATGAGCGCAAAGGCCTTATAGCTCTATTTTTTCCTACATCTCTTGTATTGTATTTTCCCCCACATTTGTGCTCTTTCATCCCACATTTGCTATCCCACATTTGCTATTTCATGGTTGTGATTACTCGCGACCGATATCTAGAGAACCGCATTTGTTCTTTCATCGGTGATAAAATAAAGTCTTTTGATCGAGTCCCCATACCTGACATTATCGTTTGAAGCCCACATTGCACTGGGATAAATCTGGTAAAAACACATCTGGTCATCCAAATCAGACATCTGGGCATTATACAATTTCTGTGGACCATTGTTATATTTGCGGCTAGCGACGGGTCACCACATTGGACGCCCAGCTTGGCCAGGTAAACAATAAACAATCAGAGAGTAAGGTGACAACAATTTGACAGCACTTTTGCATTAGCTCGCCATTTATCTCCATACCTGTTTATCAAACAAGGCAGGCAACGAAAGTTGGTCGCTAATGTCACTGCCAATTTTTCCCTTCACAAACCCGTACTGCATATCATGGCAGATGCCACAAAAATTAGAACTAGTTTAATGGAGGCAGGGCGTGAATACGGGTTAAGTGGAAAAGACCTGATGAAATATGTAAGCGAGGAGACTGATAAACTCCATGCAAGAGAGATGGAAATACAGAAACTTACAATGGAGAAAGCAGCAGCGGAGCAGAAAGCTGCAGCAGAAGCAGCGGAGTGGAAAGCCGCAGCAGAAGCAGCGGAGTGGAAAGATGCAGCAGAAACAGCGGAACAGAAAGAGAAAGCCACAGCAGAGCATGCACTTAACATGAAGCAACTGGAAATCCAGGGACAGACCAATCAGATAGAGCTGGCAAAAAGCACAGCGGCTTCCAACTGTGGAGGGAACTCACCCCGCTCAGATGGTGTGCCTACTTTGCAACCTGCGCCACCCAATGCCATGAACTTTCCGCTGGAACCTTTTTCAGAAAGGAACGATACCATGGACGCCTTTTTAGACCGCTTCGAACGCTTTGCAACAGGGTTTGGACTTGAAGACAGAAGTGGAACTTGACACTTTCCCAGGGCCTAAGAGGAGCCACCTATGAAGTTTTTAATAAAATTCCGGCCGGAGAGCAAGATGACTATCAGGCATTGAAAAAAACTCTCTTGGTGAGGTACGAGCTTCATTCAGAGGCTTACCGGAAAAAATGTCGAGGTTCTAGGAATATAGGCCGGAGAGATTTTCTCACAGTTCGCAGCCCGTATTGAAGACTACCTAGTGAAGTGGTGTTCACTGGGAAACTTTACAGAGAACTATGACGGGTTGAATGAGCTGATTGTGATAGAGCAGCTAAAAGAGTCTGTGTCGGTGGAAATGCGTAGATTTCTCACTGAAAACGGCGTTGACCAGTTAGAAAATATTCTTACTCTGGCAGAGTGATTCCAAAATGCTCTCATGGAGTCTCAAGGAGCCAGAAAGAAGTTTCTGGATCAGGTGCCAAAGCAACCAGCTCGCTTCCAACCAGACCAACAAAGCAAAAGACCACACATCTCACAGAAACAGCACGCAAAACAAGATAACTACAAAGAGCAAAACAAGAAAAATGCTGCGCCACACCAGAAACAGGGAGATAAATGGGGCAGGTAAAATGCTTGAACAATCACAACTCTTAATGAGTGCAAGCGCAGACCTCCTCTCCAACATGCTGCCTGTCTGCAGACAAAATCGTCACCCCGGAAGGAGCGGAATACTGGAAACATTTCTCATCCTCCCATCATCGAATCAGTCCTCATAAACAGACAATCTGTAGAGTGCCTTTATGACACTGGACTTGCTTTCGATGCGGTGGTCAGGGCATCTCTTGTCACCCCTGACCAGATAACAGAAGAGAGTGTTGACATCCAAGGTCCGTCGATGGATGTTGCACCAAAGACACTGCCAATTGCACTTATCAGAGTGGAATCTCGTTACGTAACAGGAGAGATTCGTGCAACTGTAATGGAAGAACCAATCTACTCTTTAATCATGGGATGTAGATATGCGTTCCTTGGAGAACCTACTCAACCACTAGTCATAGCGGCTGTACAGACTAGAGGACAGTCAAAAAAAGATGCAGAGCAGGAACCTCCTACCTATATCCTCCCCGAGGAATTGAAGAGGGCCCAAATGGAGGTTTCCTCAATGGCGCCCTGTTTTAAAAAATTACCTAGGACACACAACCCACCTACCAAGGGAGACTTCTTTATAAAAAATGGATTGATGTATTGCCGAGCTGGAAACGAAGGACAGGAACACAACCAATTAGTAGTTCCTGCAACCTATAGGAACCAGGTGCTTGAGATGGGCCACTATCCCATTTAGTGGACACATGGGAATGAGCGCCATGACTCAAAGGATCGCCTGCCACTATTATTGGCCAGGGATCACCGGCGACATTGAACGTTTTGTCAAGTCTTGTCCTCAGTGCCAGAAAGTTGCACCAAAACACTGGATGGCACCCACGACCCTTGGGAAGATGCCAATCTTGGGCACCCCATTTGAAAGAGTGGCCGTGAATATAATTGGACCTCTGCTGAGAACTAAGAAGAGGAACTCCCATATTCTTACCTTAGTGGACACATGTTCCATGTGGGGCGAAGCCATAGCCATGCCAGCATGCGACTCAGTGCATGTAGCTGACGCTTTACTGAATATCTTTACTAAATTGGGCTTCCCGCATGAAATTCTCACAGACAACGGGTCACAATTTAGAGGCAAGTTGACAGAGGAGGTGCTTAGAATATTCAAGACTGGCATATTCATACTTCGCCCTATCACCCCCAAAAGTTGTTTGTTTGTTTGCGTTCGCTCAGCCATCTCTCAGAACTCTGGCCATTTTGAGCGGTAATTACGTTGTGTCGTGGTTTACAGCTATGCTGCGATATCTGCGCCTTTCGGCCCGACACATCCATTTTCAGCAAGCAATTTTTACGGGTTTGCTTCCCTGCCACCTTACGCCTATATAGTATGCTATACCTCATGTCCATACAATAGTTCCGTGAGGTGACTGCACCAGTGAGCGACATCGGAGACTGAACTGTGCCTCGTATCTGGGAGGCCCCTGATTCCGGGAACCACACACAGCCAATTGAGGCAACGGTCGCCGTGGACACAGATTCAAAGCACTGCCTCTACTTTACTGGGAAGACCCTGATACCGAGACCACACACAGTCTTGAGAGGACAAAGATCGCCTGCAGCCGATCCCCAAAGTAACGGGCAAGTAGAGTGGTTTAATGGGATGCTCACCTCTATCCTCCGGAAGTTGGCACAGGAGAAGCCAGAAACTTGGGATCAGTATCTTCCTGCCACATTATTTGCTTATAGAAAAGTACAGCATGCATCAACTGGAGTCCCTCCGGCCACATTACTCTTCGGAAGACCTATTAAAGGTCCATTAGAAGCCTTACTAAGAACCTGGACAGAGGCCAAGGCAGACGACACTGTCACATCAGCCTTCCAGTACGTCACAGACTTTAAACAACGTCTGAAGACTGGCACGGAATTAGCCACAGCGAAAGTACGGGAGGCTAGGCGGAAACATGCCAGATATTACAATTGGAATGCGAAGGACCGAGAACTAGCAGTAGGAGAGAAGGTGCTACTTCTTCTGCCGAGTAGCAGTAATAAGTTGCAGATTTGCTGGAGGGGACGCTACAAAGTTGTGGAAAAGATTCCTCGCACCAACTATAAAATCGCCGTGAACGGAAAGCAGAAAATTTATCACTTAATTTTTCTTAAGAAGTTTTACAAGCGAGCCCCGGCCGAACCAGCGCACCTCATGACTATGGCTATTGCTATGCAAATGGAAGAAGAGCCTTTATCATCCATAGAGTGCCTGGTGATACAGGAGGAATCACATTTAGATGTGAAAATAAGCTCCACCCTAATGGAAGCTCAGCAAGTAAAAGTGAGGAGGTTGATGGAAAACCACGCGGACTCCCTGACAGACAAACCGGGCCGGACAAACCTGATGGAGTTTGACATAAAAGTCACGGATCCTACACCCGTCCGAATGAGAACCTATCCAATTTCGTATGCCAAGGCGACGGCATTAAAGCAAGAAATTGATTGTTTACTTAAGGAAGGTATAATGTCGGAGTCCCCTTACAGTGCAGGCGTGGTGCTGTTACGCAAACCCAGTGGAGAACACTGCCAGTGCATCGACTACCAACAGCTGAATGCGTTAACTCAGTTCCAGCCAGAACCGTTACCGGACCAGAACCAGCTATTTACTAAGCTGAGCAGGGCTCGCTATTTTTCAAAGATCGACCCCAGTAAAGGGTACTATCAAATACCGGTAAAAGCTGAGGTGAGGAACCTGGTAGCCTTCAGTACTCCAGATGGACACTTCGAGTTTAATGTGATGCCATTTGGGCTAAACAACACTCCGAGTGTCTTCACAAGGATGATGAGAAAGTTATTGGATCCTCTGAATCATCCCGCCATCAGCAATTTTATGGATGATATCCTAATAGCTACTGAATCATTTGAAGAACATTTATCAGCACTATTTTTGCTGTTTAACAGACTCAGAGAAGCGGGACTATATGCACGCCCCACCAAATGTCAAGTTGGGTGTGAACAGCTAGAGTTCCTAGGACATACTATATCCCATGGAACCATGTTCCCTGAGACTCAAAACATTGAGAAGCTGAGAAATGCACTGAGACCGTTCACAAATTGGGATGGCCGGTCACTTGTATCTCTCTGTGGATTCTACCAGAGATATATACTTACTTAGTCGTTCCCCTTCTACCGTGAGGTGTAGAGGTTTGGAAGAGAGAGCGCCAGACTATTCTATCGGCTGTCTTCCTCCTGGCCTGGTTCCATTCTAGTCCTCGGTCCTTCAAAGATTGTCTAATGTTGTCCTCCCAGCAGACTCTGGGTCGTCCTCGGGGTCTGGATCCTTGGCTCTTTGTTTCCCATGCTTGTCGTTGTAGCCGATCTTCTCCCATTCTGCAGACATGGCCAAACCATCTTAGTTGGGACTGTTCTACTTGGGTCTGTATGGGGTGGCATTTTAGGCCTTGATGTATCATCTGGTTGCGTACCATGTCTCTTCTTGTTACTTCAACCACCTTCCTCAGATACCTCATTTCTGAGGTTTGGATCTGGCTTTTATGGGTTGTAGTCATTGCCCATGACTCGCATCCATATGTTAAGACTGGGACATAGGTGGAGCGGTATACAGCCATCTTCGTTTTCTTACCAACCTCTCTCTTGCTGAGGAATCCTCGATTTATGGCCTGAAAAAGTCTCCCAGCTGCTGCTTTTCGAGTGGCCAACTCTTCTTTGATGCCTCCCTTTCGGTCTATAATAGGTCCGAGGTATTTAAAGTGGTCGACCTGCTCCAGGACCTGTTCTCTCAGCTTAATCTGATGTCTTCTTTCTTCTCGTGATATCACCATGGATTTTGTTTTAGAGCTGCTTATGACCATCCCTCTCTTCTCCAGCTCTTCCTTCCAGACTTGCAGGTTGGATTGGAGATGTGCCTCTGATTTAGCAATCAGGGCAACATCATCAGCAAATGCCAGCTCTGAAATATAGACCTGTCTCATCTTCCAATACCCCACTGAATACTTTCTTGTTCTCTCCTTACATGCCGTGATGACATCGTCCATAAGGAGTATGAAGAGGTAAGGTGATAGGATATCACCTTGTCTTACACCAGTGGTGGTCCTGAACTCTTCTGACTTATGGTTTGCTGTTCTCACATAATTTCTGCAAGACTTGTAGAAGCTCTGTATAGCATGAATCAGAGGTGCTGGAATATTCTTCCTTGCCAAACAGTCCCAAAGTTTGCTCCAAGGGACCCTGTCAAACGCCTTTTCCAGATCTATGAAACAGAGATGGATCTCACTCTTATACTCAAGGGCCTTTTCACTCAGCTGTCTGAGTGTGAAGATTAGGTCTTGAGTACTTCGGTTTGCTCGGAATCCGCACTGGACCTCATCCAATTGTGGCTCAGCTAGGCGTCGGAGTCTCTGCTCTAGGATTCTAGAGTAGATTTTACCAGGGACACTGAGAAGGGATATGCCTCTATGGTTTCCACACTGTCGATTAACACCCTTTTTGAAAATTGGTGTTATGATGGCGATCTCCCAATCCTTTGGTATGGTCTTGTTGCACCATGCTGCCTGTAGGACCCTTAAGAGTAACAGGTCGCCTGATGCTCCCATGTACTTAACCATTTCTGGTGTTATACCATCATGCCCTGCTGCTTTGCCCATCTTGATTTTCTCCAGTGCTGCCTTCAGTTCTTCCATCTTTATGTCATCTTTATCACCATTGGTTTCCTCTTCTGTGCTAGTGGTTATCATTTCTGATGTTTTACCTTGCTCACCATCAAGGAGTTCTGAGAAATATTCTTTCCTTCTTTCCATTACTTCCTTCGGGGCAGTAAGCAATTTGCCTTGCTTGTCCTTTATAAACCTTGAAAAACCAATTTTGTTCTTCTGTGTTGCTCAATGCAGCAATCCCGGATTTAACTCGAAAATTCATCTTGCGCACAGACGCCAGTAACATTGGAATCGGGGCTACATTACTACAGCCAGACAACAGAAGCCCACCAAATCTATTTCCGGTCACATACGCGAGTCAGAAGTTAAACCGAGCAGAACAAAACTATTCCACAATCGAAAAGGAATGTTTGTCCCTCGTCTGGGGAATAAAAAAATTTCAAGCATACCTGTACGGAAGGAAATTTACGATCTAGAGTGATCACCAACCTCTGACCTTCCTCGCCAATTCAAAGAATTTTAATGCTAGACTGATGAGGTGGTCACTTGTTCTACAACCTTACACGTTCCAAGTGGACTATATCCAAGGAAAACATAACGTAGGAGCGGATTTTTTAAGCCGTCATCCTATGAGGCACGTAGGAGAGCACAGACAAGTAGAGGAAAGGGTGAAAACCGGAGAGAAATACGAAGATGAGGAAAAGGATTAATGAATCCCGAGCAAGAAGGCTAAGCTCTCCTGAGTACGATTGACATCACACTTGAGGAGGGGGCTATTGTGATAAACGAGTGCGAAGGCCTTATAGCTCTATCTTTTCATACATCTCTTGTATTGTATTTTCCCCCACATTTGTGCTCTTTCATCCCACATTTACTATCCCACATTTGCTATTTCATCATTGTGATTACTCACGACTGATATCTAGAGAACCGCATTTGTTCTTTAATCGGTGATAAAATAAAGTCTTTTGATCGAGTCCCCATACCTGACATTATCGTTTGAAGCCCACATTGCACCGGGATAAATCTGGTAAAAACACATCTGGTCATCCAAATCAGAGACCTTATATCTAATATCTCATAGACTATTCCTGGCAAAAACTACTGTCGTAGTTGCCTCAGTACTCACCACATGACAGATTCTAGCTATCAAATGGCAAAAGTGGGACTCAAAGATGCAACAATAGAGAATGCAGTCAGCGACCCATAGCTTGACTGCTTGCGTCAGGGTCAGTGAACCAGAGCTGACCAAGACCCTACTCTACCTCCAAGTGGTGGTCCTGGAAACAGGCTGCATCACTGCAGTCTGGCTGAGAGAGTAGGGATCAAAGAGGGAAGGCTAACCCGGTCCCAAAAAATGCTGTGCGGAAGTCGGATGTGTCGGCAGAAAGGCGCAAATATTGCAGCTTTGCCGTAAACGGGCACAATGCAACCAGTGTCCTTTTCAGGACGAACGAGGAAGAAGAAGAAGAAGAAATGGCAAAAGTTACATTTTTCAAACATTATCTTACTCACATTTAGTATACATTTGAAAATCTCTGGTCCTTATCATCAATGTTGATGCTTTCTAACATTTTAAAATGTTCTCATGTTTTACTGTCTCAAATGCCTTAGTGTAGTGTATAAAGCACAAGTATAGATAGATTATAGGTAGAAGTTATAATAAAAATAAAAATTATCATATCCACATTTTGCATGCGCTTGACAGCTCTGAATGATTCAGAAGAAAATCAGTATGGCAAAGATTGTTGAATGTGACGTTGGACATACTACCAATAAACATGTATAACTCTTCTTTTATTATCACGTTGTTATATTTTTTTTCAC
The DNA here is from genome assembly GCA_024509875.1 of Oreohelix idahoensis. Lineage (NCBI taxonomy): Eukaryota > Metazoa > Mollusca > Gastropoda > Stylommatophora > Oreohelicidae > Oreohelix > Oreohelix idahoensis. The sequence goes on along the minus strand of JAMPIV010000339.1, from coordinate 28,601 downwards.
CATTATTAAAAAAAAAAAAAACTTTGAGTGATATTTCTTGTGATATCAATATCTCAGATAACCAGCATGTAACTAATTGTCTAAGATTTTGTTACCTATGATTCATTTTTCTTTTCAGATTGCAAAAAAATATGGAACAGAAGATCCCATTCTTGGATCAAAATATAAAACAGGACATCAGTACCGATTTTAAAGTAAGTGTTCTTGTTAATTCTTGATAACACATTTTTATACAGTCAAAGTGAGTTAAACTGAGAAATGTGTTAAAATATTGTCCATTTAAACATTTTATTACTTATTGCTGGGTTTTTTGTATTTTATTGTCTATAACAGTGTAGTATATGTAGTTGTAATATAAGGTCCTCATCAGGGACAGAGGCATAAAACAGTTGAGAAAAGACAGTAATTTAAATACATAAAAGTGTTCATGTAGTTGTCAAACTGGGGCAATGTTTAAGTCTGAAATGGTTTGTTTCAAACTTGAATATGTTCAATGTTGTGTTTTCAGGGACACACAGTGAAGATAGTTGTTAATTTGGAGCAATGTTTAAGACTGAAATGGTTTGTTTCAAACTTGAATATGTTCAATGTTGTGTTTTCAGGGACACACGGTGAAGATAGTTGTCAAACTGGGGCAATGTTTAGGACTGAAGTGGTTTGTTTCAAACTTGAATATGTTCAATGTTTTGTTTTCAGGGACACACAGTGAAGATAGAAATTGAAGGTGAGGAAGATGGCCATGTTTCTGCAGAGAGAGAGAGTATTAGGACCAGTTCCACATCTGTATATCCTGCTGGGGACAATTTACTCAGTAATGCTTTACAACTTTTTAACATAAATGTAACCTGTGCTCAATATGTTACCACTATCAACAAATACGTAACATAATAAGTTATTTATACACATCACCACAAGCAAACATGTATTAGACATCACAGTAACATTAAAGAAAAGTCAATAACACTAATCTTGATTTCAGAAAAAAATTACAATGAACCTTTACTGATGAAAACAAAATGTCATTTGTATACAGTTCAATCTTGTCTACACAGTTACTGAAAGTTCATCGTAAGTAACTGATATAAGTTCATTGGTTCTACAAAGTTATTGATTTTTTTATCATTAGGACTTTTATGAAGTTGTTAGTTTTTGGAGAGAGTACCACGGTCGTCTTTTCCAAGCATCTACGAATCTTGCTAAGTGAACTTTTACTTGTTCCATAGTTTTGTTCATTCTTTTTTTCATTTCGTTGATTATTTACTTTCTTGTTTCGGTATTTCTTTTAGGTGTTTCAATTTTATTGTATTATTATTGTTCTTTTTTCGCACATCACTGTGGTTGTTTACTTTTCCATCTGCTTGTATTGCACATTTGGTGTATGTTTCTCATTATCGTATGTTTTTGTTGTGCCTGTATGTAATTATTGTTTTTGTCACCTGTTTGTGGCTGACGAAGGGTGAAACCCGAAACGTCCCTTGTTTCATGTGAACCGTTATTTGTAGAATTGATTCAATACTGTTTTATTGGTTTATATACTTATATTCCTTACCAGTTTTACAGCAGCCTTTTATTTTATTTATTTATACTCGTACTACCATTGCTGCTACCCTGTTTTCGTTTCGTGATTACTATATTTTGTGAGCTTCTCTTATTCTTACATTTGTTCATTATGCCTTATCAGAAACAGTTGATTTCTTCTCTTCATTCTTTCATTACCCATTTATTTTCTCTCATGCCTTCTGACATATCTCATACTGCTTCTGACTTAGCCTTTACTAGATACAAGAAGACACGCTGTACATGTCACATTAATTTTCTCAAGAACTGTCTTTGTTCTAGATTTATTCCCAAAGGGTTTGTCTCTAGCTTCCATGTATCGGCTGGACTTCCTCATCCTGCTGACCAGCACTGCTTACAACAACTTGAGAAGAAATGTTCCTTCCAATATATGAGGTGCGTCATTGCTATACATATACGCCAGCTGACTGAATTTGAACTTTTCAAATCCAACCTTACACAACAACTACATCTACTGACTTCTTCGTGCCCGACGGCATTCCCTCTTATTTGCACTATTATCCATGACACAAATAGGGAGCTGTATACTCGTTTGTGTACACATAAAAAAGAGAAATTGCGCCGCCTCCGTCCGCAACCTCCTTTAGGGTCCTCTATTCAGTCTTCTACCCATGCTAAAGTTATTTGCATTCCTCCAGATTTGCATCTGTCTCCTGATGAATTGTCTGTCCTGAGCAAAGGTCTTAAGTTTGTTCCTCTTCGTTCTAATTTTGACAAATATTCTCTGCTTCAAGATGTTCACAGCTTCCATCGCCGCATGCTTCTCAAATATTACCATCTTAAGGGTAATGATTCTACCAGAGTTTCCAATACTGATGACATCTTTCATCGTTTTAACAAACCTAAACAAGACTGGACTCCAACTCCAGGAGCTTCTCTTGCTCTGGATTTATATATTGCCAATACTTTACATGACATTGACCATCTCACTCTACGCCCTCTCCTTCGATCTAACCTCACGTCTTCTGAATGGCGAGCATTGTCACGCCTTAAAAACAGTGATGATATTGTTATCAAGCCGGCTGACAAAGGTGGTGCTGTGGTTGTTTGGCGTAAGGACTTATACATTCATGCATACATTCATTAAGGAGTTACACAGCTAGGTAACACCACCTTTTACTCACCTTGTTCTGGTGATGCCACAGTCCTTAATAATCTTACTGTTTATGAGACTATCCATGGTCTTGTCCATGATGATCTTCTTCCTTCTGGTGCTTTATCTCTCCATATTTGTTATAGTAGTCTTGGTAAGCTTTCCTTTTACATTCTTCCTAAGATGCATAAAATTGCTAACCCTGGTAGGCCTATTGTTTCAGACTGTTCTTGTCCCACTGAACGTATTTCTGAATTCCTTTATAGTATTTTCCAGCCTTTAGTCGCCAATCTGCCTTCTTATTTGAAAGACACTACTCATGCTATCACTACCTTTAATTCGATCAGATTAACTCCTGATCGTACTTACCATCTTTTCCTCCTAGATGTTTGTTCCCTTTATACTTCTATTCCACATGCTGATGGTTTCAAGGCACTCCAATTTTTTCTCAACCAGCGTACTGATCTTACTATAAATACAGGTTCGCTTCTTCGCCTTGCTGGGTTCTTATTCTCAACTCTTTTGAGTTTAATGGCCAATTCTTCAAATAAATCAGTGGCATCGCTATGGGTACTAAGATGGGCCCTAGTTACGCTTGCCTGTTTATGGGCCACTTTGAATATTTGGTCATTCAAAGTTACGATGGCCCCATACCCGAGTTTTACCGCTGCTTTATTGATGATGGTATTGGTATTACAGACATATCTGAGGTAGACCTCCGTCGATTTATTGACTGTGTTGGTAATTTCAATCCTGCCATCAAATTCACTTCTTAAATTTCTACGACTTCAGTGAACTTCCTTGACATCACTGTGACTATTAGCCCAACTGGTCTTAAAATGTCTGTTTATTATAAGGATACTGATGCTCATGGTTTCCTTCTTTAGACTTCATCTCATCCTCTGAGTTGTAAAAATTCCATTCCCTTTTCTTAACTTCTTCGCTTGCGTCGGTTATGTCACGATGACGATGATTTCCATCAGCAAGCTCAAGAGATGCTCGAGTTCTTTTGCCGACATCTTTATCCAGAACATGTTTTATCTGATGCTCTTAATCATATAAGACTCATCACTCGTCAGATGGCACTCACTACTAAACCTTCTGTCCAATCTGACAGACTCAAACTGGTTCTCACTTTCCATCCTCACTGTTTGGCGGTGAAGAGAATTCTGTTTTGACGTCTGCCTATTCTCCAATCTGATCCTGATACCAGAGAGTTGTTTCGTGATACACCTTTGGTGGCATATTGTAGGTATATTAATTTTAGGGATATTCTTGTACACAGTCGCTTGCAACATACTAGCCCTTCTTACTTTGGTACTAAACCGTGCCAACGCCGTATATGTAAGAGCTGTCCGTTTGTACTCCAAACTCAGAGTCACTTTTCTTAAAGGAAAATTTATCATTAGAGAGTCTTTCACCTGCGAATCCAGAAACCTTATTTATGTTGTCTTCTGCAAGAGGTGTGGCATGACCTATATTAGTGAAACTGGCAGGCGTTTGGCAGACAGGTTTCATGAGCACTTGAATGACATCTATCATGCCAAACATTTACCGGTGGCCCTTCATTTCAATAGGCCTGACCATTCAGGTAATTCCAATATTCATGTCACTGCTCTCGTTTCATGTGCCAGGGATGACCAGACTCGCTTTTCGTTGGAGAATCATCTTATTTTTCACATGGGCATTTTATCTTCTGATACGATTAATGTCCAACATCATTTTTCATAAATTCTGGTAGCTTTTCTCTTTTTCATTCATCTCTGTTCGCTGCTTTTTCGATCTGTCTGCTTATGTTTTTATTTTGGTTCATTTCGTATCATTGTGTACCTTTCTATTGTTGCTATCTTATACGTCACTTCCTTCAAGTTTTTTTTTGGAGAGAATACCACGGTTGTCTTTTCCAAGCATCTACGAATCTTGCTAAGTGAACTTTTACTTGTTTCGGTATTTCTTTTAGGTTTTTTGATTTTATTGTATTATTATTGTTCTTTTTTCGCACATCACTGTGGTTGTTTACTTTTTCCATTTACTTGTATTGCACATTTGGTGTATGTTTCTCATTATCGTATGTTTTTGTAGTGCCTATATGTAATTCTTGTCTTTGTCGCCTGTTTGTGGCTGATGAAGGGTAAAACCTGAAACGTCCCTTGTTTCATGTGAACCGTTATTTGTAGAACTGATTCAATACCGTTTTATTTGTTTATATACTTAAAGTTCATGGTGGTTTTACCTACAGGCAGCCCCTCCACCATGCAAAGGCACAACAATCACCTGTTTGCTTTAAAATATGATTACACGAAATACAAGAGATAAAACCAGACTGATTCTAAAGGCAACGAACTGGAACGGACTACGGACTACGACTTATGGAACTTGAAACACAAGAAGTATAAATGGGAAAGAAGAGGAGCTGGTGGAAGAGATGAGGAAAGCAAAACTAGAAATCCTGGCTATTACCGAAACAAAGAAAAAGGGACAAGGAGTCATGGATCTCGATGGCAACACGCTGCTATACAGTGGTGTACCCACATCTGGAAGAGCTAAAGGGGGTGTGGGTTGCATTGTGGCCAAAAACCAGAAAGATAGTATCAAGGGATGGAACTTTGTCTCGGAGCGCATTATGGTTGTAAAACTAAAAAAAGGAGAAACCATAGTCAACCTGGTCATAGTGTATGGGCCAAATGAGGATGAGAGAGCAGAGGTCAAGGAGGAATTCTTCGAGCTGCTTCAAAGGACAGTGGATGACTGCCTTGATGAAATTATCATGCTCGGAGATTTCAATGCCAGAGTTGGAAATGACCATGCTAGATGGGGTGGAGTTATTGGAAGATATGGAGAAGATACTCTCAATGACAATGAAAAGCGACTCCTCAGATTCTGCACTGAGCAGAATCTGATCATTACCAACACAAAGTTCCCCCATAAGCGCATACATGCATACACTAGGTGTGAACCAACAAAGAATGAGAAGTCAGTGATCGACTATGCCATTGTTAGGAGCTCATTCAAATATGTCCGGGATGCTAGAGTCTGGAGGGGGCCAGAGATTGGAAGTGATCACTACCTGCTTACGATTAAAAGAACAACTGAAAGAGTTGCTCAGCTTAAGAACTGCCCAGCATCACGCAAGAAACCAAGTAAACGAACGGAAGAAATGAGCATTAAGACCTACAAGCTGAGAGAGTCAGAAATTAAGACCAGATATCAGGGGCTTATTGCTACAGCGGTGAGAAACACAGAAGAACTATCTAATGACTTGGAAACCATGTGGCTTAAATTCAAGGACATCATAAAGACAGCTTCTGCAGAAGCATGTGGTGAAGTCCGACTTGGGAACAAGAGAAAGAGGACACCTTGGTGGACAGAGGAAGTCAAAGAGAAAATAAGAGAGAAGAAAATGGCATGGAAACAATACTTAGGAGCTAAAATCACAGCAGGACAAATAGAGAATATGTGATACTCAGAACAGAAGCAAAGAACAAGGTGCTAGCAGCAAAACAGAAGTCCTGGGAAGAATTTGGAGAAAAGCTAGAAAAAGATGCGCAAGAAAACCAGAAATTGTTCTATAAGACCCTAAAGAACATGAGGAAGGAAAAACAATGCCCTCTCAAACTTATAAAGGACAAGCAAGGCAAATTGCTTACTGCCCCAAAGGAAGTAATGGAAAGATGGAAAGAATATTTCTCAGAACTACTTGATGGTGAGCAAGGTCAAGTATCAGAAATGATAACCACTAGCACAGAAGATGAAACAAATGGTGATGTAGATGACATAAAGATGGAAGAACTGAAGGCAGCACTGGAGAAAATCAAGATGGGCAAAGCAGCAGGGCATGATGGTATAACACCAGAAATGGTTAAGTACATGGAAACATCAGGCGACCTATTACTCTTAAGGGTTCTACAGGCAGCATGGTGCAACAAGACCACACAAAAGGATTGGGAGATTGCCATCATAACACCAATTTTCAAAAAGGGTGACAATCGACAATGTGGAAACCATAGAGGCATATCCCTTCTCAGTGTCCCTGGTAAAATCTACTCTAGAATCCTAGAGCAGAGACTCCGACGCCTAGCTGAGCCACAATTGGATGAGGTCCAGTGAGGATTCCGAGCAAACCAAAGTACTCAAGACCTAATCTTCACACTCAGACAGCTGAGTGAAAAGGCCCTTGAGTATAAGAGTGAGATCCATCTTTGTTTCACAGATCTGGAAAAGGCGTTTGACAGGGTCCCCTGGAGCAAACATTGGGACTGTTTGGCAAGGAAGAACATTCCAGCACCTCTGATTCATGCTATACAGAGTTTCTACAAGTCTTGCAGGAATTATGTGAGGACAGCAAACCATAAGTCAGACGAGTTCAGGACCACCACTGGTGTAAGACAAGGTGATATCTTGTCACCTTATCTTTTCATACTCCTCATGGACGATGTTATCAAGTCATGTAAGGAGAGAACAAGAAAGTATTCAGTGGGGTACTGGAAGATGAGACAGGTGTGTATTTCAGAACTGGCATTTGCTGATGATGTTGCCCTGATTGCTAAATCAGAGGCACATCTCCAATCCAACCTGCAAGTCTGGAAAGAAGAACTGGAGAAGAGAGGGATGGTTATAAGTAGCTCTAAAACAAAATCCATGGTGATATCACGAGAAGAAAGAAGACATCAGATTAAGCTGGGAGAACAGGTCCTTGAGCAGGTTGACCACTTTAAATATCTCCGAGCTATTATAGACCGAAAGGGAGGCATCAAAGAAGAGTTGGCCACTCGAAAAGCAGCAACTGGGAGACTTTTTCAGGCCATATATCGAGGATTCCTCAGCAAGAGAGAGGTTAGTAAGAAAACGATGATGGCTGTATACCGCTTCATCTATGTCCCAGTCTTGACATATGGATGCGAGTCATGGGCAATGACTACAACCCACAAAAGCCAGATCCAAACCTCAGAAATGAGATATCTGAGGAAGGTGGTTGAAGTAACAAGAAGAGACATGGTCCACAACCAGACGATACGTCAAGGCCTAAAATGCCACCCCCTGCAGACCCGGGTGGAACAGTCCCAACTGAGATGGTTTGGCCATGTCTGCAGAATGGGAGAAGATCGGCTACCATGACAAGCATGGGAAACAAACAGCCAGGGATCCAGACCCCCAGGACGGCCCAGAGTCCGCTGGGAGGACAACATTAGACAATCTTTGAAGGACCGAGGACTAGAATGGAACCAGGCCAGGAGGAAGACAGTAGATAGGATAGTCTGGCGCTCTCTCTTCCAAACCTCTATACCTCACGGTAGAAGGGGAACGACTAAGTAAGTAAGGTTTTACCTACAGTAGCTAGATTCCTGACTGCAATAACAGTCACTCCTGATTTATCCAGGTGTGGGAAAAGGTTGTGTGGTGTGAATAGAGCTATCTCAGGGTTCCAAAGCTTTCTTTCCCTGATCTAAGTGTCTTGTCATCAATGAAAGTGGATGCTCTTTGTGTAGACTACCCTAAAGAACCACTTGCTTGTACTTTGTTGCTAACAAAACAAGATTTTGGCAAAGGTAAGCCTTTGCAACTGCCACTGCTAGGTCTATGAAATGAGTTCTCTCGTGACCAAAATTTTCGATTGCAGTGTCTGGGCCTAGTGAGCTCTAGTGTTAAATACAAAAAATCTCATTTTCAGCTGACAGATGTATGGGACCATAAACCATCTTTCATAAACAATTTCTCATCTGAAATTAATGAAATCCTGAACACTCTTCCCTTAAAAGAGTGTCAGGGAAATACATTTTTTTACCATGGTTTAAGAGCATGAAAACTAATTATAATCACTACTACTGAGAAGTAGCCACCATATCAATTACATCCCATTTATGTTAGCTGCCCAGCAACTATCTGTTCTATTCAAGACAGGTCAACTACTTTTGCTGTGGCGGAAATATCCACTGATTTTGTAATAGACAAGAGGGAAGTTTAAACTACTGTATGTGAATTAATCTTTATTCATTGGGCTAAAAGAATTTTACAGATTTCATGCAAAGTACCATCCATGTGTATATTTTCATTGTTTTATAATAGTTAAACAGCATCAAATTATCCTTTAATTTGTGATAGATGTGATTTATTTACTTACTTTCTGAAAACTTGTTAAGGAGTAACTAAACATTATCTCCCCTTAATTTGATCTGTGCAGCATGCCTCGTTAAATTAAGGAAGTCAATTTTATGAGCTTGGCATAACAAGAACAGAAAGGCTTTGTCATACGTGATGAGAGAAAACATTGTTGTAATTGTCATACTTGAATAGGTCAAGAGAACATTATTTAGTCACCAGATGTTTGTTTTTATTAAGCTTTTGTGTGTGTGTGTGTGTGACAGTAGATTGTGATTGAGATGTCATACTTGAATAGTTAAATAGAATATTGTTTAGTCATCAGATATGAGTATTTTTAGTCTCTCCTACTCACTCTCCTTTACTCTTCTTCTTTGATCCATATCTGCCGACCGTCAAAGCAGTCAGTGGCCATCATGCCTGGTGGTGTCTTGTAGGGCAGCAACAAATTGATTCCACTTTGTTCTGTTGGCGGCCATCCTTCGTACAGTGCCCCATTTCTGGTTCATTCTTTGCATCTCGGCTTCCACAGTTCTCCTCCAAGTTGTTTTTGGTTGGGCTCTCTTTTGCTTTCCTTCGGTGATCCATAGCATAACTGTCCTTGTAATGGTATCAGGGTCCCTTCTGAGGACGTGGCCAATCCAACTCCAGCATCTGCCAGCTATAATGGTGTGTATGCCCTCCTGGCTACTCCTAATAAGTAGTTCTTCATTACTGCTGAGATTCACCTAAAAGATCCTGTACTCTGTCTGTTGTTTATTGCATTTAGGTCGTGCACATGTTTGCAAAAGAATGACACAGCATACCAGTATTAAACTCTTGTGTATTGCAAGCAGTAAGTCACAATCAATTTCATAATGATTATAAGCAACATAGTTTAATCAGGTTAAAAAATTATTCATTTCAACGCTTGAATAAAAAAAATAATGCTATCACTGTTGAGCAAAGAAGAAAACAAAAGCAGGTACAGAATACAGAATCTGTTTATATTTCACAAACAGGATGTATTAAATAACACTGAACAAATTAGGTCAGAACTCAGAATGGCATTGAAATAAGCATGTCCAGATAGCATTTACACATTCAACAATTTCCATGATTGAAAGATGGGCAGGTGGTATTTGAAACATAATTGTGCATCTGAAATTGTAAATAGAAACTTGTTTGTTGTGAATTTCCCCATCTTTAATGTGCATATCCCCTTTAGAAAACAGCAGTGCATAAATGGTAATGTAAACGAAATGTTAGGACTAGGGCTGATAATGACATTACATGTAGTGTGTTCATGTATATACCATTGTATAGATTAGAATTATCATTATTTTGTACGTTATATGATCACCAAAAATATAATTCATTATCATGTTTTAACAAATTATATTACCAAATCTGCTTTACCAAACAACGGTTTTAACATTACTACTAACTATATTTCTCAATTGTAATTCATGCTCATGTATAACTATTAGTATAAGTAGTAGAAAGTAGCCATAAGTAATTATTTCTCGACTCATTTTTCAATAATTCATATTTGAAGAATGCTGCACATAAAATTCAGTTATGTTCATGTTCTATGACAGATATATCTACAATGTGAATACAGTCTTTCTATGTAGTAGTAATATTTACTCCTGCACATTGTACAAAAAAAAATTGTAGAAATATAAGCGTAATTTCATTCATTCATAACCCTCCACTCCCAAAGGAGCATAGCCCTTCAACAAACACATGCCAAGTCCTCCTGTCACGTGCCATCATCTCAAGTTCTTTCCACGTTCTCCTCATCATTTTCACCTCTGTTTCCAGCTCTCGTTCCCATGTGCTTCTTGGTCTACCTCTGCCTCTCTTGACCTGCAGGTTCCAGAACAAGGACTGCCTTGTAATGCTATCAACAGGTTTCCTCAGTGTGTGTCCTATCCATTGCCATCGTCTTCTTCTCATCTCTTGTTCCACTGGCACTTGTCTAGTTCTTGTCATCAGTTCCACGTTGGTAACCTTGTCATACCATTTTAATCCCTCTATTCTACGCAAGTACCCATTTATGATAGTCTGTAGCTTTTTGGTTGTTGTCTTTGTTGTTCTCCATGTCTCAGAGCCATACAATAGGACTGACTTCATATTTGAGTTGAAGATTCTTATTTTCGTGTTGGATCTGATTTCTCTTGATCTCCATATATTTCCCAGTGCAATGAAAGCTCCTCTTGTCTTTTGTATTCTTATTTTGATATCGCTGTCTGTCCCTCCAACTTTGTCTATATTACTGCCAAGATATGTGTACGATTCTACATCTTGTATTGGTGTTTCTTCAAGTTCAACCCTGTTATCATTGCCTGCATTTATTCTCATTATTTTTGTCTTTTCCCGGTGTATTTTCAGACCTAATTGCTGTGACCTCTCATCGAGTGTTTTCAATTTGTCCTGCATCTGATTACGATTATGGGACAGAAGAGCCAAGTCATCAACAAAATCCAGATCCTCCAGCTGCTTAGTCAGAGTCCACTGGATTCCATTTCTGTTGTGTGTTGTCGATGATCTCATAACCCAGTCTATTGCTAGTAAGAAAAGAAATGGAGACAAGAGGCATCCCTGTCACACTCCTGTTCTTATCCCAAACGGTTCTGTAAGCTGTCCTTCGTGAAGAACTCTGCATGTCATGTCTTCATATGTTTTCTTTATTAAATTAATGATCTTCATGGGAACTCCATAATGCCTCATCGATTTCCAAAGTGATTCTCTGTCTGTCGTAGTCCACAAATCTGATGTATAGTGCAGAATTCCATTCCAGACTTTGTTCAACTATTATTCTCAATGTAGCTATCTGGTCTGTACAGGATCTGTTTTGTCGAAAACCTGCTTGTTCATCTCTCAGTTTCTTGTCTATGGACTCTTTTAATCTCTCAAGGATAATCCTGTTTAATATTTTTCCTGGCACTGATAGTAACATTATTCCTCTATAATTTGTGCACTCTTGTAAATTTCCCTTCTTAGGCAACTTAACCAGATATCCTTCCTTCCATTCTGCTGGTATCTCTTCCTTTTCCCAGACTTTACCAAATAAATTTATATAACATCTCTGTAGCCATGTTGATATCTGCTTTGATGGTTTCTGCTGGAATGCCATCAGGTCCAGATGCTTTTCCATCTCTTAGAAGCTTTATGGCTTTCTTTATTTCTTCCTTCGTTGGTCATTCACCGTTAATTTGTAGCTCTTCTTCTGCTGGCTGGATGTTCGGGGGGGGGGTTTTGTGGAGCTGGTCTATTGAGATTGTCCCCAAAATATTCTGTCCACCTCTTCATTTGCTCTTGTATATTGCTGAGCAGTTTCCCATTCTTGTCTTTTATGAGGCAACTTGTTTGCTTGTATTTCCCTGTTAGCTTCTTTGTGCTGCTATACAGTTCTCTCATATTTCCTTTGGCTGCAGCATCTTCTGCCTCTCTTGCCAACTCCTCAATATACTTCCTCTTGTCTCTTTTGATACTTCTTTTTACTTCTTTGTTTGCTTCTGTGTACACTTCTTGAGCTTTGGCTTTGGAACTTCTGGTTTTGCTTGTGTTTAAATCTGCTTTCTTGGTTTTTCTGTCTTTTATCTTATTGATGGTTTCTGTTGTTATCCATGCTTTTTGTTTTCGTTCCCTTTTCCCCAGTATTTCTTCACATGTCTCATTCCATACAGTTTTGACCTGTTGCCAATAGTCTTCTGTATTCTCTACATCTTCCAGCTGTTGGAGCACTTGGAATTTGTTGGATACTGTGATTGCAAATTTGTCTCTTGTTTCTTGATTTCTTAGATGTCCTACATTAAATTGTTGTCTATAAATTTGCATTGTTGCATATCTCTTGAGTTTCATTTTTACTTTGGCTATCAAAAGGTGGTGATCTGATGCCACATCTGCTCCTCTATATACCTTTACATCCTGCAATGATGATCTAAACTTCTTGTTTATGCATATATGATCAATCTGATTTTCTGTTCTATGGTCTGGTGATATCCATGTTGCCTTGTGTATTCTCTTATGTGGAAACATGCTTCCTCCTATAGCCAGTTGATTTGAAGCACAGAAGTTTGAGAATAGTTCCCCATTTTCATTCATTATTCCTAGTTCATGTTTTCCCATGACTTCTTCAAATCCGGTGTTGACTGTACCTATCTTTGCATTCATGTCACCCATCAAAATTGTAATGTATCTTCTTTTTATTTTATCCATAATTTCCTGTAGTTTAGTATAAAATGCTTCTTTCACAGACTCTTCTTTGTCATTAGTTGGTGCATAACATTGGATGACATTTACATTTATTTTCTCTTTAGCTGTTTTAAAAGTAGCTGTTATTATTCTGGGTCCAACGGCTTCCCATTCAATGAGTGCTTTCTGTGCTTGTTTAGATAACATAAGAGCTACCCCTTCACTGTGGTGTGAACTTTCATCTTCATGTCCTGAGGACAGCACCAATTCACCTGTGATGAGTTTCTTCCTGTCTACTCCCTTCCACTTTGTTTCACACATTCCCAGAACCTCGATTTTATATTCCCTCATTTCTGCTGCTACTTGTGCCACTTTCCTTTGTTCGTTTAATGTCCGAACATTCCAGGTGCCAAATCTGGAAGTTCTCCTAGAAGAAAGAAGGTTAGTCAGCAACACAGACTCCTTTCAGCTTTCTCTGTGTTGTTTCATACGCCTCCCTGCGAGAGGACCTTCCCCTGTCTTGGATGGCTGTGTTTTATTTTTTTAAAATTGACTTGTCCATGTTTGTTCAAGTTTTTTGTGGTTTAAATTTTTTACAGGATGGGGTAACCAGCCCCACACCCAACCCTACTTAGTCACTTTCTACAACATGCTTGGCAGGGTACAGTGTTACTATTCTTTGCTCCCATTTTGGGCCCCGGTAACACACGGGTGATAAGCGTAATGGCTTGCCAGTTTATCTTTCTATAATTCATACCTCATTGGAATCGACCAGACCCGTTACACGGACTTCGAGCTCTGAACAACGGCTGGAGTTTCCATGTGCCTGTGGTAGGGAATTCTCTACTCAGAGAGGAATGAAAATCCACAGAACGAAAAAGGGGTGTGGGAGGTCATCAGGGGGAGATCAACAGCGCTCTGTCTCGACGGATAAGACGTTAGAAGAACGCAGCCAGGAGTCAATCCACAGTGCTGAGTACATTCAAGTTGATCTGCCTGATGATGATCTCACACTTCTTGGACAGGAAGAGAGATGCAATCAAGTTTCCACCCGCCAGTGCAAAAGGGCTTTGGGAACAGCTGGACGAAGCCTTGGCAAAAGAGTTGGATAACAACCTGAAGCAGATAACTTTGGAGAAGAAGCTGGAAATCTTCGGCGACATAATATATCTGCACTGTCGCAAAGTGTTCGGAGTGAGGGAGGCAAGAGAAAGTAACCCACCACGAAAAAGCAGAAGGTAAAATAGGAGAAATCAGAAAACAGAAGAAGCATGCCCAAAAACTGTTCAAAAACGCAGTTGCCACAGAGAAGGAAGGGTTACGACAGGTTTGGGAGCACCTGAAAGGCCAACATAATGCCCTTTGTAGAGCAGAAAGGTTGTGCAGGAAGAAAAGGAAGACTCAAATGGATAGGGAAAGATTCTTCAGGGAGCCCTTCAAGTTTGCCAAAGAACTGTTTGAGCAGCCACGGTCGGGTACGCTAAACATCAGGAAAGAAGACCTGGAAGAACACCTTGGAATGACATATTCAGATGGTCGCAAAGATGAGCCGCTCAGCAGCATGGCAGGCCTTAAATGGCCGAGTAAGCCAGGAGCTGAATTTAACACCAAGCCCCCAACGGTGCAAGAGGTAGAAAGCATTGTCCAGAAAGCTCGATGCAAGTCAGCTCCAGGTCCTAATGGTGTTCCATATGTGGTGTATAAGAGATGCCCTGAGGTGCTCAAATGACTGCTTCGTTTACTGAAGAGTGCGTGGAAAACCCAGCTTGTTAGCAAGGAATGGAGAAAGGCGAACGGAGTCTACATCCCGAAGGTGCAAAATTCCACAGACATCAGTCAGTTCAGGCCAATCTCACTACTCAATGTGGAAGGGAAGATATTCTTCTCAGTGATGGCGAAAAGACTCACTACATACCTCCTGGCAAATGGGTACATTGACACTACCATTCAGAAAGGAGGTATCCCAGGTACACCAGGATGTCTAGAGCATGCCACAATGATATGGGAAGCAATCCAAAAGGCAAAGTCTGACAGAACAAACCTCCATGTAATCTGGTTGGATTTAGCGAATGCTTATGGATCCGTTCCACACCAGATGTTGTGGCAGGCCCAAGAAATGTATCATGTTCCACAAGAGATTGCAGCAATGCTGAAGCTGTATTTCGCAGGGTTTGCTGTCAGATTTTCAACCAGAGAGTACACAACGAAGTGGATTGGCCTTGAAGTTGGAATTGCGATGGGATGTACCATCTCTCCGATACTATTCGTGATGGCTATGCAGGTAATCCTCAATGCGGCTGAAGGAATGGCTATAGGTCCAAAGCTCAGTGGAATGTGTCTCATGCCACCGCTCAAAGCATTCATGGATGACACAACAATTCTGACATCAGATGAACATCAGGCCCGGAGGATGTTAGCATGCCTGGATGAACTAGTCAGCTGGTGCAGAATGAGCTTCAAACCCAAGAAGTCGAGAAGCCTATCAGTCAGGAAAGGGAAGATAGCAGAGGTCATATTCACGGTTTCCAACCAAAGAATCCCTACTGTCATTGAGGAACCTGTTAAAAGTCTTGGCAGAGTGTACGATGCCTCATTAAAAGACTCAAAGGCAGTGCAACAGACAATAGAAATGGCGGACAGAGGGCTACAGATCATAGACAAAAGCAGACTCCTGGGGAAGTTCAAACTGTGGTGCCTCCAGTTCATGTTGATACCAAAGTTGCTGTGGCCACTGCTTATATATGAAATAAGCACAAGTACAGTGGAAGCCATAGAGAAGAAGGTCAACAAGTTCATGAGAAAATGGCTAGGAGTACCACCAGGTCTGTCAGATGTAGCACTGTACTGCAAAAAGTCAAAACTTCTGCTTCCTTTCAAGTCAGTTGTTGAAGAGTACAAAGTTGGAAAGGCAAGGCTTGCAATGATGCTACGCGAGTCAGCTGATGACATGGTTAAGTCCATTCAGCCCACACTGAAAACGGGAAGGAAGTGGAAAGTGGAAGAAGCTGTTGATGCTGCCCAAGAGTCACTCAAACTGAGGGAGGTAATCGGATACACACAAACGAATAGACGGGGATTTGGTCATGGAGACATCCGCTGGTGGTCCAAGGCATCAAGCAGGGAGCGCAGAGACATGGTAGTTCAGGAGATACGAGAAGCTGAGAATGATAAGAGGTTGCAAAAAGCAGTGCAGCAGGTCCAACAAGGCCAATGGACTACATGGGAAGGAGCCCTGCAGAGGTCCTTGACATGGAATGATATATGGCATATGGCACCTCTTAGGCTCAGCTTCGTTGTCAGATCACTGTATGACCTGCTGCCGTCGGCCACCAACCTTGTGAAATGGGGAAAGTCGGATGATGAGCAGTGCCCCCTGTGCCAAGGGGAGGCAGACACTTGAACACGTGCTCTCAGCGTGTAAGGTGTCATTAGGGCAAGGGCGATACACTTGGCGCCATAACAAAGTGCTAAATGAGCTTGCTGCGACAATAGATCTGGCAAGAATGAAGGCGAATAGCAAAGTCCGGCCAGACACCGCAAACACATACTTTCTGAGGGCAGGAAAGTCAGCACACCCCAAACTGAATAATCCTGGTAGCAGTTTACCATCTCTTCTTGATTGTGCAAATGATTGGGAGATGGCGGTAGACCTACCTGGACGAGGGGCATATCCAGAGAGTATCAGAAAATCGCGGAGACGGCCGGATATAGTGCTTCATTCTGCAGCAACGCTTCAGGTCATACTGATTGAACTGACAGTGCCATTTGAATCCAGATTAGATGAGCAACATTCGTTCAAAGCGGCCAAGTATAGTGATCTGGCCGCGGATCTGAGACACGATGGGTTCACTGCAAGGGTCATGGCTGTTGAAGTGGGCACAAGAGGGCTTGTGGCTGCATCAGTGTATGATCTATTGAAACTGTTGGGGCTGAGGGGACAGTCGAGAACAAGTGCCCTGAAGAGGCTTAGTGAAACTGCCGAAAAGGCATCAGGCTGGCTGTGGAACAACCGCAATGGGGAATGGAGATCGTAACAATAAACGCTGCGGTACAGAAAACACCAGGAATTTTTCTAAGTCCACAATACGCTGAGGTTTGTGGTGGACTAGTGAACGGGCTGCGACTCAGGGGCGACAAGCGGTGTATACTATAAGGGGTGTCAGTATCAAAAGTCCAGTGGGGAACACGCAGTGGCGACTCGTTGACTTCGCGCTGGTGTCTCAGTGTGTGCGACGGAACGAACGGAATAATTTGTCTTCTCCTTGTTACTTTCACAATTGCCTCCACGGCTGGCGGAGTTGTGGAATTTAAAGTTGCTACCATAAGTGAAATGGGTTCATTTTCGATGCAAGACAACAGGAAGCTGAGACGCTTGGGAGTCATGACCCAAGTGGGCCCGCCCCTCCTTAGAGTGTAAAGGAGTATATAGGGCCGAAACACTTGTCGGACGGGGGGACTTCTTCTGATGATCAGATTGCTTCCTGTTGTATCGCTCTGTAAAGAGTTTCCTATCATACCTTAGATACATGTACATTTGAACACAATCTTCCTTGATAATGTCTCAGTAGTAATTTATGCCCATGCGCGCTATATAGTGAAATTACAGGTTCATGCCCTTTTATCTGAACACCCACTTGCATGAAGGCATACTTGGTGTCATTCTCATATGACCACCAGTTATGCACAATGCTATAATATACGTACAAATGTAGAAGTGAACCTCTGTCTGTGAGGCAAATTGCATCCTCATTGACTCCTTAAATCATCCACACACTTTCAGTTATTCCCCCTGTGGTGAAACTTGTTGAGGACCCAGCATTGCATATGATAAAGATGGACATTTTGGAATGGAAATAGCGACACAAAAATTTAAAATTTACAAAAGATATAAAGTAACAGGTAATACATCCATCTTTACAGCAGAATTAGTGGAAATCTTAAAAGCTTAAAATAGCTTTAGAATAGTAGAAATTTTATCAGTGTTGCAGTTATTATAAGTTTTTAGTATCGTCTGGTTGCAGACCAAGTCTCTTCTTGTTACTTCAACCACCTATCTCAGATACCTCATTTCTGAGGTTTGGTTCTGGCTTTTGTGGGTTGTAGTCATTGCCCATGACTCGCATCCATATGTCAAGACTGGGACATAGGTGGAGCGGTATACAGCCATCTTCGTTTTCTTACCAATCTCTCTCTTGCTGAGGAATCCTCGATTTATGGCCTGAAAAAGTCTCCCAGCTGCTGCTTTTCGAGTGGCCAACTCTTCTTTAATGCCTCTCTTTCGGTCTATAATAGCTCCGAGATATTTAAAGTGGTCGACCTGCTCCAGGACCTGTTCTCCCAGCTTAATCTGATGTCTTCTTTCTTCTCATGATATCACCATGGATTTTGTTTTAGAGCTGCTTATGTCCATCCCTCTCTTCTCCAGCTCTTCCTTCCAGACTTGCAGGTTGGATTGGAGATGTGTCTCTGATTTAGCAATCAGGACAACATCATCAGCAAATGCTAGCTCTGAAATACAGACCTGTCTCATCTTCCAGTACCCCACTGAATACTTTCGTGTTCTCTCCTTACACGCCTTGATGACATTGTTCATGAGGAGAAAGGTTTTGTCATACTTGATGAGAGAAAACATTGTTTAGTCACCAGATGTTTGTATTTATAAAGTGTTATTTATTTATTTGTTTATGTGACAGTAGATTGTGATTGTAATTGTCATACTTGAATAGGTTGAGAAAACATTTAGTCACCAGATGTTTGTTTTTATTAAGTTTTTTTGTGTGTGTGTGTGACAGTAGATCATGATTGAGATTGTCATACTTGAATAGGTAGATAGAATATTGTTTAGTCATCAGATATGAGTATTTTTAGTCTCTCCTGCTCACTCTCCTTTACTCTTCTTCTTTGATTCATATCTGCTGACCATCAAAGCAGTCAGTGGCCATCATGCCTGGTAGTGTCTTGTAGGGCAGCAACAAATTGATTCCACTTTGTTCTGTTGGCGGCCATCCTTCGTACAGTGCCCCATTTCTGGTTCATTCTTTGCATCTCGGCTTCCACAGTTCTCCAAGTTGTTTTTGGTTGGCCTCTCTTTTGCTTTCCTTCAGTGATCCATAGCATAGCTGTTCTTGTGATGGTATCAGGATCCCTTCTGAGGACGTGGCCAACCCAACTGCAGCATCTGCCAGCTATGATGGTGTGCATGTCCTCCTGGCTACTCCAAATAAGTAGTTCTTGTTTGCTGATGACATTCGACTAAAAGATCCTGTACTCTGTCTGTTGTTTATTGCATGTAGGTCGTGCACATGTTTGTAAAAAAATGACACTGAATACCAGTATTAACTCTTAGTATACGAGCTGCCTTTCATGACTACCATTACAGATTTTGCAA
Organism: Oreohelix idahoensis; assembly: GCA_024509875.1. NCBI lineage: Eukaryota > Metazoa > Mollusca > Gastropoda > Stylommatophora > Oreohelicidae > Oreohelix > Oreohelix idahoensis. The sequence continues at coordinate 9,264 of JAMPIV010000339.1, read as the reverse complement.
TAAATAATTTATTTATAAAGATAACATTAGTGTTATATATCAAAATGTGAAGAAATGAAACCCCTATATCATGCACGTAACTAAATTGTTCAGTGGTTTTAAACATGCATTCAGCTATAAATTTTCGCTATTGACAGGTATCGATCATCGGCCTCTCTAGAAGGCCGCTCGTATACTAAGAGTTAAATCTTATGTATTGCAAGCAGTAAGTCACAATCAATTTCATAATGATTATAAGCAACATGGTTTAATCAGGTTAAAAAATTATTCATTTCAACGCTTGAAGAAAAAATTAATGCTATCATTGTTGAGCGAAGAAGAAAACAAAAGTAGGTACAGAATACAGAATCTGTGTATATTTCCCAAACAGGATGTATTAAATAACACTGAACAAATTAGGTCAGAACTCAGGATGGCATTGAAATAATCATGCCCAGATAGCATTTACACATTCAACAATTTTCATGATTGAAAGATGGGCAGGTGGTATTTGAAACATAATTGTGCATCTGAAATTGTAAATAGAAATTGTTTGTTGTGAATTTCCCCATCTTTAATGTGCATATGCCCTTTAGAAAACAACAGTGCATAAATGGTAGAGTAATTGACCAAGATGTTAGGACGGGCTGAAAATAACATTACATGTAGTGTGTTCATGTATATACCATTGTATACATTAGAATTGTCATTATTTTGTATGTTATATGATCACCAAAAATATAATTCATTATCATGTGTTAACAAATTATATTACCAAATCTGCTTTACCAAACATGGTTTTAACATTACTACTAGCTGTGGGAGCCGCGCTAGCGTAGTGGTTACAACACCGCTCTGGCGACCGGGTGATTCAGGATCAAACCCGGGCGACGGCATTTGAGGATTTTTCGTCGACCGGGATTTGGACTGGATTAACTCGAGACCTGGCGAGAACATTTGAAGGAGTGTCTTCGACCAGGGATTGGCGGCTCCTGAGCCGACCCAGCTGTAATGGGTACCTCCGAAATCGGAGAGTATTTGCCTGAATGGCGAGGGACACCTGTCTCTGTACAAGAAAAAAGGGATACTTACGTAAAATCAATGTCAGGTTAGACATAAAAATAATAACCTGAGATTTCGCCTCGAGTATTAGCGGGCGTACGAAAAAAAAAAAACTACTAGCTGTTTTTCTCAATTGTAATTCATGCTCATGTATAACTATTAGTTTAAGTAGGAGAAAATAGCCTTAAGTAATTATTTCTCAACTCATTTTTCAATAATTCATATTTGAAGAATGCTGCACGTAAAATTCAGTGATGTCCATGTTCTATGACATGTCTACTTTAAAAAAATGTACAATGTGAATACAATCTTACTTGACATGTAGTAGTAGTTTTTACTCATGCACGTTGTACAAAAAAAATTGTAGAAATATAAGCATAATGGCTTGCCAGTTTATCTTTCTATAATTCATACCTTAGATACATGTACATTTGAACACAATCTTCCTTGATAATGTCTCAGTAGTAATTTATGCCCGTGCATGCTATATAGTGAAAGTACAGGTTCATACCCTTTTATCTGAACACTCACCTGCATGGAGGCATACCTGGTTTCATTCTTATATGACCACTTTTATGTACAATGCTATAATATACATAGAAATGTGGAAGTGAACCTCTGTCTGTGAAGCAAATTGCATCCTCATTGACTCCTTAAATCATCCACACACTTTTAGGTATTCCCCCTGTGGTGAAACTTGTTGAGGACCCCGCATTGCATATGATTAAACTGGACATCCTTCAATTTGGAACGGAAATAGCAACACAAAAATTTAAAATTTACAAAAGATATAAAGTAACAGGTAAATACATCCATCTTTACAGCAGAATTAGTGGAAATCTTAAAAGCATTAGAAGTGGTTGCAGGCATCACTGAAATTGAGCAAATCTCATTTTATCAAAAACAAAGTATGAATTTTACTGACACATTACTGTTACTCCACAGATCTATCAGGTAATGTTATGAGGTTCTTTTCTTGCAAAAAAGTTTTAGTCATAACAAAAAAAAATTATTATTATCAATATAATATTTGTAATCATTTCAGGACTGTTTGGAGGGAAGTAATTCAGAAATAAATTGTTATTACTCATTTCGTACATCCATGGGACATAATCAAACAATAAAAATATTAATGAATATATGCGATTAGCGACCACATTAAAAAAAAACATTTTGCAACACCAGTTAAAATTATTAAATGTATGCTATTAGTTTCATAGTGTGACAGGGGCTAGGTGTGGTTGAGGTGAACTTATGTTGATTTGGCTACCTCACACCCAAGACCCATGCACTAAGAAAATTTATTAAGGATCGTTTGACAGGGGTTGCAATTACACTAGTCAACAACCAAAATGTACCAGAAATGAAAATAGCTGATCTTAACTAATTTTGGTGTGCTGAAAACGAAAATGACATTAAAAAATGTTGATTGGCTCTAGTTTTCAAGATATATGCTACTAGTTTATTTAATTACGGTCAATTTATATATATGACGCAACTGTTGTGGGCGATTGAATAACTTTTTCTAATGACCAATAAAAAATGTAACTAGAAGTTTATGACGCAATCCTACCTATGATTACATCACCTTTGTGTATAAATATCTCTGATAAAATGTTGCCATTAGTTAGTGCATTTGTCCTTATCAAAAGTATCGTAGTTAGAAATGCCTAGGACATGTGTGAACAGTGCTAATAATTTCTGTTATATATGTGGTGAGGTGACATTTCTATCACAGAAACGAAATACGTATAACTAAAGTGATTAAGAAGACGTACAGTTTGTATTTTGGCAGCAGAATAGGAGATCAAGATAAGAGCTGGGCGCCACACATATGCTGCAATACATGTGCAGCACATCTTAAACTGTGGTTGACTGGCAAAAGGCAAGCTATGCCTTTTGCAGTCCCAATGATTTGGAGAGAGCCCACTGATCATCTCAACAACTGTTACTTTTGCATGGTCCCTCCAATTGGGAAAGGCATATCAAAGAAGAAAAAATGGACTCTGGAATATCCAAACATCCCCTCTGCAATACGTCCGGTACCACATGGCGATGACCTACCAGTTCCCAAAGTGCCAGAATCATTTTCAGCTGCCTCCACTGATGAAGAAGAGGATATTGGTGGTCCTGAACCATCAACCTCAAGCGACCCAGATTTTGAGCAAACTACATCCACTAAGCCCAATGGGCTGATCACCCGTTGGCTTGTCACACCGATTACGGAAACAACGGCAGATGGATCTATTTGTTGTTGCCCTAAAGACGCCGCTAGGCGTGATGGGAAACTACAACAGAGAAAATCAATCTGCTGTTGCCCTTAAGACGCCACAAGGCGTGATGGCCTCTGACTGCTTGGTCGGTCTTTGGCTAAGGACGGAAGAAGAAGAAGAAGACATCCACTAAACCACACTTAATAACCCAAGGTGAACTGAATCATCTTGTAAGAGATCTGAATTTACCGAAGAACAAGGCGGAGCTTTTGGGTTCCAGATTGCAACAGTGGAATCTCCTGGCAGGAGATGTTACAATTTCTGTGTATAGGAACCGCCAGAAGCCGCTTATTACATTCTTTTTCAAAGAGGGTGATCTTTCTGCGTGCCACAACATTTCTGGTTTAATGGCAGCCCCCAAAATCAATTACATACTGGAAGAGTGGAGGCTTTTCATTGATTCATCGAAGACGAGTCTTAAAGCTGTTTTGTTGAATAATGGTAATGTGTTACCGTCAATTCCAGTTGGTCACGCAGTTCATATGAAAGAAACTTATGAAAACATTAAGCAGCTTTTGAAGTGTATAAACTACGATCATCATCATTGGTGACTTAAAAGTGGTCGCTCTTTTGCTTGGACTACAGGGTGGATACACCAAGTACTGTTGCTTTCTCTGTGAGTGGGATAGCCGTGCACGAAGTGACCATTACATCAGAAGACATTGGCCAATCAGGCAGTCATTGCAGCCTGGCAGTAAGAACGTTGAGAACCCAGCACTTGTCGACACCAGCAAGATTTTGTTGCCACCCTTGTACATTAAGCTGGGTCTCATGAAAAACTTTGTCAAGGCAATGGAGAAAACAGATGAGGCTTTCAAATACCTCATCAGAAAATTTCCAAGACTGATTGAAGCTAAAATAAGAGAGGGAGTATTTGTTGGTCCGCAAATTCGAAAACTTCTTCATGATAACGAGTTTCTTTGCGTGTTTTGCATGGCAAGGAAAAAGCAGCATGGCTAGCATTTAAGTCAGTGGTGGACAATTTTCTTGGAAACAACAGATCTGATAATTACAATGAAATTGTAGAAAATCTCCTTCTGAAGTATAAGAGTCTTGGCTGCAACATGTCTTTGAAAATTCATTTTCTGGATTCTCATCTGGATTTCTTTACGTCAAACTGTGAAGCGGTCAGTGATGAGCATGGTGAACGATTTCACCGGGACATTGCTGCTATGGAGACAAGGTATCAAGGCAAATGGAGCCCTTCAATGCTTGCTGATTACTGTTGGACTGTGACAAGAGACACCTCATCGATTGACTACAAGAAGCAAGCAAAGAGAGCTCGAACAGCGACTGAATAATGACGGAATGGGTTCAAATGTGCCTTTTTAAAACATGATATGTGAACTTTAAATAATGTTTTTATTTTTCTATCATTTTATGTTGAAATATCAATTAATTGAGTATGTAACCACAATTTTTATAATGCTAAAGTAGAACGACTAGCTGTTCACCCCAGAGAATTAAACAAGCATACGTTATTTGTATTACTGTAATGTAAATTCATCATTTTTTTTAAAAACCAGAGCCAATTGGTGAATTTCATTATGATATTTGAAATCAGCATGTCAAAATCAATAAGAAATGGTATATTTAATTTCTGGTACAAATAACTTTTGAAAATTTGTTGACTAGTGTTATTGGTTTCTTGCAACCCTCTCAGCAGCAGACCTAGCAATTCAAGCAACACAAAGCCTTATACAGATCAACATTTAATACTACCAAACACCCAGACAGTGTTCGTAGACTTTAAGTCCTAGGCGTATTCTTGCAGTAGACATCAGCTCTCAAAGCTTGTTCTCTCTCGGCGACCGGCGACCAGAATGAATAAAGAATTTGAACTGATGCTAGAGCCTGGACGCTTCTCTTCTCTCATTGGCTGCTATCCGTATCAGCGCTACTGATGTAGCTATTTTTAGATGTAAACAAAGATGGCTGCCACATAACAAGAAAATGGCGCTGGACAACAAAAGAGATGACTATGACACTGTCACATATTCCCCGCCTGATTGTGTTGTTGTCCCGACAACTGCACTAAGCTAGGCGCATCAGTCGTATCTACCAAATCTGGAGAATCATCTTTGCCTTCACTTCGTCTCAGTTCATTGCCAGTGACTCTAATGCTCAGACTCGCTCTATCTGTTCGTTGGATGACATATGGACCCCCTGTCATTGTGGGAGCACGAACAACAACATACTCCTCTTCTGACCACATATCATGAATCTTGGATCTCTCAGCATTGTGCATTCTTTTCCTCACCAATTCTCCGACCTGTAGTGGAATAGAACACGACACCATGTCACATCTCTCTTTCCGGACTGCTGCAAAATTTTGCAACGGATCCTCTGCTCTTACGTGCGCCCCTCGTAGCCTAGAGACGTGTCCTTCAACGTGTTTTAGATGAGTCTCCTCCTCTAAATGTCAACCACTTTTCTTGGCGCCCTTATGGTGACAGTTGCCACGGCCATCTCTTGGCTTGCACTGTGATGGCAATCTAGAGGTCCACAATTGAAGCAACTTATTTTCCTAGGCTTCCTCTGTGCCCTGGGTCGCCTCCTGCTACCCTTACATTCCTGGCCACTTTTGACTTTCTTTCCTGCTATAAGTACCTCACACTCTGGTTGACCAACACCCATCATTATCTTTGAGTCATTCTGCTCCCCTTCTGTAACCTGACTCCCAGCCGCAGAGGGGTCTAGTTTAATGCCTGTGGACATCGATTCTGTACGTGGCCTAGTTCTCTACATCTAAAACAATGATCTGTTCTGGCACGTCTCCCCTGCTCCTGAATCATCGCATCAGTTTTAGCCTCTAATTGAGCCACCTGTGCTCTCAACTGCTCCATTTCTGCGTTTAATGCATGTGCATCTGGTACCGTCACTGTATTTACTACTTCGACACTGGCAACACCAGCCCCAGAAGTGGGTTCAGTCTCTAAAAACCGTAGGGCATAGTCCCTCACCGACGTGAACGATGCTGTAGGCTCTTTGATGATCGTTTCCTTTGCAAGCTTTCTTAGTAGATCATCTCTCAGACAAGCAGCAAACTGGTAACAAAGAAAGGATGGCTCCAAAGGAGCAACGTTATTCTGTTTTTGGGCCCTTACCACACTTTCGAACACCTCGTAGATGCGATGGGAGAATTCCCAAAGAGACTCCCTTGCACCTTGCCGGGTAGAATAAAAAGTGGCCATTAGCTCTGGGATGCTTCGATGCTCCCCATACACCCTAAGAATGGAATGTAGCATTGCTTCCGGGTCATCGTCATCAGCCTGAATCCTCAGCTCCCTGCGGACATTTGGGGTCACATTGTCAAGAATAACATCTGCCTGGTCATCTTTACTCATCATCCCTAGTCTCCAGGCAGCTCTCACCTCTCTGACATATTCCTCAGCCGTAGGGCCTGTGCGCTCCCCAAAGCACCGCGCTTTCTTGTGAGTAGGTACCACGATGTACCGTACTCGTTCTGATTGACGATCCAGTCCCACTACAGGGTCATCCACCTCAGCCACATCTTCATTATCCAATGTACTAGCAGCACGTGTGTTGCGTGCCGCCATCTTGTTGCTAGTAGAGTTGACTAGAAATATTGACAAACTGGATGATCCCGTCCCTCGCCTTGCACTGAACTGGGTGTTCTACTGTTTCGGCTATTGCTACTCTGATCACCAAAGAGTTGCTTCACTGCATGCTGTCTGTCAATCCTGCCGACGACGCCACTTGTGACAGGGGCTAGGTGTGGTTGAGGTGAACTTATGTCGATTTGGCTACCTCACACCCAAGACCCATGCACTAAGAAAATTTATTAAGGATCGTTTGACAGGGGTTGCAATTATTGGTTTCTTGCAACCCTCTCAGCAGCAGACCTAGCAATTCAAGCAACACAAAGCCTTATACAGATCAACATTTAATACTACCGAACACCCAGACAGTGTTCGTAGACTTTAAGTCCTAGGCGTGTTCTTGCAGTAGACGTCAGCTCTCAAAGCTTGTTCTCTCTCGGCGACCGGCGACCAGAATGAATAAAGAATTTGAACTGACGCTAGAGCCTGGACGCTTCTCTTCTCTCATTGGCTGCTATCCGTATCGGCGCTACTGATGTAGCTATTTTTAGATGTAAACAAAGATGGCTGCCACATAACAAGAAAATGGCGCTGGACAACAAAAGAGATGATTATGACACTGTCACAATAGTATGCAAAACACCATGAACTATTAACATATCAGACATAAACAAATACTTCTTAAATAATCATAGTCGCATAACTTTTAAATCATACCTAATATGACGCTACAAAACATACAGAATTAAAATTTGTTATGCATGCCATAATTATCTGAAGTTTTTACTATTATGTTTTATTCAATGAATTTCAGGTGACCATTCCTGTAGCCAGCAATCCCGCCTATACTCTAGTGTTGACATTCCAGATTTGAAAATTATGAACAGTTTCATAAAGAGTGAACCAGTGCAAAATGCCGCATTCAATCAAGTGTTGCCAGAAATCACAGAAAAAATTGTGAGTGAAATGAAAGTTGATGTAAGTACGGCAGCTGCAACACTAAATACAGACAATAACATTGAATCAAGATTAAAAGAGGTACAATCACCGAATGTCACAGACTCTGAGATAATGACTGTAGACATGAATCTGACTCCTGAGATTTATACTGCAGTCTTACAAAATGAAAACTGCAGCAGGAAATCAACAATAGTCTATGATGATTGTACTCTCAACAGTGTAAGTAGAGAAGGTTTCAAATTGTGTGGCAGTGTACAATCAGATGAAATAATAATAGGTACTAAAGAGAAACTTTTCAGCTGTCGTGTTTGTGGAGTATAGGTTAGCACGAAAGGTGACTATAATGAACATGAACTTTCACATATAAGAGAAAAGTGTTATATAAGTAATGTTGGTAATGTAGAATTAGCTACAAAATCCAGTCTATGTCAACAAGAAAGAATACAAAAAGCACAAAAGCATTCTAAATATGATCTTATTGGTATGGGGGCTGCTCATTTTGGTTATCTAAAGGCACACGTAATGCAGGATAAAGAAGAACTGCCTAACAAGTGTGGTGGTCTTAGTAGGTTTTCTACGACTGATTATCCAAAGAAACCCATAATGCAGCATAATGGTGAGACACATTACAAATATGATGTCAGTGGAGCAGAATTTTGTCAAAGTGATCACAAGGTGACAAACACAGAAGGAGAATCTTACATGTGTGATGAACGTATAGGACAAAAACTTTATTCAAAATGGCACAAAAGTCAACAAACAGAAAAAAAACCTTATAAATGTGGTGTTTGTGGAGCAGAATTTTCTCAAAAGTGGTGCTTTAAAGAGTCACAAAAGGACACACACAGAAGAGAAACCTTATAAGTGTGATGTTTGTGGAGCATAATTTTTGCATAGTGGTGCTTTAAAGAGTCACAGAATGACACACACAGGAGAGAAACCATATAAATGTGATGTTTGTGGGGCAGAATTTTCTCACAAATTCCATGTGTCCGGCTTTTAAACAAAATTGGAAAAAAAGAAGAAATCAATTTTTTTTGGGTCTTTTATGCGATAATCTTTAGGGGAATTTAATTGTTTTGACTGGATGACATTTTTACAAGTTCCAACATGTTAAAGGCTACATCAAATATTAAATGAGTAAGGACATGAAAATTGATGACAAAAATGCTTTGATCAATTGACAGTCTGATCAGTTAAGTCAGATCAAATCTGAATGATTATATTTTTTTTCAACTACTGGGCGCATGAAAAGTGAATCAAATTCTTTGAACAGTCAAGAAATGTAGAGTTATATTCGGAACTACTACAAATTGCTCTTTGTTTTTTTAATTTTTGCTGTTCCAAGAAATAATGCTAATACTGAGAGGCTTTTATTTTTTCTTTCATGGAAAGTCAGTGGACAAAGGACAGAAACAAATTCACTG
>JAMPIV010000338.1:0-255712 GCA_024509875.1 Oreohelix idahoensis | reverse complement strand
TCCAATCTTGTCTCTTCCTTTCATGGAATCTCAAGCATGTTTTGCTGCTTTCCTTATATATTGTTGAAATGGTGTTGAATTTCTGGTCAACATCATCAGTCGTTGTCTTTTCCTGGCTATTGACAATTTGACATCGTATCATCTCTTTACATCAACCACAAAAGCTTTTCTGGTAAGGGGGTCCTTCAATTTGATGATGTCATACCTTTTCTGTTTAGTTGCATTTGGTTCAGCAGCTCAGAGTTTCACCTTCAGTCTTGCTACTATTAAGTGGTGATCGCTTCCCACATCTGCACATCTTCTTACTTTCACGTCTGTTAATAAATGCCTCCATCTACCATTGATCGTAATGTGGTCTATCTGGTTTCTGCCCCAGCTGTTTGGTGATTCCCATGTTAATTTGTGCATTTCTTTGTGTGGAAAAAGTGTTCCTCCAATGACCAAGTTAATCCTACAGAATCTTATTAGTTTATCCCCATTCTCATTTGCTGTTCCGCTGCCGCATTTCCCCATTACTCTTTCATTAAAAAAAAAACCGGATAGACTTAATAAGTATAGCCAGCAGGAGGGCTTTAACATCAACCTAAAGAAGACAGAGGTCATGACGCTCAATGTGAGCAACCTTGAGCCCATATCAGTAAGGAATCAGCAACTGGAACAGACAGATGCCTTCACATACCTAGGATGCATAGTAACACCAGACGGCGGAGCAAGCAAAGACATCAACAACAGAATGAACAAAGCAAGAACAGCCTTTTTTAGTCTAAACAACATCTGGAAGTCCTCTCAGTACAGCACAAGCACAAAATTAGGATTATATCAGAGCTGTGTGCTTTCTGTGCTTCTCTATGGCACGGAGAGCTGGAGAGTTACAGAGAAGGAAATGTTGAAACTGTCCTCTTTTCACACAACATGCCTAAGAAAAATTCTCAGAATCTTTTGGCCGAATATCATCACCAACCAAGATCTGCTTACTCAGAGCAAGCAAGAGGACATGCACACCATCATAGCTGGTAGACGCTGGAGCTGGGTTGGCCATGTCCTCAGAAGAGACCCCGATGCAATCACAAGAACAGCTATGCTATGGACCCCTGAAGGAAAACGAAAGAGAGGCTGACCAAAAACAACTTGGCGGAGGACTGTGGAGGCTGAGATGCAAAGAATGAACCAGAGTTGGGGCACTGTACGAAGGATGGCCGCCGACCGAGCAAAGTGGAATCAATTTGTTGTTGCCCTACAAGACGCCACCAGGCGTAATGGCCACTGACTTCTTTGACGGTCTGCGGCTAAGGATCAAAGAAGAAGAATATGTATTGTGTTCCAACTTTTGCATTGAGGTCTCTCATTACTATGATTAGATCATATCTAGGTGCGGTTTCCATTTCCTTTTGTAGCTGTTGATAGAATTCGTCCTTGACCTCTGTTGCTCTGTCATTTGTTGGTGCATATCATTGTATTATTGTGGTGTTGGTGAATCTCCCTCTCAGTCTTGTTCTTATCAGTCTGTTGTTTATGGGTTCCAATTCCAGTAATGACCTTTCTATTCCTTTCTTTAGGATAATGCCTTCATTGTGCTGACTATCCTCTCTACCAGAGTAAAGTACTGTTTCTCCTGTTGCTGTTTTAATTCTCCCTGTCCCGGTCCATCTGCTCTCACGTATTCCCAGAATATGTAATCTATAGTTCCTCATCTCTGCTTTGATCTGCCTCAGTTTTCCTGCTTCATTCATAGTTCTGACTTTCCAGAATCCAATTCTTGTTTCATGTTTTGCAACTGGGGCATCTGTTTTCATGCCAATGGCTTCCTTTCAGCTTTCACCACTGACAGTCATAAGAGCCTCAGACTCCGGATGTCCGTCCTGCATCGTTATTTTCATTTGTTGCTGTTTCCATAACGACTATGATTTTTTACATAGACAGGGGAGTCGGCCCTTAGCTAAACCCCCCCAGCCTGGAGGACCAGGGTGCCAGCTTTAGACTGACCCCTACTCGCGCAGACCTGTCCATCTTGGTAGAACGAACCAGGGGTAAAACTCCCGCTGGCATAGCTCTGGGGGTCTCACGGTACTCAAGCGCCTTACCGCTTCAAGGTATAGGCACCAATGAAGGCAGGCTTTCAGTAATAATTGTAAATAAGTCTTATACGTGTAAAAATATTGCAATGTATGTTGATGCAGGTATGGTAAAGGTAAAGGATCCCGTTTACACGCCCATTGAGGCATATTGGGAATATGGTGTTAGGCCCACATTATCTTGACCTTCGGCACACTAGGGGTGATGTGGTCAGCATCACGCCGGCCACCTTAACCTTCCCAGAGTTGCTCTGGTACCCATTTGGGGCTGGGTCGACCCAGGAGCCGTTTGTGGCCTAAAAAAATCCCTGATGCAGGTATAGCTGGTTTTAATGTGTGCAGAAATTTGTTTATTTGCACACTCAAGGAGCTTTACGCAGTTTATTCAGCTTGAAATGTTAAATTGGGAACCATTTATGATTCCTTACTGCTCTTTACCTATTTTTATTTAATAATTATTTTTCTTCATCCACATTTAGTAAATAGACCATGTGTATTTTCCACTGTTCATAAATTCACAATTGGGAAGCCATGAATAGCAGTCTTCCAAGATGGAGGTTGTATCAGCAGCAGAGACAATAATGGCAAACCCTTCATCTGATCTCAGTGAATCAAGTATAGCATCATCAGTACTGTCAGAGGCATCTGCAGCGTCAGGAGGAGTCCCTGTTACAGAACCTTCGGTTAATCTGTTGACTGTTCAGAATCAAAATGGACAGTTCATTTTTCAGCAACCCCTTAAGACGGTCATCAATGGCCCGACCTTAGTCAGCAATGGAGCAGCACTTTCAAAGGGTCATATTATAGTGAGGCAGAAACCTGTCTCCGCTAGCCAGCAGTCATCAGTCTCTGCTGCTACATCTATGATTGGAGACATGACTGCGCTTGAAAGAGCAGGAATCAAGCGGCCTAACCCGTCATCTGGCAGCAGTATTATCACCAAAGTGATAATTACCAAAAATCCGTTGTCTGGTCAGCCCCAAGCATTACCTGCAGGGTCATCGTCACAGACTTTCACATTGACCTCACTGCCAAGCAGTACTAGCTTTTATAAAGGGAATACTGGAAGTCAGCAGCAAGGTGCTCCTTCAACACCTACTAAAACAGTGACACTAACATCCCAAGGCATCATGTCACCAATGAAAACTGTAATCGCTACCATTCCTGGTGCAGCTACTCCAAAAATCAACGTACCCTACCATAAAATACCAATTTCTCCAGCAAAAACTCCTACCAAAATTACCATGATCCCTGTGTCCAGATCGCCTAACAAATCATTAAGCTCGAACATTACAGTATTGTCACGCACCTTGAACTCTCTAGCTCAGTCTGGCAGTGTCCCATTAAAACCAGGGTCACCTTCCAAAGTCATTATCAAGCAAGGTCCAGCGGTAAGTACTTGATTTCTTAAATAGTAACCTAGGTCCCAAAATTCTATCCCACATCTTGCTGAAAATTAACACACAGATAACTTTTGCACTTATCTCAACTAGAAAAATTCAACACTTCAAAATTGTTCTTGGAAATAATAATTTAAAAAAAAATTCCTCACTAACATATTGAGGGAAAAAAAAAAAGAACTGCAGCGCAGTACCAAAAACTTACTCTTGGTTAATTCAGCAGTTTTGTTAGGATGTTGGACGGATGTTTTAAGAGTTCGGAGTTTGAGTCACCAGATGGAATTTTGTTTTTAAATTTCTAGGTCAGTTGACATGGTTTTTAATTACATCTTTATTTTAACATTTATTTATTTATTTTTTTAAATTTTAAAACGACACAAAAATGAGAAACTATAAAATTCTACAAGTTTATTTTATATTGTTTTAAAAAAATGTGTGTGTGTGTATATCTATATATATACGAGGGACGGTCAAAAAGTAATGCCTCGTAATTTTTAATTTCATTCAGTAGGCAAGAAAACAGATAAAATTCACATTGAAATGTAGCCCCAAGTCTGAACTTCAAAAATTTATTTCTCAATGTAGTCTCCGTTATTTGTTACAGTTTTTGTCCATCTTCTCACAAGGGCATGTATCCCCGCACGGTAAAAATGTGTGTCCTTTTTCCTAAACCACTGGCGTATGGCGCGTTTAAGGGTCTCGGTGTCCTCAAAGTGATGTCCACGAAGATCTTCTTTCAGTGGTCCAAACAGATGGAAGTCAGAAGGTGCAAGATCGGGACTGTAAGGGGGATGTGGTAATAATGTCCAGCCAAATTCTGCAATCGCATCAATGGTGCGTTTAGTGGTGTGTGGCGTGGCATTATCGTGCAACAGTAGTGCAGTTCTCTGATCTTTTAATGGGTAAAGTCGCCGAAGACGACCTCTAAGCTTCTTCAAAGTTTCAATGTAACGGTCTGCATTCACTGTGTTTCCCTGTTCCAAGAAGTCGAGAAGAATCACACCCTTCTCATCCCAAAACACAGAGGCCATAACTTTCCCTACAGATGGTGAACTTTTGAACTTCTTTCTTGTCGGCGATGTTGTGTGATGCCATTCCATTGACTGCCTCTTGGATTCTGGTTCAAAAAAATGAACCCAAGTCTCATCATCTGTCACAATATTCGATAAAAACTCTTCTCCTTCAGTTTCGTAACGGTGCAGGAGGTTGATGGCTATGGTTTTCCTTGTTTCTTTATGTCTGTCTGTCAACATTCTGGGTACCCACCGTGCACAAACTTTTGAATAACCCAGGTCTTTAATGATGTTCTGGACACTGCCTTTACCAATGGACAACATGGCAGAAAGTTCATCCAGTGTTACCCGACGGTCACCACGAATGATGCCATCAACTCGATGAATATTGTGAGGAGTCACTGCGGTAGACGAACGGCCAGTCTGCTTTGCGTCAGCCATTGAGGATTGACCTACTTCAGCTTCGTCACAACGATGTACCCAACGTCGGACAGTGCTAACATCCATGGTTGAATCTCCATAAACATTCTTCAAACGTTCGTGGATGCGAATTGGGGTCTCGCCTTCAGCATTGAGGAATTCTATTATACTGTTAAAAAAAAGAAACGCATAGCTATCCGAGGGCGCGTTTTTATGAGTTTGTAAGAAACGTTTTGTGCTAGGGTATATAAAAACCAGCATCAAATATTCTTTACAGTGTCAAATGTACGTGTTGACCTGAATTGCGTTCGTTTTTGTAATCGTTAAAACGCAGTGGTCAATAGTGTTTATGACGCAATTTTTGACCACAGCTCATGTTGCGCGCACATGAAAGCAACAAAATTTGGGGTGAACATTATTCACTGACTACGCAACTGAAACCCTATAAAAGAATAACGCTACACACAAAAAATTCAGTTCATTTTCAAGCAGACATTTATGGCGTCTCTATCGATAAATTTAAGGAACATTGCTATTGGCCGACTGCATGCAGGCGAAAGTCAAAGTCAGGTTGCCAGGCATCTAAACGTGCATCAGAGTACCATCAGTCGACTTTGGCACCGATTCCAAGCCACTGGCTCAGTTGAAGACCGGCATCGCAGTGGACGACCCAGAGTGACAACAGCAGCGGACGATCGCTTTGTTCGGCTTCGTCCCCTCAGAGACAGGTTTACAACAGCTTCCTCAACTGCCCAGTCATTGCCTGCAGGACGTCATGTGTCTGATCAAACTGTCCGGAATAGACTGCATGACGCTGGACTTTGGGCACAACGACCTCACCGAGGACCTGTCCTTACGCGCCGCCATCGCCAAAATCGACTTCTTTGGGCCAACCAGCATCGTCCCTGGGCAGCTGACAATCACTGGAGACTTGTCTGGTTTAGTGACGAATCTTTCTTTTTGTTGCAGCGTCATGATAGACGGCGTGGGGTCTACCGTAGGCGAAATGAACGTTTTGCCCAAAATTGCGTTGATGAAGCTCCGCCGCACAGTGGTGGAGGTGCAATGGTGTGGGGAATGATCAGTTACAACGGAAGGAGTCAATTGGTGCACATTGAAGGAGGCTTGAATGCGCAACGATACGTCAATGAAATTCTTCGACCCCATGTCCTTCCACTTTTGGCTGCCCAAAGGTCTGTGTTTCAACAGGACAACGCCAGACCCCATTGTGCACGGTTGACCACACAGTTCCTGACTGCCAACAACATTCTCACCCTCCCCTGGTCATCCCTGTCTCCAGACATGAGTCCGATTGAGCACCTGTGGGATGAGCTGCATAGACGTGTTTATCGCCCAGACGTTGCTCCAGCCAATCATCGTGATCTGTTCCAGGCACTCCAGGAAGAGTGGGCAGCCATCCCACAGGCCCACATCAGATGTCTGATCGCATCCATGCCCAGGAGATGTCAGTCGCTGATCGATGCAAGAGGAGGCCACACACCATACTAACGGGAAAGCCCATACACCAAAAAACTCTCGTGACCCAGATGTAAAACAACTGTCAATTGATTGGTTGAACCCTAAGGTATTCTTGTGTGCAATTTGAACAATTAACTCATTAAATTAAAAAAGTTATTGAATATCAAAATTATGGCTTTGTGTGTGCCTTCAGTAGCTATGCGTTTCTTTTTTTGAACAGTATATATAACGTTGTTTTAACCGAACGTCTTTGGCAGCCATTTTTAAACTGTTACAGTGGTGCCACCTGTTAGTGAAACAGGTTGGTAATGCTATACAGTGCAGAAGAGTGTTTGAGGAATCCTGCTAAATTTACAAATTGCACACCGATTCAGTATTTACATACATAAAAAAATAGGAGGCATTACTTTTTGACCTTCCCTCGTATATATATATATATATATATATATATATATATATATATATATATATATATATATATATATATATATATATATATATATATATAAAGAGGAGTTTTTCGTGGTGGCCCTTAACTTTTGTCCAGTAGTACACACACACACGCACGCACGCACGCAGGCACGCACGTACGTATGAATACACTGCTTTATTATCATTTTTACTTACTTAGTCATTCCTCACCTACCCTGGGGTGTAGAGGTTTGCCAGAGAGAGCACCATACTATCCTATCAGCTGTCTTCCTCCTGGTCTGGTTCCAGTCTAATCCTCGGTCCTTCAAGGATTGTCTAATGCTCTCCTGCCAGTGAACTTTGGGGGTCTTGATCCCTGGCACTTAGTTTCCCACACTTGTCATGGTAGCCAGTCTTCTCCCATTCTGCAGACATGGCCAAACCATCGTAGTTGGAACTGTTCTACTTGGGTCTGCAGGGGCTAGGTTTTTAGGCCTTGCCGTATTGTCTGGTTGCGGACAGTACTTCAACCTCCTTCCTCAGATACCTCATTTCAGAGGATGGAAGCTGGCTTTTGTGGGTTGTAATCCTTGCCTATGACTTGCATCTATATGTCAACTGGAATGTAGGTGGAGCGATATACAGCCATCTTTGTCTTATTGCGAACTTCTCTTTTCATGAGGAATCCTCTATTTATGGCCTGAAAAAGTGTCCCAGCTTCTGCTCTTTGGGTAGCCAACTCTTCTTTGATGTTATCACAACGTAATCTGATGCCTTCTTCCCTCTCGTGATGTCACCATGGTTTTTGTTTTGGAGCTGCTGATGACCATCCCTTTCTTCTCCAACTGCCAGACTTGCAAGTTGGATTAAAGATATGCCTCTGATTTAGCAATCAGGGCAACATCATCGCCAAAAGCCAGTTCTGAAATACGTCTCATTTTCCAGTACCCCACTGAATACTTTCTTGTCCTCTCCTTACATGCTTTGATGACATTGTTCTTGAGGAGTATGAAAAGATAAGGTGATGGAATATCACCCTGTCTTACACCATTGGTAGTCCTGAACCTTTCCGATTTATGGTTTTGCCGTCCTCACATAATTTCATTAACTCTTGTGGAAGCTCTGTGTAGCATGGGTCAGAGGTGCTGGAATGTTTTTCTTTTGCCAAGCAGTCCCAAAGTTGTCTCCAGAGGACCTTGTCAGGTGCCTTCTCCAGATCCAAGAAACAAGAAACCTTTATACTCAAGGGCCTTTTCAATCAGCTGTCTGAGTGTGAAGATAAGGTCTTGAGTACTTCAGTTTGCTCGGAAGTCACATTGGACCTCGTCCATTTGTGGTTCTGCTAGGCTTGTGAGTCTCTGCTCCAGGATTATAGAGTAAATTTTACCAGGGACACTGAGAAGAGATATGCCTCTATGATTCCCACATTGTTAGTTGTAACCCTTTATTATCATTTTTATTTTATTTATTAT
The DNA here is from genome assembly GCA_024509875.1 of Oreohelix idahoensis. Classification (NCBI taxonomy): domain Eukaryota; kingdom Metazoa; phylum Mollusca; class Gastropoda; order Stylommatophora; family Oreohelicidae; genus Oreohelix; species Oreohelix idahoensis. The sequence goes on along the minus strand of JAMPIV010000338.1, from coordinate 247,445 downwards.
TTCATTAGTATGTAAATAAACACTTATTAATTTGTATGTCATATATGTTTTTACCTACAGTTTTTATTAGTTTTAGAATGTATGAACAATGACGGCGGCCGGTTTGAACACTTGAGAGTTTAACGTTAGTCTGTTTGTTAATAATGTAATGTACTTGTTCTGTATATGCACTTGTTCTGTAGTGTAGTAGTAATTAACACCAAATAAAGAAATGTAATATATATATATATCCAGAGTGGTGCAAAAGTAGGTATATAGTTTCTTTACGTTTCTTTATATATATATATATATATATATATATATATATATATATATATATATATATATATATATATATATATATATATATATTTTGTTTTTTCAGTAGTTATTCATTTTTAATTTCTATGTACATAGAGTTGTAAATTTAAAGATTTTCTTAAAACCAGATAATTATACCTGGTTGGAATTTTAAAAATAAGTTTTAAGTTCCCTGCGACACTGGAAATAAAATAGACCACAGCATAACTGCAGAGTTCATCCAGAGGTTCCATTGCTTGAGATAATTAAAAAAAAAAAAGATAAATAATTTATGGTCTCTTTTTTCCGTAACATCTATTGTGATGACATTTACATGTATGTAGAAAGATGCATGAAGTAGTACCCTCGATTTTCTGAGGGGACACTGGGTATTTTAAATTCAAATACCATGCTGTAGAGAAGAAAATGGGCCAGAGTGGCTAAGAGGTATGGCCGGCTCAAATTCTTAAGGTTCCGGGTTTGATTCCCAGTGGACGAAATATAATTTATGGAATTTTTTTTCAGAACCAGTGGTCCTAATGATTCATACTGCCCCCTGGTCTCCTGGGTAGTGAGATCGGATGCCTATCCTTCTCTAAGGGCAAAAAAATTGAAGGTCCCATGTGCAAGTTTCGCATGTTAAAAATCCCACAGTAATTGGAAATTGTAAAGAGTAGGCCATAAGGCCGCTGCCCTGGCAAAATATAAAAAAATTAGAAACCTACCCACCACAAAAATATTTATAGAATGTGTGATTCCTGTATACATACATTGGGATTGTCGCCGATTCTAGGGAGTTCGTGCACTGTGCTGAGATCCTCCATGTTTGATCTAAGGGAGGAGATCGGAGCACTGATGAAGTTGTCCGTGTACAATGAAGATAGTCCTTAAAAAACCAAACCAAACCAGAGAAGAGAAGGACATAGGTCAGAGGTACTCATAGTTTGTAAATCAATGGGTTTTATCCTACTTTTCATTATTGCCGTAATTTAAATGCAAACATCATAGAATTTTGCTCTGAAGTCCGTCAAACACACAAGTAAATATGTCAGCAAAGGAAGTGACAATGCATTTGCTCTGGACTGTGATGAAATCAAACAGTATCAAATGGGTAGGATTCATCCTAGTGGTTTTATAAAAGCAGGAGAGTTTGAAAAGACTAATTTTTTATTCTAGATTTATATCCAAGTTTTAGAAAATTTTATTGTCTTCAAATGGGAAGGCATGGCATTCTGACTCATTCACCACAGCTGTCCATTTAGAAAACTAATGGGTTTACTTTATTGAAGACAGTGTATCTGAAAAGCTGCTTGACTTACCCAAGACAGATCTAATTTTTGTTACTGTACTAGCAGTGTTGTTGTAAAAAGCAAAAATACACTTTTATCATGAAATACATGCTTACAACACAAGGAGCAGTAAGAAGTTGGCTACTTGGAAGCAAAGATAATCAGTGGTTAATTATCCAGGGAATGAGGAGGATGTCTAAACTCTTTGCCATGTTTTCATCATACACCAATACAACCCGGGTGCTTGATGCTCATGCAGCTGCACAAAAACCAAGCACCAGCTTGAAGCAGGTCCATGGGCCAAGGCACACAGTATAAACAGAGTTACAGAGAAGGAAATGTCAAAATTGTCCTCTTTTCACACAACATGCCTAAGAAAAATTCACTGAATCTTTTGGCCGAATATCATCACCAACCAAGATCTGCTTACTCGGAGCAAGCAAGAGGACATGCACACCATCATAGCTGGCAGACGCTGGAGCTGGGTTGGCCATGTCCTCAGAACAGACCCCGATGCCATCACAAGAACAGCTATGCTATGGACCCTTGAAGGAAAATTGACCAAAAACAACTTGGCGGAGGACTGTGGAGGCTGATATGCAAAGAATGAACCAGAGTTGAGGCACTGTACGAAGGATGGCCGCCGACCGAGCAAAGTGGAATCAATTTGTTGTTGCCCTACAAGACGCCACCAGGCGTAATGGCCACTGACTGCTTTGACGGTCGGCGGCTAAGGATCAAAGAAGAAGACGATAAACAAAAGATAATTGGCTTGCTGGAAGGTGACAGTCTCAGGGCTGACACACTCATGGATGCATCCATATACCAGCCTACTGTTATAAGGGATTTATTTTGTGGTTCTGTTAGTTTGGTTCAGTTAGTCGCAGCCCAGCAGTAAATTACGACACAACGTATTTCCCACTGAAAACGAGCGAACGGCAAAATAGAAAAAGGTTCAGTTAGTTTAATTCATGTTTTGCTTTGTTTCTTGGTATATTGATTGGTAGTTTGGTTTCTGCTTGTTTTTTTTGGTTTACTTTGTTAATTGGTGTGTTGGTTTAATTGCTTGTCAGTGTCAGTTTTGTTGGTTGACAGTCTTATTCCTGTTGGTTGTTTTGTTTTGTTGTTGTTGAAAATCTAACCTTGAAGATGAGAAGGTGGTGCTGGTGATGGATAGGATACATATCGAGCAAACCTGTTGATGGCATGCAGGACAGTCCTTGTCCTGGAATTCCCTGTCCTGGAATTCCCAGCATAAGAGAGGTAGAGGGATGCACCCCCCAAAAAATATGCACGAGGAAGAGAACTGAAGACAGAAATGAAAGGGATGAGGAAAACATGGAACGACCTTGAACAGATGGCATTGGACAGGAAGGCTTGGCATGAGTTTGTTGGTCTATACCCCTTGGGGAGCTGGAAGGGTAATGATGAGGATAATGAAGGGTAGTCATTTGTGATAGTAGGGACTGACTTGGGGAATTGATGCTTATCCTATAGATAGATAGTTATATATTGCTTGCTCAAGAGCTGACAATATTCAGGAAATGTTCTTGCTTGCTCCTATAGAAAAAGCACATAAGGTTGTGTACAAAGAAGCATCTTGATTTATGCTTGCTCATTGTGCAGTTGGCTTGACTTAATCCCAACAGCATCAAATGAATATTTTGATTTTAAAAAATGTGTGTACAACATATTTTTGAAATGCATCTTTTTTCATTACATTGTCCTGTTACGTTCTCAGCAGTTACACAGTCATCTACATAGTATTCATATAGAAAGATATAAACTTATATATACAATAGGCACATGGCCAACCACATAGATTCAGTCATTCATAATTACAGTACTGAAAAATTTAAGATTTATAGCTATTCCAGAATTGCATAACTATAAGTCTGATTAGCCATCAAGCAAATATATGCTATAAGCTGGACTCCACCGTTGAATCACATAACCTTTGAATAACGAGCTGGTTTTCAAATGGAAAGAAATAAAACAGATTTTCAGTCTAAGATTATTGTGCGAGAAGTATACACATCAGCAGGATCTGTTTTCTTATCTTTGTGGAATTTGACATAGTATGTCTTGAGGCATTGTGGACAATGATGAAGAAATGTATTAACCAGAAACTCTGAACAACTCTACTCTAAAGTCACCAGTGCTGTTTTTATTAAAGGCACAAACTGGGAGAATGGTTTTACACAAATAGATGAGTCCAACATGCTGTGTGGTCACATCTTCATTGTTCATTATCTTTTTTGGTGCGCATAATGTTAGATGCTTTTGAAACCATATAAGCACAGTTGGTATTGGAGGCAGACCAATCACTACTGCCTTGTGGTTTGCCAATGATATAGATGGACTGACTGGAGAAGAACAGGAGCTTGAAGTACAGAATGTTGTGTTTTTTGTGTTCAGAGGATCCTGTTAAAAGGTTTTTGTTGGGTCCAAGTTAAAAAAATATATATTTATCTACTTTATCTATTACAGTTTTTTCCTGGCTAAGAAGTTTAAGTGATGTAGTCTCACTAAAAGCCTCTTATGCAGGAAGCAACTGTAAATTTGAAAAAAAAAAATATAATATTGTATGTAAGGAAAAGTTATCCTTCATAGAATTACATTGAGCCAGGACTCCAGACTTCCAGGACAACCCAGAGTTCGATGGGAGGACAACATTAGACAACCCTTGAAGGACAGAGAACTAGATTGGAACCAGGCCAGGAGGAAGACAGACGATAGTACAGTATGGAGTTCTCTCTGGCAAACCTCTACACCCCAGGGTAGAAGAGGACTGATTAAGTAAGGAAGAATTACATTGACTCACAATCTGTTTACATAAATGACAATATTATAAGTTAATATGATTTTTTCAAATACCAAACAGCCTTCAGGTTCATCATCATTCACCTTGAAAACCCAGTCCCTTCCTACTTTGACCCCACATACTGCACAGTCTGTCCGGACATCGCAAGTAGTTCATGCTGTTATGGCCCCACATGTCGCCCAGAATGTGCGGCCAATCTCCGTCAGCAGTGCTGGATCAATGCAGCAAATTCAGGTTCCTGGCAGTCGATTTCATTATGTGCGGTTGGTTTCACCTGTCAGCACCTCACAGACCACAACACTTTCAGGTATAGCATTTTCTTGTATAATTATATGTATAATGATATATGGAAATTCGAAATGTGGATATCTACATGCAGAAAGGCAGAAATAACTAATTATGTATGTATAATTCCCCCAATTGTATACATTTATATTTGTGGCACAGTTTCATATTGTGTGTGCCATAAATACTGTTGGTGCAACAGGGTTTTTATTTGTTTTTTTAATCATGACATATGGAAAGTAGCAGATTTATTGACATGGAATTTATATCCTGGATATAATTGCCAACATTGTGCCTGTAGAACTTTCTTCAGGGAGCAAAATGAATGCAGATGACGCAAATAATTACAGATAATCTGACAAAGCAGTTGCAGATTCTTCCTGGTGGTTTTGTAAACGCAGGAGAGTTTGAAAAGACTAATTTTTTATTCTAGATTTATATCCAAATTTTAGAAAATTTTATTGGGGGTCTTCTAATTTTGTTGCCTGCACCTGAGCATTTGATTTAGTTGAGATGCTTTGCATTTAATTCTGCCCTTTGATTTTCCTTCCTTATTTGTTTAGCAGCTAAACCAGATCCAGGAGAGATCACTCAGGTTGTTCAAGCACCAAAGAATGCATTGCCTATAACAATTGCTACAGCTCAGAATACAAACCAGGTCAAGATAACATTGCCCTTTCAGCAGCATAATGCCCCTCTTGTACGTATATTCTTGTTTGAAAAAGTGTGTTCATCTAGTCTTTTTCTTTTTTTTTTCTATCGTACGCCGCTATTACTCGAGGCGAAATCTCCAGTTAATATGTTTAATCTAAGACTGATTTTACGTGAGTATCCCTTTTTTCCCTGTACAATGACGTGTCCTCTCACCATTCAGGCAGACACTCATCGATTTCGGAGGTACCCATTAGAGCTGGGTCGGCTCAGGAGCCGTTCAGGTTATTCCAGTCCCTGGTCAACAACACTTCTTCAAATGTCTTCACCAGGGCTTGAATTATTCCAGTCCAAGTCCTGGTCCACGACACTCTTTCAATGTCCTTGCCAGGACTCTAACCTGGATCACCTGATCGCCAGCGCAGTGTGGTAACCATTACACCAGCGCGGCTCCCAACTAGTCTATTAAATGTCTTGCTTCTCGTTTCCACAAATGCAGACACACACCTGCATGCATGCACTCATGTTTGGATAAGTAAAGGTTGCCGGGACGTTCTATTAAATTCCCTTATCAGAAATTCTCCTCAGTGATGGACATTTTAGAGTGAGAGATAACATGTGGGGCAGTTATTTGAATATTTTATGTATAGTGTTTATAAAGTCCATGTGCAACTTTAAACATTATTGTTGATTAGAATCGACGTCATTGTACTCTAGGCAAACCTATGGGTGCTCAGTCTCATTCAGCAGATGTTGAAGGGTATGAATGCAAATTGTTCCTGTTGTGCTCTGGTTGTGTACATGCCGGGTGCATCCTCGCTTACGTTCATCCCTGCTGGTCCTATGTTTGATGCCAAGTTCCAGCAATCTTAGCCTTGATGATTCATCTATTGCAGTTTCATTCTCTAATTCATCAGGAAATCCCAACTACCCTCTTCAAGAAAGTGGTCTACATGAGCATACAAATTGTAGACTCGCCATTCATGATCACATATATTCATTGCAATTCTGTATCCTCACTATTGTGGGAACTTGTCCATGTGTGAGGTAGTTCAAGTTTGACATACTTGTCTGCCAGGCCCACATGTATTTGTATAACATTTGTAGCCTGGGCAATTAATATTGCTATTCTCTTTTAAATTTGTCTCCCAGGTCCTGAGGATATCAAAATCATAGATGATTGACGCTTTGACAATTTCAGTATCCTGTACACAGATATTTCAGTGAGAGTCTATCCGCTTTCTTTCTGAATTTTCTCTTGCCAGTTCTTCTATCTCTTCTCTTCTCTCTCCCCTTCTGCATTCATATTTCTTCTTTTCGTCTACCAGAAGTATTGTCAGCAGAGCACGATCTGCATAGCTCCCACAATGAGTTCTTTGTAAGATAATTCATGGTAGCATTGCAGTAGAAGATGGAAATATCCGGTCACCCTGGTAGAGCCACCATACCAGGGAAGAGGCAATGGATGTCCCTTTGGGAGTCCATCTGCTTGGTGCTGCCGCGACTGCTTACCCAGCAGCCATCCAGTCTCTCAGCACACTGGTTCATCTTAGACTTTGTCGTTTACTAATGACTAACATTTTTAACATTTACTTTAGATGTACGTATGATAGAAGCACACTGTAAACATCATATAAAAACATGATTTATAAAGTTAAAACTGTTGTCAACACATCAAAACCACATTCCTTGGATGAATGTAAGATCATGATCATAAGTGCAATTCACTAAGCAGCAAGTGGAGAATGTTTTTGATGAGATGGAAAATCAGATGAAATAATATGTCGTGAAAGATGGCGGTTATGTTGAAGCCTATTAATTGGAACTGTATTATGTTAAGAATTGCCCTGTGTAGTTCCGGGATCTTTGAAGAAAGAATAGGACTACTGTACCCACAGGCATATCATACAAGGTGACTAATATGAGGTTGTGCATGTGGCTGGCAACCTCATCTTCTAAAACAAATTGCCACAGAAACCACTGCGGCAAGACCATGTGAATACTTAAAGCAGGTTTCCTGCAGTTGGATAGCTGCAGTGGTGGCTCCATGCTGCGTAAGCATTGCATAATAAAATGATGATGTTAAAACTTAATAAATTATGCTTTCAGGTGCCGTTTACAGTATCCTATCATGTGTACATTCAAAGTTGCACAGAGATTTTACAAACACCCTGTACATCAGTGATTCTTAACCTTTTAGAGGTTCTGCACCCCTTTACAGCATCTAAAGAAGCTTCACACCCCTTTACTACAGTATCTTAAGACACCTCGCACCCCTTTGAAGCCTTGCACCCCTTTGAAGCATCTTAAGAAGCTTCACAAGCCATTATCTTCTAGCTCACAAAATATGCCAACAATGAGAAACAGAGATACAAGTATGTTTTGGGAAAATGTTATTTACAAAATGTGACTTAAGATTCGGTATTGATTTCATGTTGTTAGTGTTCTATTTTGTATAAATACATTTGAGTCTTTCAACATTTAACATTTATAAATATTTCATAAACTGATGCTGAGTATATGCATTTGATACATACCAGCATAAGTTTCTGTGCATCAGAATCATCTGTTCCAAAAACATTTAACAAAGCAAATAAATATTTAAAAATGATAGTGTCAGTTTTCAGTTCCATTCATCCGTGAACCTAGGAAATTGTTGGGGACATCAGTTCTGATGAGTGTTCTTTGCTGACATTACACATTATTTATTGAACACAGCTTTATATTTTTCCTAATCATCAGTAATTCCATGCTAAGGGTCCATGCTGTTTTGTAATTGCATTTTCTATTCCCCTACTGCTTTCAACCATGTCAGTAAATTCAGTTGTGTATTTAAGTTAGCAAAGATTTGATTTTTTTTTTTTTTTTTTTTGGTGGGTCATGATGCTTTACTGTTGGCAGAGAGATATCACTATTTAATAAAACCTTTGTCACTTCTGGCATTTTACCAGTTGAGCAATGAGTAATGTGATCTCTTTATGCTTGAAAGATACTTAGGTGAATTTAATTTGAGCAGGGTAGACTCTCTTACTTGACATTTAGACAAATCCAAATTAATAATGATCAATGTGACCATCAGGGTCTGTAGCGGCCTGGAACAACCAGAAGAGTCTTCAAGGCTTGGAAAAATGGCTAACAACCATGAATTTCCCACATCTGATCTGGGGGGGGGAAGCAACCGAATGATAACTCTATGGCCCCTTGAGTCACAAGATATTGGTCTATGGAACTAACATGTAAGATTTGTGTCTGAAAATCATGCTGGTTGTCGGTTTAAAGAGAAATTGTTAGAAATGACAAGGTTGGTAGCGGCCTTGGGAAAATTTGGAACTATCAGGAAAGACTTATTTGCCTTAAAAATGGGATAAAAGGCTAAAAACCTTGAATTTACCACAGCGGAACCTGGAGGAAAAAACGAAGCGAAAGTCAGGTGAATGAAGGTTTTGCTTATATGTGGCATTTTCAATTAAGCATTGTCGGTTACCGTAATTTGTGTATTTCTTTTCATGCTAAATCTATGAAGCAGCATTATCGAAAGTATCAAAGATTATGAGCGCTCAATTTTTATGACCAAGAAACAGATTTGGAAATCATGCCTTTTTGTCTGTTTCAAGTGAAATTGGTTAGAATAGGCAAATTATAAGATCTGAATATTCCCAGCAAAACTAAGCATTATGCAAGAGTAAATTATATATTTTTTTAAACTATTGGGGGGGTTTATTAAAAAAAAAACTTGCTTCGACACACTATATTAGTAAAGTTGTTGACAGACAGATTAATGAAAAACAGTTGAACAGACAAGACTTGTAAAAGTATAAAGAATATTTGTGTATAATGTACATTCAGCATCATCGCCCTTCAACAACCTTATGCCCAGTCTTTATATAGGTCTACAGTGCCATCAGCTCTAGGTCTGTCCATGTCTTCTCATTCCCTTATTGCATGTCTTCAGTGGTCTTCACCTGCCTGTTACTCTTGGGATTCCAGAACTGTCAGCCTTATAATGCTACCAACAGATTTTCTCGGTTGAAATGAAGTACAGTGGGCCGTGTGTTCGATGCGGCCTCGAAAGAGAATTCAGAGATGCAGTAAAAGGGTTAGGGTTAGGTTTCGATATCTTAAATCTAACCCCAAACCTTAATCCTAACCCTAACGACATTGCTGACTTACAAGGATGGCATTTTTCTTTGTTTCAGCCAATTTCCTCGGTAGGTGTCCTATCTATTGCCCTTGTCTTCTTCTCATCCGTGGTAGCATAGTGGTTAGTGCACTGGCTTCCTAGCTCAGTGGTCTATGGTTCGATCCCCAGGTGATGTGGGATTTATTTAGGCCGCAAACGGCTCCTGGGTCGACCCAGCCCCAATTGGGTACCAGAGTGTTGCACGCCCGTAAAATTAAATGTTTATTTTTCAAGAGGTCATTACTGTTGTACCTCCGTCAAGCACGTGAAAGTCAATCATGGCTGTCACTGAAACTGATACAAAGGGTTGGTGTATGGTGTCTTATTGAATTATCTGCTAACGTTACTGTTGTGTTGTGGATCTGGTAATGTCTACAGTTGATACCTACATATACGCCACACAGGCAAACACTGTAGAAGTCTACTGGTAAGCGATGCACAGGTTCTCGATACAAATAGACCACGCCCACTCCGGGGCTATTTCTAAATACGTGTTAAGTTCCCTGTCACACTTGTAATATTAAGTGCGTGGGTTGGTTTAGTCGTTTACACCACAGGTACGTACGTACACAAGAGTCATGGATGGTTGTAAACGACTGGTGACATTTCATATGGGTTTATTCACGTCACAACACATTGATGAAATACACATAGAATACCGTTCACAGCACAACACAAGATATAAATTACCACATAAGAACTGCGCACTCGGCAGCTACAATGATATCATAATACATGGCCTAGAGTACTCATATTAAACTCAGCGTTCTAAAGAATCCTCAATAACAATCCTCTCACAGGAGCTATCATGATTCATGGCCTAAAGTACTCTTATTAAACTCAGCGCTATAAAGAATCCTCAATAACAATCCTCTCACAGGAGCTATCATGATTCATGGCCTAAAGTACTCTTATTAAACTCAGCGCTATAAAGAATCCTCAATAACAATCCTCTCACAGGAGCTATCATGATTCATGGCCTAAATTACTCTTATTAAACTCAGCGCTATAAAGAATCCTCAATAACAATCCTCTCACAGGAGCTATCATGATTCATGGCCTAAAGTACTCTTATTAAACTCAGCGCTATAAAGAATCCTCAATAACAATCCTCTCACAGGAGCTATCATGATTCATGGCCTAAAGTACTCTACACTGCAGTTATAAACACTTCCACAATAATTAAAACTGCAGTTTCATACTACGCTGTACCCACAGCGAAAAATCCGTCGACATTTTAAATTCAGCACTGTACAGGCATTTCACACTTCCCAAAAACACTGTCTTCCTACCCGGTCAAAACGCCCGGAACACTCTCCCCAGATAACACACTCGTCCCGCTCAAAAGCAGACACGAGACTTCCTCACGGTCAACACAACTCAGTCAACCAATCATCTGCGGGCTAGCCGCGAGCTATTCTCACTCCGTTCAAAACATTACAGAATAAATATATCAGCGCTTTTCACGCTGTCTGTAATCTGTCTCTCGAAACTATCACGAGATACTCTCTAAATAATTCGATAGCTAACAAGCAACTAAGTGCTATAACTCAAAATCTATTTCAACTACTAACATACTCCAGTTTACTTCCCCTTACACTAAAACTGTTCGTTACATCTTACCTCACCCCCAGAGAAAAAAATTGATTCTATCAATTTTTTGACAAATACATTCCCCAAAACCAAAAAAAAGATTAAGAGGACAATGAAACTCTAACATATGCGTATAAGAATTACTTTAAGTTAAGTTAAAATAAGACATCTACAAAATATAAGCATTAAGTGAAATGTAAAAATGAAGTATCCAATGTAATCAACTAAGCATACCAAAAATAATGCATTACAAAACCAAGTTAAGTGAATACAGCACAACTAAATAGGAAACAACCGATAGTACAAGAAAAGACAAGATCAAGCAAACGAAAAATGATCCGTAATAAGGTAAGTATGAAATCAGAATATGAGGAAAAAACAATAATATTACATTCAAACAATTTGTTATATGTAAAATAATTACAAATATCACAAGTAGCTACACTATATTAAGTTATACCATTAAAGTAACAATACATAGAATGAAAGTTTAAGAAGCGAAAGAAGAAGTATACAAGGAGAATGAAGTGAAACGTAAATAAAGCACGAAATGTAAACAAAATATGAAACCATACTGAAAAGACAATAGAAAAGAAAGAATGGAATGAAGAATAATCAACAAGGACAAAAGCAAAAGGTATGAATATAGAGAACGTTGGTAAAAATATATACTAATAACTATTTAGATCAACAACGTATTTCAAAATAAATACAAACACGATCGAAAAGCACAAAACAAAATAACAAAGTATTCCTATACTAATACTACAAAAAATAGTTTATAACTAAACAAAACATAATCAGTAATTTAAACAAGTTATACAAGTTATACATAATCAACAATAAATTATCGACACCACACAAAAAAGTGATAGCATTGCTATAAGACCAACGCATAATCAAGCGCTAATACAACATAACATCCAAAAAACAAACAAAAACTTTCTTTAAAGAACTAACATTACTCTACATATCAAACATAGCACATAGTCAAACGCTAAGCACACACAAAACCAAAAATAAAAAATTACAATGTCTGGGAAAAAAAATATTTTCCAAAAAATACAGTACAAAAATATTTCGTAATGCTAAGTTACATAAAAATAGTATTTTAATTTAATTAATTCAAATCTATAATTAACAAATTAACAAAAAACTAGCTTTAGCAAAATGAGAGACATATAACAATTCCTGCATCTAAGCAAACACTAAACAACACGTGTAAGTTTTTTTTTTTTTTTTTTTTTAAAACGTCACAGAGAAACACATAGAAAAAAACACACTATTACCAAAATACAAGTTTGCAAATACATGAAAACAACGTAATGTATGTTAAGCAAGTGCTTAAATCAGATCTCTAGATTTCTCAATCAAATAACAATATCAGCAACCGCTGTTAATTTTCTCTATACAGTTCAATTTAAACTTTTAAATATTTCCGGCTGACAATCACGTTCAGCTTAGCTACAGTGTTATTCAGTTAATAATTTATATCTATCTCCACCTGATATATTAAAAGTAATTATTGTAACATTACAACTAATGAGTATGTGCATAGGGCTAACAAACTCATCATGTACAAAACTATTCTACCCAACACATCTGTAAAACAAAACCAAAAAAAAAAAAAACTTCAAGTTCTACACCAGAGTATAAAAAATAGGCATAAGTTTGTAACCAGTAAGGTTAAATATAAATCTGCTCATTGCATTCATGAATAGTAAACAACACGTCACTACCATCTAACACACTACATATTATCCAAAACACAATAGTATAAAAATAGCATCGAAATGAACTAATTTATAATTAAAACAGTCATACATATCAAGAAAAACAATAGACATCAAATGATGCGTAAAGATGATGATCATAATATAACAACCTATAATGATCTATGCAATAGAATACATTAACATCTTCTGTCCTAATAAACAAACAAAACAAAAAAGAATCAACCGCAAAAAAAAAAAAAAAATCTCCATAGGTCTTGCCGACATCTCATAAACATTAGGGGTAAAACGTCGAATCCATAGTTAGCACGCTGATATGTTTCGCTTGAGAAAACACTCACTCGGGCACAATGTTGACCTATATTCTTGCCGCTACCGTAAACAGCCGTTAACGTAAACAGGAGCGCTGACCCATATCAAGAAGTCGCCTCTGTTCAAAAAAATACAAATGAAAATTCCATTTTAATGAATGGTGAAATTTACTACGAACAACGGAGAGGTTAAACAAACAATTACCCCGCACTGTGGTTCGTGTGGAAATCTGGTCACCCCACGATGTCATCGACTCTTCGTTTAAGTTCACAACAACGTGCTGCTCTTTCAAAATCAGAAACATAACAAGCAGTAGTATTTGTGACATCATTATCATTGCTACTTTGCTTAATAACAATGCTTCTAGGCTCATGTCGAGCAAAATTAGCATAATTGCTCTTATTATTCGTCGTTTGATCAAAATATTTATCATCATTTCCTCTTTGTTTGAGACTATTATTATGTCTATAATCCCAGTTAGACTTGTTATGATTAACGTTTCTACTCCGCACAAAAAATCTGTCAGAAAAATTATTGCACGATTGAAAACTCTTCTTGTATTTGTCTGTACCATTATTTTCAAAATTCTGAGAATTAAACTGTTGAGATACATTAACTTGTCTCTTATCTCTCTGAGAAGGAAAATTATTATCATATGAATTTCCTTGGTACTTTCTAACCTTAGAAACATCTCTCCTACAAAAACTCTTTCCATTCTTTTCTTTGACAATATGCTTGTTTACAGTATCATCTGCAGATCTATAAGTATCTTTATCGTTACGCCTATAATGGGTTTCATCCTTGGAACCACTACTTATAACTTTATCCCTTGATATCATCTTCTTAGAACTTCCAAAATCAGTTACTCGTTTAATCTTTGGGCTTTTAGCTTGAAATCTATCAGGACTGACTGTTACCTTATCATTCTCTCTATTACACTTCCGCCAAGATTCGTTGCTATTGGAAGCAGAATCAAAAGACCTTCGAAAGTTATATTTTCCTCGAAAAGATATTTGTCTATCACATCTAACCTTTCTATCCGCAAAGATTGTATAGGGCTGGATCTTTGCTTTTTTTTCCTGTTGGTAAACAACTTTCTGTCTAGCATTGTCCACATTTACAGAAGACCATATTCCGCTGTTTAAAATAACATCGAGTAGACCCTCTACCCTTTTTGTACTTTCTGCAATTTCAACACTTTTTTGTGAAATTTCTTCACTTAATTTCCTATTTAATTTGTCAAATATCAAGACTTTACTTCTCTCCTCTGTTAACAATCTCTCAATCTTAATCATCTCCTCTCTCTCAGTCGTTAACTCTTCTAATTTGTCTTTCTCATCCTTTTCTTTATTTGCTCTAGTTTGACATGTTTCATTACCTAATTTCTCACATTTCTTATCCTGAACTTTTAATTTATCATGTATATCTTTCTTTTCTTTCAGTTGGCAACTGATAATATCATTATCCTCCAACACCTCATGAAGCATATTTATGTAAGTCTCTTCACGAACATTGCTCTCAATCTTTAATATGTCATACATTTCTTTTTTCTCTTGAACTTCCTGTCTGAGATTACCAACTTCGTCATCTTTGTCTTTCACCCGAATTTCCAACTCTTTGTTCTTGTTCAATGCTTCATCTAACGCCGCATGTACTTTAGTAAGTTCCGTGTTTGACTTATCTAACTCATTTGCGAGTTTAGAGACTGTTTCGTGTAGTTTACTCACTTCAGTAGTAACTTTTAAACAATTGTCCCTTTCCCGTAGGGCACTCTGTTTGTTGACTTTTATTTGTTTCTCACTTCCTAATTCCTTTTTCTGCTCATCAGGAATACCGTTGTGGATTATCTTGAATATATTTTGCATTATCTGTCCGTGTTCAAGTTCAATATACTGTTGTAAAAACACACGAAGGTGCTGTAGCAAATCAATCAAATCCTTAGCCATTATTGAATTACAAAGAAGCTTAAAGTTATGTTCAGCAAATAACTTTAGGGATACTGACACATTAACCAACAAATCGTCCATGATCCATACTCCAAGTCTTGGACCTCTCAATCCCTTTTCATCTCTACCTATTAACAATGCACTCTCCAACATAGGCCTTATATCTGCAGGATTATTATCAAAATCCATGGTGATTTAATCACTCAGTTAACTATATATCTATATCAGTATAATTATTAATGTCGCAAGTTTATGTTTCAAGAAGTTCTGACAATTACCCTTCCATTTCACACAGTTCAGTATGTATACCAAAAATATTATTCATAACTTTGTATCATCAATTCCTCTTCCATCTGAGGGAAGTCAACATATATCATACAACCATCAATACTTAGCATCAATACTAAATCCTAATAATATGTCTATATAGAATTAGACAACAAAAACAACAGATTTCAACAGTATAGGAGATGCAAAGCACAGGAAGGCTCGTTGACATAGTTAAGGCGACACAGTTCACACCACAAACATAACTACTTATCTTGAATGAAAATTCTTCTGTTCCTTTCCGTTAACACCCTGGATATCACAAAGTTCAATGGTAAAACAATCGACAACAGAAAGGCATTGGAACTTGACACCTTGATTCCGCTCAGGTCCTCGATTCAGCACGCTACGTGCTAACACACCGCACAGGAAAGCAGGAAATGGGTCACCGTCTGTCAATTTCGTTGAAAGGAGGTACACCACTCGTTCATACTGCCAGATGATTACTTGTACTGGTATACAGACGCCACTGTATATCATGACATCTCATAATCTTGAGTAATAAATTTCTTGACTTGCGAGTTGCGACTTGCGACTTGAGTTAACAGTTCCCAGTTTAACTGATACTGAATAAGTTTTCCTTGGGCCTGGATACAGCTCTCAAATGTGATGTCTGTCTTTCATATACTAACGCCACTCAGGCTACACGCTAACACTTGTGAATTAATATCACGCGAATTTCGCGGGTGTCTGATCCTATAAAACTAGCTCACCACTGTTGCACATAGGGTGGCCAGCTTGTATGCTTTGCAATAGGTGATAGTGAGTGCGTGTTGGAACCGACACTCACAACACAGGATATAAAATATCTATATAATAACTGCGCACTCGGCAGCTACAATGATATCATAATACATGGCATAGAGTACTCATATTAAACTCAGCGTTCTAAAGAATCCTCAATAACAATCCTCTCACAGGAGCTATCATGATTCATGGCCTAAAGTACTCTTATTAAACTCAACGCTATAAAGAATCCTCAATAACAATCCTCTCACAGGAGCTATCATGATTCATGGCCTAAAGTACTCTTATTAAACTCAGCGCTATAAAGAATCCTCAATAACAATCCTCTCACAGGAGCTATCATGATTCATGGCCTAAATTACTCTTATTAAACTCAGCGCTATAAAGAATCCTCAATAACAATCCTCTCACAGGAGCTATCATGATTCATGGCCTAAAGTACTCTACACTGCAGTTATAAACACTTCCACAATAATTAAAACTGCAGTTTCATACTACGCTGTACCCACAGCGAAAAATCCGTCGACATTTTAAATTCAGCACTGTACAGGCATTTCACACTTCCCAAAAACACTGTCTTCCTACCCGGTCAAAACGCCCGGAACACTCTCCCCAGATAACACACTCGTCCCGCTCAAAAGCAGACACGAGACTTCCTCACGGTCAACACAACTCAGTCAACCAATCATCTGCGGGCTAGCCGCGAGCTATTCTCACTCCGTTCAAAACATTACAGAATAAATATATCAGCGCTTTTCACGCTGTCTGTAATCTGTCTCTCGAAACTATCACGAGATACTCTCTAAATAATTCGATAGCTAACAAGCAACTAAGTGCTATAACTCAAAATCTATTTCAACTACTAACATACTCCAGTTTACTTCCCCTTACACTAAAACTGTTCGTTACACAGAGCAACTTCTGGGAAGGTTAAGGCGGCCGGCGTGATGCTGACCACATCACCCCTAGTGTGCCGATGGTCAAGAAAATATGGGCCTAACACCATATTCCCAATATGCCTCAATGGGCGTGTAATGGGATCCTTTACCTTTCCTTTCTTCTCATCTCTTATTCTACTGACATTTGTCTGGTCCTTGTAACCAGTTCCGCATTAGTGTCAATTAACAGTAGGCTTATTTGATCATTGTCTTGACAAGGCTAGGGTTTAACAGCTATCTTATTTTTAAAGAGTGGAGAAAGGATCATCCTGATGTTGAAGAACTAGAAAGACCAAATCTTTACCTTCAAATAGATTTTACGAAGGAACTAATTAAAGAACTGGGTGGACTTAAAAAGCATCAGAATATTCCTTCTTCACATAATGCTATCAAAAATAAAATCAGCACCACACACTCAGTTATACCAGAATTTACTGATATCAGGCAAAATTATAAACATTGTTAGGCAACTCTAGGTATTGGAAAAAAAAATGCAAACAAAATGTAGTGCATGCAACACCTTTCTTTGATTCCTCAAATATAGAAACTGCCTAGTTGAATACCGTAAGTTCTAAAACAATCTTGATATCTTCTATTTCTTTATTCAACTAATATATGGTTGTGAATTTCAGTTTAAAAAAAAAATCTGTTAATTTTTAGTACCAGTTTTAATTCTTCTTCTTCTTTGATCCACTGTCACTGAGCGTCAGCTCTTGGTGACCTTGATGCCATTATATGGTACTGCGCAGTTCGTATAAGCTGTTCTGAGCTGCCATACAGTGTATTGTCTATGGATGGGTTTTGTGGTAGCAGTTGTTGTCTCAGTCCCTGAAGTGCAGGGCACTGTAGTAGATGGTGTTCTACTGTCTCCAACGGGTTAGGGCAGTGTCTACAGTTTGCTATATTTTGTGAACTGAGTCTGTTTCTGTGGCCATTTAGTGTAGAGTGGCCTGTTCTCAATCTGAAGATTTTGGTTTGGTACCTTCGTTCGATATCGTTCATAGCATCATTCTTATTTGGGGCTTTTTGGTGAATGAAGAGTCTTCTTCCTGTTTTAGCCTGTGCCCACGTGTTCAGCCAAACTTCTTTACAATTGTTTTTGACTATTTGTTTAACTGTTAACATACTCAGTTGTTGATCAATCTGTGGCATTTTTGCTCCCTTCTTTGCCAGTCTATCAGCAACTTCATTTAATGTTATGTTTATGTGGCCAGGTATCCATTGCATGTATATTTCTGTTCCGTACAAGTTCATAATTTTGTGGCATGTTTCTTGAACCTACTGGATAGTACTGATCGAGTTGGTTTTCCAGTTTCCTATTGCCAAGAGGGGGGCAGCCTGCGAGTCTGAGAATACTACAACATCATTTGGTTCCATTTCATCTGATTCAAAGAGTTCAAAAATTCTAGTTAGGGTTTTCTGGATGGCGACTACTTCGGCTTCGTAGTTTGTGCACCAGATACCACATGGACCTGCAATTTTGACGGGTTCTTCAGTACTGGGTGGGATGATTATGGCCCCGTATCCAGCATTTATGACTGCTTTGAAAGCTGACCCGTCTGTATAGGCATGGATAATGTCTTCATCGTACTGACAGATGGTTTCCATGGCAAGTGTTTTCAGCAGCGTAGGTATGAGGCTTTTATTTGCGGGTTGTAGAAGGTTTGTACGTATTATTGGTCTTTTTAGTTCTACGTGAGGTGGTAGGTCAGGTACAGCTTGAGTGGGTAGTCTAGTCTCTGGTATGTAGTGCTTCCCTGAAAGCTCTTGGTACCTTCTAGTGAAAGATGTCTTTTAAATTCGGTACTTGGAGTTGTGGTCACCGATAACGTTTTTGCAGGGATCATCTTTGTCAGCTCGCAAGAATCTTTCTGCCGTGATAATGACTGATTTCTCTCTCCTTAGTTCTAGGGGTTCCACATTGGCGGAAATCTCACATGCGCTGGTCGGAGTAGTTTGCAAGCCTCCACAGATGAATCTGAGTGCCTGGTTTTGTATGCGATCTAGTTTCAGTCTGAGTGTTGGGCTAGCAGTGGCTTGCAGGGGTAGAGAGTAATCCATAACTGAGTGCACATATCCCAAGTACAGTTGTCGTAGGGTGCTCTGATTGGATCCCCAATCAGTGCTTGCCAAACGCTTTATGAGGTTTAGCCTTCTAGAGGCCTTAGCAGTTAGGGACTCAACATGTGTTTTGTATGTGAGTCTGGTATCTAGCTGTATCCCTAGATAAGTTGGATTGTTCTCTTTAGCTAGCTTTGCATCATCAAGTTTTAAATCCAGTTCTTTCTTTACTGTTTTGTTGCTGAGTGTGAATATAGTGTAGACTGTCTTACTCGTGTTGATCACCATTTTCCAGAAGCTGCAGTAGGTTGTTAGAGCAGCCAGTGAACGGTTTAGTTTCTTTTGCAGTTGCAAGTGGGACTTCCCTTCTGCCCAAAAGACTAGGTCATCAGCAAACAAGGCGCTGGGTAATTCAAGGTAGTCTGCCAGATCGTTTATGTATATGAGGAAGAGGGTGCAGCTTAGGGCCGAGCCTTGTGGGAGGCCTTCTTGGATGGTTCTTTTCCCTGATGTTGCTCCGTTGACCATTGTGGAGATGGTTCTATTTGTGAGGAAATCTTTTATGCAACGAAACATTCTTCCTTCTATGCCCATCTTCTGCATCTTGAAAAATAGACCGCCTCTCCATACTCTGTCATATGCCTGCTTGAGGTCTACGAAAACTGCGGCCACATGATTTTTATCCTGGAAAGCATCGGCAATATGTTGTACCAATCGGATTACCTGGTCAACAGTCTGTCTTCCTCTTCTAAATCCTGCTTGGTTAGGATGGAGGGCTTTTCCTTTCTCTAACCACCAGTAGAGGCGTGCATTTATCATACGTTCTGCCATTTTCCCAACGCACGAAGTCAGGGAAATGGGCCGGTAGCTACTGACCTCGCTTGGTGGTTTATCTTTTTTGAGTATTGGGATAATGTTAGCCGTTTTCCATCCTGTAGGTACAGTACTGCTTCTCCACGTCTTGTTTATGAATTCCAGGATCGTCAGCAAGCCTTTTCCCCCAAGTTTGACTATCATGTCGTTGGTAACCTGGTCTGGCCCTGGTGCTTTTTTGGGTTTGGTCTTTAGGAGACTGGATTGCAGTTCAGCTAGCGTAAATTCCTGATCAAAGATGCTGTCCACAGCCTTGTGTGCTTTTAGCATGCGTTTTTTTTTTTTTTTTTTTTTGTTTTTTTTTTTTTTATTTTTTTTTTTTGCGTACGCCCGCTAATACTCGAGGCGAAATCTCAGGTTATTATTTATGTCTAACCTGACATTGATTTTACGTGAGTATCCCTTTTATTTCTTGTACAGAGACAGGTGTCCCTCGCCATTCAGGCAAATACTCGCCGATTTCGGAGGTACCCATTGCAGCTGGGTCGGCTCAGGAGCCGCCAGTCCCTGGTCGACGACACTCCTTCAAATGTCCTCGCCAGGTCTCGAGTTAATCCAGTCCAAATCCCGGTCGACGAAAAATCCTCAAATGCCGTCGCCCGGGTTTGATCCTGTATCACCCGGTCGCCAGAGCGGTGTTGTAACCACTACGCCAGCGCGGCTCCCCGTTTTGTAAGTGTCTTGATGGCTTTATCTAGATTGGCTCTTTTGTGTGTTTTATTGACTTCAGCAAAGAATCGATTTAGGACTCGTGCTTTCCCTCTGTTGGAGGTAGCTGTGTTACTGTTTGGAAGTTTTATAGGGATTGAGTTTCTCTTCTGGGATGTCCCTGCCATGTTGTCAATGAGTTTCCATGCTTTCTTCCCTTCTTTATTTAGGTCTAGGTTTTCGCATTTTTCTTTCCAGGTTTCCATTTTGGCTTTTCTGCTCGCTAGCTTAACCTGTGCAGTGAGTCTGTTGTATGTGGTTTTGTTTTCACGGCTAGGATTTTTCTGAGCGATTTTCCGTGCCTTGCGTCTTAGTTGTACTAGGTGTTCTAATTCCTCATTCCAGAAGATGCTGTATTTGATACGACAGCCTTTGGGGATTGCCTGTTTGGCTGCCTGCAGTATGGCTGTAGAGATCTGATCGTTCAAGGTATTAATGTCTTGGTTCATGTCTATTTCAGTGAGGAGCTGGTCTGATATGAGTTTGTAGTGTTCCCAGTTTGCTCGAGCATAGTTCCATTTCGGCTGTCTTTTGGTTTCCATTTTTGTTTTACCCTGCGAGATGGTGGTGAGGATGGGTAGGTGGTCACTTCCTATGTCCTCCAATACCCTCCATTTATACCGGTTGGTGAGGTCTGCAGACACAAGTGTTAGGTCTGGTTGGCTACTGGTTCCGCTAGCTTTATGGTAGAGGGTTGGTGGGGATCTTTCGTTTTGGAGGACTATAAGGTTGGAAGTGTTACATAGCTCTTCTGCTGCCTGGCCTGAGGTGTTGGTGTCCTGGTATCCCCAGAGTGGGGAGTGGGCGTTGAAATCCCCTGCTATGATTGTTCTCTTATATTCGATATCATCAAAGTAGATTCCATTAGTCTCTCTGGGGGGTCTGTAGACATTAAAGATTTGGAAATGTCCGTCACTTCCCCAGACTGTCACTCGTTGTATGTCAGTTTCATCATCGGTTCGAAGACTTTCGACCTCTGCCTGTACATCATTCCTTACCAAGGTTAGAATTCCTTGACAACTATTATGACAATGACATTTGTACATTGTGTAGCCTGGGAAGTTAATGGATTTGTCCTTAAGAACGGTTTCTTGAATCAGTGCAATGTGAACTTTCTGGTCCTTCAGTAGTTTCTTTAATTCTAACAATTTAGTTCTTATTCAATCTACATTTAACTGTAGAATGTTAATATACTCCTCGGTAGCACACTTTTCGCCAGGAGCAGCCGAGGGGTGACCTGCTTGGCGCGGACCTTTTGCGAGGCGACGTCCGAGCTCGTATATCTTAGGTTGTATTAGTGTCATGGCATCATGAGTAGTGGGGGGTTGTGATGACTTTCTTTCATCCCGGTAATTATCCTCTTTTTTCCATGCGGGGAGTGCAAGGCATGGTGGGCACTGTAC
Organism: Oreohelix idahoensis; assembly: GCA_024509875.1. Classification (NCBI taxonomy): domain Eukaryota; kingdom Metazoa; phylum Mollusca; class Gastropoda; order Stylommatophora; family Oreohelicidae; genus Oreohelix; species Oreohelix idahoensis. The sequence goes on along the minus strand of JAMPIV010000338.1, from coordinate 225,296 downwards.
CATCATCAGTGGGGAAGTATTATTTTCCCTTGCTGTCCTGTTCGCCTGATGTTTGTCCTACCCCCTGGGGGTAGACAGCCCCAATGCCATGTTGCACCACCTCAGTGGGGTTCACCGTTGTGCAGTCCCCGCCACCAAATGACCGCTTTTTTCTGGAAACATCCATAATTTGTCAGCTATTTAGTCAGCACTAGCGCTTCTAGTTGGTCAAAAGGATCGTCACGTCGTGCACCCTGGTGCCTTCACTATGAGATGCTGTGGATAGTTTGTAGCTGTGCCATTCCAAGTTGGAGGACAGTCACAGGTAAAAGCAGGGCTTTGCAGGGGGGCTCAACATAGTTTGGCCAGTCGGTCGAGACTGTTACCGGGGGATGGCCGCCACTGTCTTTGTGGCTGCTGGGAGCCATATGTCAAGCTTGGAAGGTCAAGGTGGACCAGTGAGTGAGCCACTGGTTCTGTTCTCCAGTGTGACCGCTCTTGCCCAAAGGTGCTACCACTCTTGGCCTCCCCCAATTCCCCTTTAATTGTTATTAATTAATTAGTTAGTTGCTTATCCTTTACAGGACGTGGCAATCAACCCCAGCTTTTATTGGCTGTTTGTGATTTTTCTAGGCAATTTTTTTCATTCAGTAGTTTGCCATTGCTTTCTGAACGGTACGGCGCTTATACCATTGTTAAAAATCCACACTAAGCGATCTGCTACCAAACTGCCTGCAGCAGGTTTCGAACCTGGTATATCTGGATTATGAAACTGCGTTCATATCCATTAGGCCACAGACGCCGACATTAATTGATTAGAGTGGTGTAAATTAACAGTAGGCTATATTTCAAGTGGTTCAGATTAAACTTTAAGATGCCTCTATTAATATGAATGATTTAGATGGCAACAATTTTTAAGGTTAAGAGCTTGGTTCTCAACACATTTATGAAGATTCATTAGATGTGCCGTGTGGTTGAGTGTTTTGTTATTTTGTTTCGGTTGTCTGTATAATTTTGTCGTATTAAATGTTTAGCATAACAGTTATTGTTCTTTATTATTGCTTTTTTGAAATTTTTTATTTATTTATTTTGAAAATATTTGGAAATTGATACAACTAATACTGAGATGGAAAATTGCAACATGGTAGAAATAACCTTAATTTCTAGAAGAGTAATTGTAGACAACATCAGAAATATGGGAGATGTGGAAAATATCAAAATCACCCCTAAATTGTTAGCTAGTGCCAGCAGTGCCTATTGCAGTTACATGATTTATCATGACAGCCAGAAGCATAACACTGAACAACAGAAACATAAGAACACTGTAAGATTATTTTTTTTTGCATACGCCCGCTATTACTTGAGGCGAAATCTCAGGTTAGTATGTCTAACCTGAGACTGATTTTTACGTGAGTATCCCCTTTTTTTTTTCCTTGTACAGAGACAGGTGTCCCTCGCCATTCAGGCAGATACTCGCCGATTTCGGAGGTACCCATTAAAGCTGGGACGGCTCAGGAGCCGCCAGTCCCTGGTCGATGACACTTCTTCAAATGTTCTCACCAGGGCTCGAGTTAATCCAGTCCAAATCCCGGTCGACGAAAAATCTTCAAATGTCCTCGCCCGGGTTTGATCCTGGGTCACCCGGTCGCCAGCGCAGTTTGGTAACCACTACACCAGCGCGGCTCCCCTGTAAGATATAAATTATGGTTTATTGCTTATGGCTTGCGGAAATTAGGAAGACGAGAGTAAAGCTGTTGACAGACACATTGATGAAAAACTGTTTGAGCTGAAAAGAAAAGACTTAAAAGTGAAAAGAATATTTGTATATAATGTAAATAAACAGTAAATTATTTCAAGTGGTTCAGATTATGATGTGTACATTGAACTTTAAGGTGCTTCTATTTAATTATAAGTGTTTGATTTCGATAGCAGAAATAGCTTTTTTTCGACTCATTTGTGGAGATCATAAAAATCCAGTGTGGTGGAGTAATATTTGTTACATTTGGTAAGTTTTCATTATAATTTTGTTATTGTTTTATTAAATGTATAGCATAATACAGTGCAGTCCAATGAAGCGGAACTCGCTTAAGCTGATTTTCAATTAAGTTGGAGCGATTTTGCAGGACCTGCCGAAAGTATTCTTTGGCTTTGTTAAAAACTTCTGATTAACTCTTCATTTCTATCCTTAGAAAACCCGATGTATACGGGAGGTAAATTTCAGAGTCGCGGAAAGTACCATAAAACATTATTTTTTAAATTATCGTGATTTTATAATAAAATACTACATCATATTTATTTAAAACGTAAAAGTTTTCTTTTACAACAAGTTTTATAAGGAAATAATCAAAGTTGAAGTCATGACTGCGCACCGTTAACACTCGCCGGCAGTTTGAATTTTTCGATAAAGTCGGATTTCGCTGTAACAGGAAAAAATGAAAATAACAAACTTCAGCGATGATTTCAGTGATGAAGTCATCACTGATTCTGTAGATGATGATGTCTGGGAGACAGAAACATTGAATTCAGACATGGATATTGACCATAGTGTCCCTGCGGACCCAATTTATGAAGCAGACACGGCATGGTAATTTCCGAGAACGATAGTCTAAACGTAGCACTAGGAATTTTAATGGAATGTTATAGGCTAGTGACCTAATTTTTTTTTTTAAATTACCATTTAAATAGTTACTATAACCTATTTTCTATTAAAATTGGTAATTATTTTAACATTTATTGTAAACAATATTTTATTTGCTTAATTTTGTAAAGATTACCCGTCCATAGCAACTGTTGCTAAGGACGTTTATATTTGCAAAAACGAACAGATACATAGTGAAAAAAAAATTGAGCAGACCAGAAAGTGGTGAAAGTTATATGTTTTTTTGTGAGGGATAATGTTTAATAATATTTAACGTTTGTAATTGTTTATTGCATTATTTATATTTGTAAAATTAAATTATAATATAGAATGTGTAATTAAAAAAAATTACCTTTAGTTTCTCAAACTGTAACTAACAATATGTTAAATTCTTTCATTACAGATCCAAAGGCTATAATGATTTGGATGGTGGAGCCCCTCTGTCATTTCTGAAGTTTCTACTCTATCGAGAGCCCAGGGCTCATCTAAAGGAGGAGAGTATACTTTCTGTTTGATTTCATTCATAGGAAATGCCAGAAAATGTATCAGCCTCGACAACATCTTTGCACTAATTAACGGATGGTTAGTAATAAAGGCAGGTATCCTAAATTATTTAGGCAGTATATTAGAAATAAGCCAACTAAATGGGGAATGAAATTATGGATCTTGCTGAGGCTGAAACAATATATACATTTGATTTTAAAGTTACCTTGGTAAGGATACTCGAGCTTCCCCATTTGGTTTGGTTTATGATGTAGTTATGAGACTAAAAAAGTCATATTAATCAAGGTTATTTTTTGATGATTTTTATACTAGTGTACAACTCTTAAAATATCTTTTAAAGAAAGCTGTTGTGCATGGGGAACTATTATAAATAAAGAGAAAAGGTTTTCCAAAGTCTTTAAAAGAAATAAAATCATCTGAAAATAAAATCAGCTCGCGGTAACGTGTTGCATCTGGGAGAGGGAGATGTTAGCAATACAGTGGAAGGATAATAAAAGTTTCTATCATGTCTAATGTTATGACAGCTAGTGGATTTTCAAAAGTTACTAGAAGTACAAAGTTAATGGGGAATTATTTCTTCTTCTTCCTCGTTCGTCCTGAAAAGGATGTTGGTTGCGTTGTGTCCGTATACAGTGAAGCTGCGGTATTTGCGCCTTTCGGCCGACACATCCGACTTCCGCACAGCATTTTTTGGGACTGGGTTTGCCTTCCCTCTTCGATCCCTACTCCTCAGCCAGACTGCAGTGATGCAGCCTGTTTCCAGGACCACCACGTGGAGGTGGACTTAAAAAGCATCAGAATATTCCTTCTTCACATAATGCCATCAAAAATAAAATCAGCACCACACACTCAGTTATACCAGAATTTACTGATATCAGACAAAATTGTAAACATTGTTAGGTAACTCTAGGTATTGGAAAAAAAAAATGCAAACAAAATGTAGTGCATGCATCACCTTTCTTTGATTCCTCAAATATAGAAACTGCCTAGTTGAATACCGTAAGTTCTAAAACAATCTTGATATCTTCTATTTCTTTATTCAACTAATATGATATGGTTGTGAATTTCAATTTTTAAAAAAAAATCTGTTTATTTTTACGTACCAGTTTTAATTGTTATTTAATTAATTTATTTATTATCAGAAACTTTTAGTTTTTTTCAAAATATGTACATTCTTAGATAACCTTTTAAATAAAAGTACATTTGTTGTATTATTTTAATGAGCTAGTTGTTTCATTCTTGAAAATCTCAGTTTATGCATATTTTTATGACCAATTCAGCAACTATTTTGACCTTGGATAATTACATAGTAATAATTTATTGCTATAAATATAAATACCACTAACACACAGTTTATTCATCTTCTAACATACTGATGCATAATATGCATTGGTTTCATGCATTTTAAAAGATTTTAGATGTTATTTTGTAATGTCACCATAATCATGTACAAATGCCCAGTTATTGCCCCTTTTTACCTACTAATTTAATTAATTTTTTTATTAATTAATTTATGATCAGATTCGTCTAATTTTTTTCAAATCATATACAAAATTGGACATACTTTTAAATAAAAGCCACTATCTTGTACATTTTGCATTTGCTAGTTTTTTTTCCTTCTTTGAATATTTCAGTGTATGTAAATTTTTGTTATTTTTTTCTGTATCTAATTAGGTAATTAACTTGTTGTTACTCAACCAAGGTCAAAAACATCCAAAAATAACTACTACAGTCCATTCAGTTCCAAACACATTGATGTATAATACCGATTGGTTAAATATATTTTGAAATATTTTACATGCTTTTAAAAAATGTCACCTAAAAACCACACAAAAAAACCTTAAAAAGTCAAGAATTGAATAGAGTTAAGTCGACCTCTGATATCTCGATTTTCGGATGAGTCGAAGTAATTGTTCAGTCCCAACTCAAATTAAAACTCACTTTACTCTTTGACTCCTGACCAACGCTCACAGCGTTGCTAAATGCAACGCGCCGTGCCCGTGCGACTGTTAGAGCGTTGTTTTTAGTTTATCACGAATAAACCCCAAAAATCGTCCGTTTAATGCAGTTCATATTTTAAAACTCGTAGAATGACTTCCACTACTATTTAAACAACTAATTTTAGTGTAATTAAGCAGCACGTGTGCTTGTTTTGATGTTATTATCACAATTTGTGTAACGATTCGCGTGTTTGCATTTTTCGTTGTTATTGCTACAGAAATATGTCGCTTTATATTTACATTTTCTAAGTCTCCTAAGCGAATAATTGTGTCAAACTACTTAGAAACATTGCTGATATTGATGATGATTGTTTAGTAGTCACAGTTTGTTGTAAAATAATGGAATCGGTGCAGAAAAGCTAGACACATTAGATTTAGTTGATGAGTGGGCGTAGTCCTTTCTTGCCAATCAAAAAGCAACAAAACTAGACCTATAGTAACATCTAATCACTAGTCCTATGTAGAGGATGAAGCTAGGGATACTATTAACACATTAAACAAATGTAAAAAGTTTTTATATGATGTTATTCTTCTTTATTTGTTTGAAAATTACGTAGTGCAAGATTGCATAATTTATTTTTTTCTTATAAGGGACCACAGTGAAAACTGGTGTGAATAACACTAAATGTACTAACTGTGGCCATAAGCAATGTTTTTTCACTTTGTAAATGGATTACCTTGATGTTTGAAGACTAAAAAGAAAGTTTTATTGTCTACAACAGTAATTTGTCTTAGGTAAGCTCGTATTCTACAGTTAACTTTTTAGTGTTTTTCAATTTTACATGCAAAATGTTTTAAGTATACCAAACATACTTGTGTTAATATTACCAAAGACATTATATATTACAATTCTCTATCTATTTCTCTACAGTTTGGTTTATAATAAGTACATGTTCACAGAAAAGATTAACATAAAATTTACACTAAAAGACAGTCCACTTCACCGTTTAGAATTCTTCAAAAAATAATTATGGAGTCAAAGATTTAAGCAGAAGTTTTGTCTTCGCACCTCTTCAGAGGATCAAGTTACAATTATATATGTCTTTGGCAGCGTGTAGTTTTTTTCTTTTTCCTTTTGCAAATAGGCGATCCATAAATGATGATCGGTCTGCAGACTTCAGCTCTACCAGTCTACAAATGGTTGTTCTACCAGTCTACAGATGGTTGGGAATGGAAATAGGGTGCCAGACTTGACGATGAAAGAAAGACAACCAATAACAACTCAGATCAAAGAGACATCGATAGACCCCGTGCTATGGGCAAATAACGTGTAACAGAGACCTACTTGTACTATGGTCGTTTTGACCCTTGCTATTAATGTCAATGTAGTGAATGCTTGGAGAATATACAAAGTGCCAAGCCAGACACTATCGATTGTACTTTTATCATGAATTGTTGTTAGCACGTGTGTTATGGATCTTTATGAAATGGTCATAGCGAACATTTACTTTATGAATGAAAGTCCTAGAAAATATTTTGGACAGACATGAACAATACAAAGATTGAAAGCAAGATCACCAGTTTAAAAATTTTTTTTACATAGAAGTGAAAATTAACTTGCATTGTTGTGTGTGTCTGTGAATGTCAATCATCATTACCCTTCATCCTCCCTACGCAGAGGCCAGCAATAAATGTGTACCAAGCCTTCCAGTTTTCCTGTAGATCTTCTTTATCCCTTTAAGTTCATGTCTTCAGTACCCTCTGAATGTTTTTACCTTGTATAATACTTCAGCTTCTTGATTTCATGGATAGTTCTGATTTTTTTCAAAATCTTCATGAAGCCAGCATGGTGTTATACACATTCATCATATAAAAACTGTGAGCTGTGTAATGCTAATGCTGGCAACTGCTATTTTGTTTTAGTATTTGTCTTTTGTGGTTACTGTTTCTAATATTCGATACTATGATTTTGATGTACACTAGCTGATGCTGCTATGGATTATGCTGTGGATTAGAAACATGTGCACTGTGTTTGATTATAGGATATGTAGTTTTAAATGTTTTGGTATTTGCGTCTACAGTACAAATAAAGGATGTGATGCTATACTTTATGCTTTTAATTCGCTTTTGAAAAGTGGAAAAGATGCAAAAATGCTAATCAAACGATGATACAGTTGTTAATAAAGGGTTAAAATAATTACTATTTACTTTCTCTCTTATTCTGACCGCAAAATGTCCAGCTCTGGGCAAATCCTGATAAGCAGAATTTTGGATTAGTAGGAGTATTTTAAATGGTCTCAGCAACTTCTACTTATCTGGACTGCACTGTAGTTAGTTTTCAGTGTGTTGTTGCTGGTAGTTAAAAGAAAAAATATTGGTGCACTCATCACTGTTAAAGCATGTTGCTCCTATCCTTGAAAATCATATGCTTGGACCTGGAAAAGCCTGAGAAAACCCTGGGAAATGTTTGTGAAGACATTTACTGCAAGCCCTGAACCATTTTTTAAAAACAATTAGCATGTTTTCTTTCCATGCATTCGGTCTGGGTTCAATTCCTGGCTGAAGCATACAAGTTTTTTTCCTGTTCTTTGTTTTTAAAATTGCACCATATTGCATTTTGTATATTTCAGTATTTTCTACAGCGCATTTTAATCTGTGCTATCATATACTTTCTCAAGAGTCCATAAACTTCATACGTATAGGTGTCTGCCCTTCATTCCAGTGCTACATGATAATTTTATTTCGGATCTTTCTCCTTAAAACCTCAATTTTTCCACAAAGTTTTCTGGAAATCTTTAGATTTTTTTCTGTGATCTTGCATCATGCTAGTCATTAGATTAGCCAGGACTACTTTCTACTTAGCCGTTCCTCTTCTACCCTCGGGTGTAGAGGTTTGCCAGAGAGAACGCCATACTGTTCTATTGGCGATCATCCTCCTGGCCTGCTTCCAATCTAGTCCTTCAGGGATTCAATTTGTCTAATGTTGTCCTCCCAGCGAACTCTGGGTCGTTCTGGAGGTCTGGATCCCTGGCTCTTAGTTTTCCAAATTTGTCATGGTAGCCGATTTTCTTCCATTCTGCATACTTGGCCAAACCATTGTAGTTGGAACTTCTCAATATTTCCTTTATTCTCTAGCACAGTGGTGGCCAAGCTAAGGTTGGCCGAGGGCCAGATTATGGTAAAGGGTAACACCCGAGGGCCAGACCTATAAAATCCTTAAAAAATAACGTTCTGATATTTAGTTTTACATATATAATAAACCACGTACAGAAAGCAACGGCAAACTACTGTTCTGCACATCTGCCAAGACATATATACCAGTCTTCGAACTGAAATTACTGTTAAAAAATATAATGAATCTGTTGTTTTAACTTGTTTTGTAATATGACATGTAATTATTTATTTAAAACATTCATTTGTGTGTTATTTCATTATGAAGAGTGTGGCTTTAATCAACAATAAGAGGCCGGCCAAAACAGGTTGGCGGGCCGGTCAAAACTAGTTGGCGGGCCGGATCTGGCCCGCGGGCCGTAGTTTGGCCACCGCTGCTCTAGCACATTTATTACTGAATAACAAGAATCTTTAAATATTCGTACAATAAGGTCTTGGCTCATGACGGTCTCGAACGGTCTAGAATTGTGACAACCTGCCAATATAAATGTGCCCATCAGATTCATTAATGTTTTTAACCTTTAGCACGCTGCATTAAATTCCCAAAACAATGCTCCTGCAGCTGCATGCTTTTCCATAACGCCCCGTTTTTAAAGTGGGTGACTTAAAATGTCTATAGTTTTTGTGTTTCTTGGTCAATTGCTATAATTTTTGGAATTTATAGAAATAAATGAATGATAAATCTGATGATATAAGATTTGTTTGTGTACATGTTAGATGTGATAGGAAGAGAGGAAAGGAAAGATGAAAAAAATGAGAAAAAAATTTAAAAATTAAAAAAAAAACTTTTTTAATTAAAAATTTTTTTTTTAAATTAAAAAAAAAATCCAACAAACGAAGAGTCCATATCCCTTGCATCTCAATGAAAGTCATTTGACCAATACAAATCAAATGATCTTTTCGTTACACCCATCATCAGTAGCAAAGCAACAAACGCCCTCGTCAGCAGTGACATTCGGCCGTAACCCTAAACCTTTCCGATAAACCTAATCCTAACCCCTAAAATTTTACATACTAGCAATGACATTCTACTTTCATTTCCATCTCTGCCATCAACCATATTCTGAGAACCGATATTAGCGCTAATAAAGAAAAAAATCTCGTCATCGCATCGGAGTCAGAATCCAATAAAATTAGAGCGAAAATGGCCGCGTGTTCGATGCCGATTCATTTAGATTAAAAAAATTCACAGAAAATAAATGCGAATACACCCATTTCTAAATAAAGATCAGAAACGGAAGCTAACTCTCTCCCAGATAAGTTTAAAACTTAACATCCGGGGGTGATATCACGTGTACACACATCCTAATGCTAGAAAACGAAGATATCTGCAGGCAACTTAAGTCGCCTGCAGCTGTGAGCACATGGGTTTCTGCTAAAGGCTAAATTTCAGTTAATTTCAATTCTTGTTCAGCTACGGCAGCAACATCTATTCCTTACTTATGAATGAGGCGAACCAGATCTGATGCGGGTGAATAAGAGACGTACGCCTATTGTCAATGACTCTAACGGTTGTCACCGACACTGTGGCGTAGGAACGTGTCGTTATTTTAAGTCAGCTCGTGGACTGTTGTCTGCCTAGGTGTTGATGAACATATAAGGCCATTCATGACAAGAAGGGAGTGTGCCTTTGCGACATCATAATTTTTTATCTAGCGCCAATGTCACAGTACCAGAAGTTGGGTAAAATAATAAATAAAATGATGGTATCTAGGGGATGCATCAACATTGACATAGATCTAGGAATTAATGGTGCTACTCTGTTCAAGCACCTATTTATGGGAGTCTGTAACTTCATTGTTTTCATTTTTGCTTTTTTTTCTATATTTGAGAGCCAGGCAGCGTAACTGCTTTGACACTTAGAGGAAAATTCATAACTTTAAATTCTTTGTAATTATGTTTATCTACCATTCTGTTATAGGCACCCAAACCAGCCATACCAGTCAGTGTCAGCACACAGGGTGTGCATCGCATCATTCTCCCAGCCACTTCTTCATCAGTCAGTGTTCAGGGCAGCGCAGTTACAGCCTTGACCCCAATTCAACCAGCATCTTCAGCAACTGTACAGAATGTTAGCCAACTTCCTCCTGGAACAGCAATCTTGTCCGCAACAAACAGTAATATTCAAGGCTTGCAAAACTTTGCTTTGGTGCCTGCATCCTATGTAACACAGGTAGGATTTCTAAAATTATACTGAGCATCTACCAGCATTGGTAGTAGTAATTATGTATTTTTATTGTTAAAGCTCATGTTTCAGGACATTATAGGACATGATGTGCTATTTTTAATTGTAGGAGCTGAAATCATCTGTAAAAGGTAAAGGATCCCGTTACACGCCCATTGAGGCATATTGGGAATATGGTGTTAGGCCCATATTTTCTTGACCATCGGCACACTAGGGGTGGCGTGGTCAGCATCACGCTGGCCGCCTTAACCTTCCCAGAGTTGCTCTGGTACCCAATTCATGAGGCTGGGTCGATCCCGGAGCCGTTTGCGGTCTAAAAAATCCCACTTCAACTGGGTATCGAACCATGAACTACTGAGCTAGGAAGCTAGTGAACTAACCACTGCGCTACTGCGGCTCCTGAGATCATCTATGCTGATAAGATAATTCATTTCTCCTCCATTGTCACCTCATGGAGGCGAGCTTGACTTCTGCTAAACAAACAAAGTAATACACATCATCCCATGTCAGTCAGGGAAAATGGGGGATCTTCAAGCATATTTCTTGTGAGCATCACTCTTTGTTACTTTAAACAAGTTTGCGTATGCACGCATGTCTATCCCTTTAATAAGATTTTGCTATGTATGAAATGTCCCAGCGTTTGTATGGTATGAAACAATCGCAGAAGCTTTACTGGAACATACGGAAACTGCTCGCATTGCACTGCGCTCTGAGTGAAAGTTATCTTGAAAACCCATTAGAATCATTAAGTGTAGAGGCCAACAACTTATTTCATTTAGATTTCACGGATCTCTTCACAATTAACATGTCAAGAAACAATAGAGAAATTTAATAATTTAAATTCATAAATGAAAGAGCCACACCTTTTCATATTTTTGTTATTAAGTGTTAACATTCTGTTAAAACTAGAGACAGAAGCCTGAATGTTTAATTTAAAAAAAAAAATCCTCATAGACAGAAATTAAGGTGGCCGAGTTTTCATGTTTCCTGTGGTTTTAGCTTTTACTGTAAAAGTCAGCAAAGAACAGGAACAATCATTTGATTATTTCGGTGTATACCTACCAGAAACGGTCTTTGCTCATATTCAACTTTATGTTGCACTCACATGAGGAAAGAACCCAGACAGTCTTAAAGTATATGTTCAGTATACAGGCTATCAAGGCAAAAAATTTTAAAATAATCATGATGATAGGAAACTCTTTACAGAGCGATACAACAGGAAGATGTCCCCCCGTCCGACAAGTGTTTCGGCCCCTATTTACTCCTTTACACTCTAAGGGGGGCAGGCCCACTTGGGTCATGACTCCCAAGCGTCTCAGCCTCCTGTTGTCTTGTATCGAAAATGAACCCATTTCACTTATGGTAGCAACTTTAAAATCCACAACTCTGCCAGCCGTGGAGGCAATTGTGAAAGTAACAAAGAGAAGACAAATTATTCCGTTCGTTCCGTCGCACATCACACCTAAGGACACAAACCTGCGCGAAGCCGACGAGTCTAGCAATTGCGCGCTAGCCACGGAAATTCTGTGCCTGACACCCCTTATAATATACGCCGCCTGTTGCCCCTCAGTCACAGCCCTTTCACTAGTACACCAAAAAACTCAGCGTATTGTGGACTTAGAAAAATTTTGGTGTTTTCTGTACCGCAGCGTTTATTGTCACGATTTCCATTGCCCATTGCGGTTGTTCCACAGCCAGCATGATGCCTTTTTGCAGTTTCACTAAGCCTCTTCAGTGCCCTTGTTCTCGACTGTCCCCTCAGCCCCAACAGTTTCAATAAATCATACACTGATGCAGCCACAAGCCCTCTTGCGCCCACTTCAACAGCCATGACCCTTGCAGTGAACCCATCGTGTCTAAGATCCTCGGCCAGATCACTATACTTGGCCGCTTTGAACGAATGTTGCTCGTCTAATCTGGATTCAAATGGCATGGTCAGTTCAATCAGTATGACCTGAAGCGTTGCTGAAGAATGAAGCACTATATCCGGCCGTCTCCGTGATTTTCTGATACTCTCTGGATATGCCCCTTGTCCACGTAGGTCTACCGCCATCTCCCAGTCGTTTGCACAGTCAAGAAGAGATGGTAAACTGCTACCAGGTTTACTCGGTTTGGGGTGTGCTGACTTTCCTGCCCTCAGAAAGTATGTATTTGCGGTGCTCGGCCTGGGTTTGCTATTCGCCTTCATCCTTGCCAGATCTATTGTCGCAGCAAGCTCATTTAGCACTTTGTTATGGCGCCAAGTGTATCGCCCTTGCCCTAATGACACCTTACATGCTGAGAGCACGTGTTCAAGTGTCTGCCTCCCCTGGCACAGGGGGCACTGCTTATCATCCGACTTTCCCCATTTCACAAGGTTGGTGGCCGACGGCAGCAGGTCATACATTGATCTAACAACGAAGCTGAGCCTAAGAGGTGCCATATACCATATATCATTCCATGTCAATATATTTACCAAAAAAAAAAAAAAAGAATGTAGCGAATAAAGAGCTGTTAAGTAGTCAGATTACACTGTTTGTTTATTTCCACTTCACAGTCTTTTGAATGTGCTACAATGCTGAAAGTTTAAGATGGTGGCTATAATTGTTTTTATGTCATTACTTTGATGGGTATACTTTATATATAATGCATAGTCTATTATGCGCTACTGTTACGTCTTGGATACATAAAAGCAGTATATGTGAAAGTACATTCAAGAAGATAGCTGTAATGGCTTATTTGATTGTATGTATCAGAGACAAAAATGTGAAAATCCCTATCAGTTTTTTCGTATGTGTTGTACTGCTAATAAAAAGATATGTACTATATTTTATGACATTTTAAACAAATAAAGAGGGGAAACCTGAGGCCTGTAAACAGTAAATACATAAATATTACACACATAAAGGTGTGTTTTGAGAAATAAAGAATTAGAAAACTAGACAGCAGAAAAACAACAGAAGCGATAGACTCGCCAGAGAATCGAACCCAGGACATGCGAATGGCAACACCGCCTAGCTATGGAAGCGAATCAAACTATCCTACCTGCCAACTAGGCACCGTAAAAATAGTACTTCATGGACAGGGGTCATTAGCGCAAATATATATTTTATGACAGTACGAATGAAAAAATGTGAACAAAAACTTATCTCAACACACAATGTGTTTAGGTAGTCGGAAACAATTAAAAAATATTTCTTGCTTGCTTATGAAAAGAAACATTTAAATATTGTCTATGCAGCAGGGGAATCACATTTTATTCTCATGTACAGGATCACTGGTAGATAAGTGTTTAGTAGTATTTCATAATAATAAGAGAAAAATATGTTTGTGCCTGATGTTACAAAGTGATTAAAAAAAAGAAATCTTATGCAGCTGTCTGAAAAATGTTTAAAATTGATAACCTATAGAATTTAGTATTGAGTTTCATTACTTAAATCATTCTATTTGAGTTAATGGGTCAAAATGGACATGTAAGTGAATAAACATGGTTCTAAAAGTATTTTTCGTTATTTCCTCATGATTGCCAAAAGTTAAAAATGTTCTGTAGATTTTTACGTCTAACATGACCCGGAAGTGGTTATACCAAGTTCTGTCAGAAATGGCTGGTAGAAAAAGTGGTCTTCATGGCCACCTGGATAAATTTCATCTTTATCATTGACGAATTTCATTTGTTATTGAATGAATAATGTCAGTGATAGAGCATGGCAAGCTTTGCACCTTGTGCTGTAAAAAAGCAGGGCCATGGAGTTTGAAGTTGTAATGTCAAAGTCGGTAAAATATGTCTGGATTCCGATTCCAAATTTTATGCCAGGAGAATTGTAGTCGGATTTGGACTTATAAAATTTCAGGAGTTGAGTAGGAGTTGAAAATATTTTGGCCGACTCCACAACCCTGAGACAAAGTCCAGCAAATCACAGACTATTCACATCAAAATGGAACTCAAGGAAGGGTAATCAAACTGTTGTTTGGGCCGCAGATACTTAATAACATTTTTGCACCGAAAGTAATAGTGTAAGTGTAATAATAATGTAATGTATTTTCTAGTGTTACAATAATTTTCCTAACACTCTTTGATCCACAACAGAATCCTGTTGGAACTGCCACCATGACAAAATAATATAGTTACAAGGTGCCGTTACTGAAAACAAGTTTACTCTATTGATATTTTTGACACATACATCAAACTGTTATCATTATTCTTTGATTACATTATTTTAGGCATTATATTTATTGTGGCTCCTATACATCGGCTGATATGTCGTCAGTGAATTTTAAAATCCATAAATTAAAATTTTTCAAATGTAAAAGTCATAGGCTGTAAGAAAGGCATTCACATTCCTAAAATAGCCACCAAGTGTGGCAGTACAAATAGGCATGGTTAGAATTACACATAAATGATTTATGTGTTAAAATTTAATCATTTCACAATAGAAATATGGATACTGTCATTTACTTTTGTAGGCTAGATTATTTGAAATAAATTTATAATTCCATACTGCGTTTTGAGGCATTGACCAATTTCAGGTCAAGCCTTTGTAAAGGTAAAAAAAGAGGGTGGTCCCATAGTAGATACTGCTGTAGGGGAGTGAAGTGTTGGAGACTTTACTATACTAGGTCCAGCTTTGAGAGGTAGGGACCAGTTGCCTACCATGGTGCCTTCACCTTCCCTAACTCAGGAGCAGAGATAGATACCCATTAACATCTGGGTAGCATGAATCATGGCACCACTGTGTTTCAATCCTGGGACCTTTGCTATGAAAGGCCAGCGCTTCCACCCTGCCAACCGGACTCTCAAGTCTTTGTACTAGTTCAATAAAAAGTTTAACCATTCTGTGTAAAGAAAGAATATTGTGTAATAATAAACCTACAAAAATATTCTATACCACCCAGAATATGATGATTCTACAGCATGTTTAAACTGCACTGTGCCCTACAGTACAGTTACATTTTGCGCAGTAATAGTTTATTTATTTATTTAAAAAAAAAAGTTTTTACCTTATTTTTGCAGGGTGCAACATAGATACAAAAACTTGATTATATTAGAACGGAGGCTAAATATAGACAAACTTGTGGTCTGGTATTTTAGAGTTTATGATGCTATGCAAATAAGTTTTTCCTTCCTAATAACAGCTTCAGCAACAACTGAATAAGCCGCAGTTAACACAAGCAACATCCACACAGCAGACAGCGTCAAGGCAAACCAGAGACTATGTACCAATAGCAAGTATAGACCCTGCCGTGACACAGTACACAGTCTCCCGTAATGCTCCAAATCAGAGCGGGTAAGACCATTAGATTGTTCTTTGTTATAACACTTGCTCAAGAGAGGCTGTGCTGTCATAAGATTCAGTTTTTACCCTAAGCAGCTTAGGCCTTCCGCTTTCATTGCATTATGGAGGTCAAGAGAAATCAAGTCCAACATGAAAATAAGAATCTTCAACTCAGATGTCAAGTCAGTCCTATTGTATGGCTCTGAGACATGG
Organism: Oreohelix idahoensis; assembly: GCA_024509875.1. NCBI lineage: Eukaryota > Metazoa > Mollusca > Gastropoda > Stylommatophora > Oreohelicidae > Oreohelix > Oreohelix idahoensis. Next base: position 209,414 of record JAMPIV010000338.1, on the reverse strand, counting down.
AGAGCAACAAAAAACAACAACTATAAAGCTACAGACTTTTATAAATGGGTGCTTGCGTAGAATAGAAGGACTGAAATGGTATGACAAAGCCACAAATGTGGAATTGATGACAAGAACCAGACAAGTGCCAGTGGAATAAGAGTTGAGAAGAAGACGCTGGCGATGGATAGGACACACATTGAGGAAACCTGTTTATAGCATTACAAGGCAGTCCTTGTTCTGGAATCCACAGGGAAAGAGAGGCAGAGGTAGACCAAAAAACACATGGAGCTGGAGACAGGTGAAAATGATGAGGAAAACATGGAAAGAACTTGAGCGGATGGCATGGGACAAGGAGACTTTGCATGTGTTTGTTGAAGGCCTATGCTCCTCGGGGAGCTAAAGGGTATTGATTGAGCTTAGGCCTTCTATAAACCCAATGCCAAGTCTCCCTGTCCCACACCATCAGGTCAAGGTTTTTCCAAGTTTTCTCATACCTTTACTTTCTGTTTCCAGTTCTCGTTATTGTGGGATCCATTATCTGACATCCCAAATTTCATGCATGCCATACATGGGAGATTGTGCATGGGGCTGGTTACCTCATAATGCAGAACACATTGCTATGAAAATCACCACTGCAGGAGCTTGTGCTTTGGCGTAGTCTTCCTGCTGTTAGGTGGGTCAGGTGCAGTTGCCATGGCTTCATGCTCCATCATCATCATCAGTTGCCATCTCCACAACGAAGGTTGGCTGTAATGGATCTCCAACGTCTTCTGTCTCTTGTCTTGATGGTGCACTCTGATAGACTCTTTCCTGTCCATCTCTTGATGTTGTCTTCCCACTTATAGCGCTGTCTTCCCCTTGCACGTTTGCCTTCAACTCTCCCTTCTGTTTTGGTCTTCTGTAAGGTGTTATGCCTTTTTATGTGGCCAAAGTATTTTAGCTGCCGAACTTTGACCTCCCTCATTAGTTCTCTTTTCATACCTAGATTTTCTAGGACCTCCTTATTTGTTTTCATCTCTTTCCATGAGATATGCCCCATTCTTCTATATATCCACATTTCAAGAACCTCAATTCTTTCTTCCAACTGCTTATTCATCATCCATGTTTCTGCACCATACAGAAATGCAGAATATATATAACACTTTATGATTCTCAGTTTTAATTTGTGAGATAACTGTTTGGATGTCAGTATATGTTTCATGTTGTTGAATGTAGCTTTGGCCATTCCTATTCTCTTCTTGATTTCTGTTTCACATCTGCCATCTTCTGTTATTATATGACCGAGATATACATAGCTCTTGACTTGTTCCAGGATTTCCCCATTTACGCTTATCTTTAAAGTGGGTTTATCGCCCGTTTTGCTAATTATCATAGTTTTTGTTTTCTCAATATTAATGTCGAGTCCATATTCCTGACTTATACAGTTCACTTGCTTCACTAGTTCTTGTAACTCCTGTTCGCTTTCAGCTAACAACACAGTATCATCTGCATATCTAAGGTTGTTTATTGACCTTCCACTGATGTTCAGTCCTGGTTTTTGCTGTATCTGTTTGAAAATTTTTTCGGTGTATAAATTAAATAGGCAGGGGGACAGCACACAACCTTGTCTGACACCTCTTTTTATGTCTATGTATGGTGAATAATTCCTTCCAGATCTTACTGTGGCAGTTTGCTCCCAATAAAGGTTACTGAGTATTCTTATATCTTTTCCATCAATACCTATGTCTTCGAGGCATTCAATTATTTTCTCATGATGGACTCTGTCAAAAGCCTTCTTATAGTCAATGAAGCACATATACATACTTTTTTGGACCTCTGTATATTTTTCTGCTAATATTCTTAGGCAAAATATTGCCTCTCTTGTTCCACTGTTCCGTCTAAAACCAAACTGTTCTTCCTGGATTTCGCTGTCTACTTTACTTTTTATTCTTTCCTGTATGATTTTGAGCAGTATCTTAATTGCATGACTCATCAGGCTGATTGTTCTGAAGTCTGAACATTCTGTTGCATTTGGTTTTTTGGGCAATGTTATAAAAACTGATGTCTTCATGTCGTGTGGTATATATCCTGTATTGTATACATCGTTGCATATTTCTGTGATTGTATCTATACCAAAGCTCTCCAGAGCTTCTATCATTTCAATTTTTATGTTATCCATGCCTGCTGATTTTCCTTTTTGTATCATATGAATGGCATTCTCTACTTCTGATCTGAGAATGTTTGGGCCTTCATTAGAATCTGGTGATGGTTTTTTACCTCTGTTGTCCTCGAATAATTCTTTTACGTATTCTGCCCATCTGTTTGATATGTCTTTCTCATCAAGTAATATTACACCATTTTTGTTCTTGATACAGCTTCCTCCTTGTGCAAACCGTGACCAATTTGATAATTTCTTTATTTCTTCATGCATATCTCTTGTCCAGTGCTTTGCTTCCAAGTCTTCTATTTCCTTGCATTTTGTTTCTATCCACCGTTCTTTTGCTTCTCTACACATAGTACGTATGTCATTGTCTATTGTTTTATATTCTGGAGTGTTTTTTGCTTTCTTTCTTTCGGCCATTTTATTCAAGATGTCATCTGTCATCCAAATTTGATTTTTCTTAGACTCCTTTTTAGATAAATTTGCATTTGCTGATTGTATGCTTGTTTTGAAGCATTCCCATTTTGCGGTTGCTTTTTCTTCTGGGTTTTCTCTTCTATACTGCTCCATGCTTTCTGTCAATAACTGTTGATATTTATTTTTGACGTCGATTAAATATTTCTGTTTTATATCTGGTTGTTTCAGCGCTGATATTTCTATCTGGGGTTCCTCCTGTCTTCTGTTTCCTGCTCTTTTCAGCTTTATATTTACTTTGATGACGACTGGATTGTGATCTGAATTTATGTCGGCGCCAGGATGTGTCTTTGCACTTGTGACACTGTTCTTAAATCTATGTTTTATCATGATATAGTCGATTTGATTTCGTGTTATATCTCCTGGGCTTTTCCATGTGTATAATTTCCTTGGGTGGTGTTCAAAAAAGGTGTTACATATGACCAGCTGGTTTTCTTCACAGAACTGGATAAGTCTGTCTCCTCTATCATTTCTTGTCCCTAATCCATACTGTCCTACTATTTTCTTGTATTTTCCTTTTCCTACTTTTGCATTCATATCACCCATTACTATCAACACATCTGTTGATTTGACTGGTTTAAGTGTGTGTTGTAGCTCTTCATAGTATTCTTCTATTTCTTCCTCGCTGTGATCTTTAGTTGGTGCATAAGTTTGTAAGATTGATATGTCGAATGGCTTTGCTCTCATTTTTAGTAACATCATTCTGTCATTGTGTGTCCAGTATCCACATACGTATTTTTCTAACTCCTTCTTTATCAACATTCCTACCCCTCTTTCATGTTTTTCTCCGCCTGAGTGTATAAGCGTGTACTGGTCTCTTTTTATGTAGCCTGTATCCAAAAGTCTTGCCCCTGCAACTCCCAGTATATCGAGTTTCATGTCTGTTGCTTCTAATATAAGATTGTCAAGCTTTCCTTCTCCGTTCAGAGTTCTAACATTCCATGTTCCTATTTTTAGGCTTCTCCTACTAGTTTTTAGGTGGTCTTTCTCAGAATGCTCTCTTTCAACAGAATTTAAGGAACACTCGTCATTATGTACTTCCTTACTCATTAGAGAAGTTGCCTCTTCCCTGTTAATTTGTACAGTAGATTCTTCCCCAGGGGACAGAGAGTTCTCTACATATCGTTTCTTATCTTGTTGTTGTGATCCCATTACGTTCTGTAGGAAGTACGTGGTAAGGCCCCAATCTCTTCCACGGTGGCTAGCCATTGTCTTTTTCTATGTCCGACACGCCTCTAGTGCGCCACACACTTTGCTGTTTCGCTTTGCGAGCCGTTGATCTTCTCAGATTCCTCCGCCTCACTCACCGTCTCAGTCTTTGTGTACTAGGGATGGACATTCCCTTGAGTAAGATTGCTCCTACTCCACCCATGTAGTTTAGCCAGTCAGCCAAGACTGTTGCCCGGGATGTGGCCACCGCCATACACAAGCGGTATTCGAGGAGCCATACATGAGCTAGATAAAGAGAGGAGAACCAAATAGGATCCTGACTATCCTAAAAAGGACATGGCTGTCTCTCACCGTGAGGTACTATCCCTCTCTCTTTATCCTACATCATGCTCCATAAGGAGCTAGAAAGGCAATGATAAAGCAAAAAAATGAAAATTTTCTGTGGGATGACTAAATCGAAAACCGGTACTAATAAATTTGCAAGTCACTATAGTTTGTTTTCACAGGGTGTGTGCAACCAAAGTTTGTGCCACATTCTTATTCTGCCTTTTTTTTTTTTTTTTTTTTTTTTTTTGAAATCACCTGAACCTAATGGATTTTCTTGTTTGTGTGTTCGTACTAAAGATTGGACCTTATCTTTGCATATATAATATTCCAAGACAGTAACTCAAAAAGGTCTGCAGTAATATCTTTACATACAATAAGTTTTAAGAGGATGCATCATTGAGTATAAAGTTTGAAGTAGAATTACTAAGGTATATAGATACAGGTGAAAATTACAATATTGATATGAGTGACCATTGAAATGATGACAGTGACAGGGATATAGAGAATGTCAGTGAAGAAGGGAAACAATTATCTCGATGGAAAAGATGTTATAGAAGAATTAGCAGCTGAGTGTGATTCACGATTTTGAGAATGTCCTTGCGTGCGACTGTGTTGGAGATGGCGTTAATTTTTTTCTGTGTGCTATATTCCAAGGTGGAGTGGGTTAAATTCTCTGCACAAGACAATAGGAGGCTGACGCTTGGGAGTCATGACTCAAGTAGACCTGCCCCCTTAAAGTAAAAGAGATTTAAGGGGCCAACACACTTGACTGATAGGGGTGGAACCATGTATAGAGTTTCCTATCATCCCTAATGATTAGGCGTCTGTGGCCTAATGGATATGAACGCAGTTTCATAATCCAGATATACCAGGTTCGAAACCTGCTGCAGGCGGTTTGGTAGCAGATCGCTTTGTGTGGATTTTTAACAATGGTATAAGCGCCGTACCATTCAGAAAGCAATGGCAAACTACTGAACGTAAAAATTGCCTAGAAAAATCACAAAAACAGCCAATAAAAGCTGGGGTTGATTGCCACGTCCTGTAAAGGATAAGCAACTAACTTTTTTTTATCATCCCTAAACTATATGCCAGAAAGTTTTCCATTAAGATCTTTGTATACAATATGTATCAAGAGAAATCAGTGGAGATGTGGAAAGAATATAACCACAGCTCCTTCAGCACGTCATAAGAGGCAACTAATGTGAAAGTTGTGTTAGGGATAGGCAGCCTGGAGTAAAACAAAGGTTACAGAAAACATTACTGCTAGAACAGCAAAGGGGCTAGCAGCAGTGGTGAGCCTATCCTCTTTAAGAAGCATAAGAGAAGAAAGATGGATTCTTGACATGTACGTTGAGCCACTTTGGATTGTTGCTAATCTTCTTTGCTTATGTTTCAGATGTACTGATCTTTGTATTATATTTCATATGCTGCATTGAGTATGTCTTTAGGGTCTTTTTACATCTGTGTTTAATAGGCTTTGATCATCAGCAAATTCATTTATGTTTTCTTATTCTGAATTGGCTTCTGAAGTTATCCTGTCCTGTAGACGTTCATCAATAGTGGCAATTTATATCCCTGTTGCACTTCTGTGTTGACCTTGTGCAACCATCCTTTGTTTTTGTATTAAAACTTTTGTTGCACAAAGCTCTAATATCCCAAAAAATGTTTTTATATTTCAAAGACAAAGATATTTCAGAGATTGTTTCTGTCAACTCTGTTGAATGCTTTTATCCTGGTCCATGAGAACTGTATTGCATATTTAATTATATTCAGTGGTCTTATGTCCTGTATGTGTATAAAGCAGTGGTGCATCCTCTTCCTTTCCAGAATCCACATTATGAATTACTTAACTGAAGTTTTACTAGGGTCTTTTGTCCGCTTAGGTTATCTTGGCATACATTTTTCCGATATGCCTTAAGAATGTGATGTCTTAATATGTAACTTAGTTCTGCTGGCATTTTTCTTTCAGATGCTAATTAAATTTGACTTAAAGTCTTCTGGGACTTTGCTTTCTGCCAGTGCTTTATTAAAAATTCTTTCTAACCATTGGGTCAGATTTCATCATGAGCTTTTATGGCTTCTTTTGTGGTTCCTTCTATCCCCGCTGATGTATGACTTTGCCTGTTCTTCATAACTACTTCTGTTTTTTCATGGAATGATGGCCTTGATTCTTTACTGTTTATTGAGATAAGTTTATTATTTTCTTGTCTGATTGAATATTAGAAATGCTTTATGGAAAATATGGGCCTAACACTATATTCCCCAATATGCCTCAATGGGCATGTAATGGGATCCTTTACCTTACCTCTTTATAGCTTTAGAGGTCCAGTTTTAGCATGAGCTTGTATGACTTCTTACTTTGTTATTCTATCTGTTGCTGTTGACATGGCTTTGTAACTGCTTCTATTTCATGGAGTGATAATCTGTGTATTCACTGTGAGCATGGGATTTTCCTGAGTAGTTTTCAAAAACTTATTATTGCTATCTGTCTGGCTGTACATTTAGTTCACGAAGTATTGGGGTCCCATCTTTATTATTTATGAGGATAATTGAGTTGTAGACTTTATCTGTCAAGCTTGTTGTTTTAACTCTTTGATAAAACTGTCTTCAGTATTCTGTGCTGAAATCTTCTATTTGTTCCCAGTGATTTTTTCCAAGATTCTTTCTTGAATCTTCAGTTTCTTAGTATGTCCTACAATGTCAGACGTCTGTACTTGGAAATTCTGAATTATAAAAAAAAAAATTCTGTTCAGTATATCATGGCTGATGAATCATAAGCATCTGGAGGTTTTTGTTTGTTTGTTTGTTTTTAATTTGAATATTTCAAACCGGAAACTTTTACAGAATTGTCATTATCATCACCCTTCAGCTTCCCAAGTAGCATATTATTAAACTTATGCCATGTCTTCCTGTCCAGCAGGGTGAAACATAGAGGTTGCCAATTCAACATGGAAAAGGGACATACTGCATATACTCGAGTATAATTCGATCCGACTATAAGTCGACTCATAGACTTTTGGACCTAAAAAGCGTCTAAAATGAATGACCCGATTATAAGCTGAAGTACAAAAAAATGATGCTTCAATGATGAAGTTATGAAAAGCTAGATTATTTCCCCCCAAAACTGCTGGTAAGTTCTGTGCACTTTTTGCACACTGGCGAAGAGACAGCGAAAAGTGGTTGATAAAATGGCTCCACCAGCCTGCAGATGCAAGAAATTGTAATATTTCTGGCATGTTGCGATATTTTTTAATTGAAGGGTGCGGATTCATATTATCCTTGACTAATGATGCAACAGTTTTGCCGCTGCGTTAAAATCCAAACATTTAGTTCTTCGAGAGCTGGAAACCACGAAGTGTTCCCTTTTCTTGCTAGTATCGTTTTCGACATATTATTCATTCATTAGGAATCCTAACCCTAAACTATAACCTTAATTCTAACTTACGGCGTTGGCGACTTCACAAAGGGGACATCAAAGAACACATCCCAGTGTTCTTTATTTCAACCCATTTTTTAATGTATTTCTTAAGATATTTTGTTAAAAACATTTAATGGTGAAGCAAAATCTGAAGGATATCAGCATGCTGCGGGAAGGGCAACAATGACCTGTTTCAAGAATTCTTTGTTATTTTGACAACTATAAGTTGGGGTGCCATTTTTTAAGGTAAAAAATGGGGATAAATTTCTCGACTTATACTCATGTATATACAGTAATTATTAACTTGAAAAATTCATCTATATGGTTAATTAAAACAGAGTAAGCATTGCATTAAATAAATTTTACCCTGTTCATCATGCTGAGGACTGCTAATCATAAGATGTGCTGCATGGCTGTATTGGTTGACATCTATATGTGTGCTTTCTTGTTAGTAGTGTTCTGCTGAAGTAATTATCGTTTCTTTATTTTAATGACTTTCAGGCCTACATTAGAGGCAACTGGTGCCCGGCCAAGAAAACCTTGCAACTGCACCAAATCCCAGTGTTTAAAGCTGTAAGTAGTGGCAGAGAATCTGATTTGAGAGTGCACTTGTCTCTGATATTTTAGATTTCCTTAGGCTTTAGTATTTACATTGAGTGTAGGCGAACAGAAATACTACAATGCACTTCCTGTTTTGCTACAGATATTTAATGACCCTGATAACGTGCACACCTTAGTATTATAATGTATATCACAAAGACCTGATATTCCTGTTGTGATTCCATTCTCTAATTCTCATTAGATGTGTGACATGCAGTGTTTTTTTTTTTTATTCCTGACTCATTTTCTTAGTGAACCCATAAACTCCAGGTCAGATTTGTTTACATTTTCTTGCTGTTTTTTCCCAATTGTTGTGACAGGAAGAATGAATTTACAGTTGATACAGTTTTTATTGTCAGAATGGAACTCAAACCTGTGTCAATGTACTTTGATGTCACAGCATTGTCTGTTCAGTTACAAAGTTTTTTTTTTTTTTGGTTGGTTTTCAGGTACTGTGATTGTTTTGCAAATGGTGAATTTTGTCAAAACTGTAATTGCACAAGCTGCGCAAACAACTTGGAACATGAAGAAGAAAGGTCAAAAGCTATAAAATCCTGTCTGGACAGGAATCCACAAGCCTTTCATCCAAAAATTGGTGAGTATGGGCGTGAAGTAATTTAGCTAATGTAGGACAAAAGATGCATGTTTGTAGGTCAGTCTGTATGGAGAGGCTGTTTGTAATATTTAAAGAAAAAAAAAGACACTTAACTCTCTTCAGGCCTGATATTTTGTATCATTTTCTCATACTCTGACATATCTGACTTCTATTGTTCCTTGATACATTTTAATTTGAAGTCTACCCAAGAGTGTTATACATCAAATTGTTTGTAATTGAAATTAATATTTTAAAAATTTATATTGATGTGAGTTTTAAAAAATTGAAGGAAAGTCAACAGGAAAAATACACAAAAATTATAAACATATTTCACAAAGAAGACAAAAAAAAGTATTATCAGAACAAGTAACAACAGTCATATTTTATTGTGGTCTTACCATTTCTGCATTATATGTTACATTTCCAAAACAATTCAACATTAAATAATAAAATTATGCAAATTTTTGAAATGTTACATAACTAGGCTTTTAAAAAAAAATCTTCCACAGAATACATTACAGTTATTATAGGTAGCTGCAACATCTTAGCTAAAATAATGAAATATGACTTCAGTAGACATATTTCTAGTGTAACACTGTATGATCACTAAGACATAAGTAAAATCAGTTATGAGGGTGACATAATAAAGACTCAACACATCCTTATATATTTCCTACTACGGCTTGTGGTATTCTGACAGACAATTCCTACCTGCAATGAAAACATAAAAAAATATCACAAACTTTACATTTAACTTTTGTTTTTCTTTCAATCTTTACAGTCTGATAGCAAAGCTTACAATTTCTTTTTGTCTCAGGGTCCATGGTGTGCCGAGAAAAAACAGGTGGCTTTGAAGCGAGTAGTGCATCATCATACAAACTTATGTTCCCCAATTCCCGGATTAGTTCTTCTGTAAAATCTAGCTGACCATATCTAGCTGGTCTTCTACATCTGGGTATTTTTTCTGCAAGTCTTGAAATAAAATGTAACCATTTACCATAGCAATATCCAGAAAGTGAAATAAAGAGTTTTCCAATATTTATTGGTCTTTCTCAAAACATTGTACTTGTTAATCAGCTGGTCACTCTTGTCCACTCCTTTCATGTATATATTGCAATCCCTTACAAGATTTGACTGTCTAACATTAAGTTCTTGAAAATTCCAATTAACCATAGTTCTACGCTTAGCGAACCTATGGCCATTTGCATTGTGAATGCTTGGAAACCAGTGTTATAGTTTTGTTACCTCTCCACTGCAGTGCTAGTAATTCATCTCTAACCCACCTCATTGCACCTCTGATACTATTTTTTTCAAATTCCTTTATATTTGAAAGTGCAGCTGGAAATCTCTTTCTGTTTCTAAGAAATGTGCCACAAGCTCCAATCCCCTAACTTCCACAAGTCCTTCAGTAACTGATTGGACGTATACAAATTATCAAAATAAACCCTATATCCCTGACTCACCAAAGATTTCATAAGATTCATAACTAACTACAGTATAAGCTAAACCAAATGGTCCATTTGCAGTGTTCCTACCTAAATAAACATCAAAGTATATCCACTAACAGCATCAGCAAGAACCCATAACTTCATCCCTGTTACGGTATATGATATTAACGCCGTCTGCTAAAGGTTAGCGGACGTGCAAATGTAAAGGTTAAGACATTTAATATATTGCGATAGATGTTTCAATTATTGAACGCTCCATACACGATCGATTATGACGTGTCTAGCATTGTTTAGGACACAGTCGGTAACTAGGAGACGCTACCCTTTGTTACTTGACCGCCAAGCTGAATAGCTGCGTTTTTTCTAACCTTCCAATTCAATGGCATGATATAGCCATTTATATGTGCATTTTTGATGGACCAGGGTCAGTCCTAGAACTCTATATGAGAGGAAAATTTATGGAGGTTAGTATTTAACTAGAATTCTCAGAAGGAGGAGAATAATCGTCAAATTCGTATGAAATATTCAGACTCGCAGTCTCACTGTCGGCAGGTAGCCATGTCTAGCTGCGCGTGCATATAGCTGTGATGTTCTGACGACAATACTGCATTGTATCCTTAAACGGACATTGACACGTAAACCAGCAGTCTACGTTATTGATTAATTTATGCATGACTTATAAGGACTTACGTTCTGTTCCTATTTGAAATGATCATCCTGTGTGTACATGTGATTAAATATTACGGACTCAATCTGAAGGCATTAATTACTTCATTAATGTTGCTGAGTTCAAGTTACATGAACTACTTCTTCATACCATGCTACTGAGTTGTATGAACACCTTCACCCTAATTCGCGTAATACTAAACAAAGCACGATTAACAAGAGATCACTAAAGTAACCATACTCAGTGCATGATCTTCAACCGGCAAATAACTCAGCAACAAAGTGGCGGCCGAATGCGGGGAACGACAGAAAAAAGAAACAAACTTCTGTTCCTTACGCACATGTTAACCATAATATTTATGATCAAGTTTCGATCACATGATCCAGTCGAAGATGACGTCTTACTCATTCTAATGCCTAACAACGTGACGTCACTGAAAGTCGTGTAGGTGATCTGTTGGAGAAACCAAAGCCGTTTCTAAGTCTAACCAGGGGAAACATGAGCCATTTGAAGCAAACACACGATATGGACTACAGGAGCAGACAGTCAGGGGCATTAGCCTAGCTGTTGACGACCTCTAGCACTGATCTAAGCAACGGAAAAGATAAGTCTAGTTGTTTTAATACTGTCGTCATTGCAAACAGTAATACTGAGTCCATGCCTTTTGCCTGCATAGGCATGTCTTTTCTGAATGTGTTTCATGTATTTTTTTTTTGGTTGTTTTAATGTGTTGTTAATTAGTGGGAGGTAGGGAGGATGAACCGAAATTAGATTCTGTGGCTCTCACGATGCCTGAATTGATTTCGGTCGTTTCTTAGGGCAGTTAAACGATTGCACTTTTGGAAGCCCCATTGAGGTTTGCCATTGGACTGTCTGTCCAAATCTGCTGTCGTTTGACGATTTGTGTTAGCTGTACCGTTCCGTAGATAACTGGTGTATTTTATTCGTACTCAGTTCACAATTTTATTCAGTTTTGTATCATGTTCGTTAACTATTTCGTCCAGTCTCCTCTTACTATCATTTATTTGATGATTGTTAAATGGTCGTCCGTTATGAGTCCTGTGATGTCATCATTTTTTGCAGTCATTTTTTTTTGTGTACTTTGAATATTAAGTTGACCTCGGGTCAGACCTTGACCCTTCATTTGGCTTGTGACACTTCCGCTTGTTTTATTTAGTTCATAAATTCATTTTTAATTGTGAAAATGTCTTGTTTGCGTCTTGACATTGTTTGTACCCTTTAGTTGCATCATTGTTTTGTTTGTCCTCATGATATATATTAAATACTACATTAATAATATGATATTATATGCAATAATACACTTGTAATTTAATTTAATTAATTTTTTCTGATATTTAAGGTTAATATGGGACATTGCATAATTATGCAGTGATAGTCCAAGAGAGTAGCACTACAATTTATAAGAGATGCCTAGGGCATAATAATATAATATATATATAGACCAAATAAAATAATCTTATAGTCTACCTTTGAGGTAATAGACCCATTGTATATTATTTAATATACTTTTCTGGTACTAAGAGAGTGACTTAGTACATTGAACAATATAATTACTAGGAATCATACCCAACATTATTGGATATTGAGATTAATTGTGTGATGTAATTACATTATAGTTAACAGATATCATAACTATTTATGATATAGTTCGTATTTAGATACAATATTGTTACAAAATATTGTCTATTAGTTAAACTTAGACATACGAGTTCAGTACTATTGTGATTATTTATATTGAATATTCCTAAGTTGAGTAAGTATAATAATTACTCTGAAGCTACTATTGACTATTTTAATCAGTAATTATCAATAATTACTTACAGATAAAAGTCAAAATGCTTACTATAGACCATTTCGTTAAAATTGGTAAGGAATATGGTTATAAATCTCAAGAACTTCGTCAGTTTGCTGAGGCAGAACTGGAAAAACATAAAGCAGAAATGGAGGAATAAAAGGCTGCATTAAAGAAAGAGGAGGAGGAACGTGAGATGAAGCAAATTGCCAAGGAAAATAGATTAAGAGAGATTGCTCAACGTGAAAGAGAAGAGCAAAGAGCAATTACCAAACAGGAAGAAGAGAATAAATTGAAACGAGAGGAAATTATTTTACAACAAGAAATGGAATTGGCGCGTATTAAATTGGAGACAGCAAGATTACAAGCACAAAGTGCTGATGCAAACCAGAATAATAACGCACAAAATGGATCGTCATCCAGCCAAACTAAACATTTCTACAACTTTAAATTACCCACTCTCAACTTAAACGTGGACGACCTTTCATCGTTCCTGTCACGTTTTGAACAGACTTGCAAAACAAATCATTTGCCTGAAGAGTCATGGGTACTCAAGTTAAATGAATTCTTGGTTGGAGAACCATTGACGGCTTCTCAAAATGCTGACCCATCAATAGCAAATAACTACGGTGCTATTAAGTCCTTGCTTTTACGAAGGTTTCACCTGGACGAGGAACACTGTAGGTTGAAATTTAAGGGAATTTTACCTGAATCTCCAAAAGATTTTGCAGGATTCATTGCGAACATACGCAATACATTTAATAGATGGGTTGAACTGGCAGAAGTCAACAAATCGTACGACAAATTAGTTGATTTACTACTACGGGATAAGGTATTATCTTCGGTTAGCCAGCCATTTTTTGCATATTTGCAGGAGCGTAAACCAGGTACTATGGACGAGTTAGAAAAAATTTCTTTAAACTACTGTTCGGCACATCCGAATGCAACCATTTCTAACTCCTCATTAAGAGAACCTCTACCTGTAGCGTCTAATATGGCCTACAATCATAATAACAAACAAAGACATCACAGTGTAGACAGAAGCAGGTTCCAAAGAAATCACAATGTTAACTTTCAGAAGGGACATAATAATGATTTCAACAATAAAAATGAGTTCAACAGAGGTAGATCACGAGATAGAAATTATTCACCTCAAACAAACTACCACAATGGTCAACATAACACTAATTATAATCGATCACATACTCCCAATAATAATAATAACTGGAATGGTAATAATCATGGCTCGAGACATCGAGATAATAGTTACTATAGAGGACGACGAGATAATTCTAACAATTATACTCGGAATCGATCTCATTCTCGGGGATCATCTCATTACAACCATAATACAGGGGCGGCAGTTACAAATAATACTACCCCTATAGCTCAGGTCCCACTTGACAATAATACAACACAGTCTTCTGCTGCATGTTTTGCTATTAATTATAATGTGGCAAATAGTTGCCAACAATGCAATCTTATTTTTCAGAAGGCGAAAGAAACAGTGCTTAACTGCGGACATATTACACCAGAGGTAGGTCTTGCAGTCAACGATGGAACAGGCTTACTAATTTTTAACAGGGGATTAGTTAATGGATCCGTCGTCTCAGTGCTGAGGGATTCAGGATCCACAACGATTGGTGTACGTCAGTCGCTGGTACATCCTAGCTGTGCGACAGGAGAATATGTACGCTGCATGACATTTGGTGGAACTATTGAGTTCTACCCAACAGCTATTGTTCATATTAGAACACCCTTTTTCACAGGGAACGTAAAAGTATGTATGCTAAAAAAGCCTATAGCTGATCTGATGGTTGGTCGTATACACGGCAGTAAAGATTGTACTCCAGATGAGATCATAGAATGGGAGAAACATAACCTATGCACTGGAAACGCCGTGACGACTAGAGCGCAGACTCAACTCATGGAGAAAGTTGATGATAATAAAATGGATGCAGACAACCAAGAGGAATTTGTAGTCAATTCACCTATTGACAGGGAAACATTTGCAACTAAAACAAAAGAGGATAAATCTTTAAAAAAAATTTTTAAGCTGGTTGATAAAGTTGACAATCTATCCTCAGGTAATAATAACAAACATTGTTTTGTTATTAAAAATGACATATTGATTAGATGTTTTAATGACAAATCACAAATGAAACAACAAGTTATGGTCCCGTATACTTTTAGACGGTACATTCTTCAACATGCACATGACTCACATTGTGCTGGACATATGGGATATACTCGAACACGATCTCGAGTACTGTCTTCATTCTTTTGGCCAGGAGTGTCAAGAGATATTTCGCAGTATGTACGTTCCTGTACTACATGCCAAGAAGTGAAAGCACGTGGAGCTTTTCACACGGCGCCTATTCAGGCTTGCGATATCTCAGTAAGACCGTTTGACAAGATGGCAATAGATATTATTGGTCCATTGCTACCATCGGCCAGAGGACATAGATTCGTCCTTACGTGCATTGATTTGTGCACACGATGGCCAGAAGCTATCCCATTAAAGACCACCACTACCACAGATGTAGCTGATGCACTACATCTCATCTTTTCTAGAATAGGGTTTCCTAGAAAACTTTTATCAGACCATGGGTCACAGTTCATATCTGACACCATGAAGGAAGTCATGAAAACTTGGAACATTGATAGGAATTTAAGTAGTATTTATCATCCTATGAGTAATGGTGCAGTTGAAAGACTTAACCGTACACTTAAACAACTACTACATAAGGTTACTGTTAAGCACCCTCATGACTGGGACAGAGCACTCCCAGCTGTTCTATTTGCTTATCGGGAGGTACCGCATGAACAAACTGGCTTCTCTCCCTTTGAATTAGTTTTTGGTGCTCCCCCAAGAGGTCCTATGGGACTAATAAAAGACTTATTAATTGACGCGGAGATGACTCAGGACACTCAGTCATCTTACGAGTACGTGATTAATCTTCGGAAGAACATTATTGAGTCTTGCCAGTTGGCAACAGCTTCTTCTGAGGCTGCAAAAGCTAAGGCTCGATCTCTACAAAATAGGTCTCGACGATTACGCCAATTATTCCCAGGCGACGAGGCTTATGTGTTACTTCCTCACAATAACAATAAATTATTGATATCTTGGAATGGTCCTTACAAAGTCATTGATAAAATTTCCGACGTTGATTACGTCTTAGATATCAAGGGACACAAAAAGATATTTCATATTAACATGCTCAAGCAATTTCATACACGTCCTGAACACTTACAGTCAATTTTTCATGAACTAGATGACAACACAGTATCTACTTGTTATTATTCTAACTTATCTGTCATCCAGGAAGAAGAATCTTCTTTTCCTGAGGTACAGTTACCGTTACCGGTACCAGTAGTTCAACCTACTGAATCTTGGCGGGATGTAACCATCTCTTCAACGGTTACACACCGCAACAGCGTCTACAGATTGCTAATCTATTACAATCTTATCCAGATGTGTTGACCGACGTCCCGGGTCGCACATCGGCTATCAGTCATGACATTACTCTCAATGATGATACACCTATTCGTGTACATCCCTATTCGGTTCCTTTACATTTCCTTGCTAAAACTACTAAGGAACTTGAACAGATGTTGTCTCTGGGAATCATTGAGACTAGTAATTCGCCATTCTCTTCTCCATTAGTGATTGTCCGGAAGAAGGACAATAACATCAGACTATGTGTTGATTATAGAAAATTAAATGCTAAGACTATAGTTGACAGCGAACCACATCCACTTATCGACGACTTACTGCCACGTCTATCCAACGCAACTATATTTAGTAAGATAGACTTAACTAAAGGTTATTGGCAGATACCACTGACCGAAAAGGCTAAGTACTACACCGCATTTTCCACTCCACAAGGTCTATACCAGTGGAATGTGATGCCTTTTGGGCTTGTTAATGCGCCAGCTACCTTCATTCGCCTGATGCGACAAATTTTATCAGGTAGACCAGACGTTATTACATATATTGACGACATATGGTTGTTTAGTTCGTCGTTTGAGGAACATGTTTCGGGACTTAGATATGTTTTCGACACTCTAAGGAATTATCATCTAACTGCTAAACCTACAAAGGTGCAAATCGCGTGTAATGAGATAACCTTTTTGGGACATATCATTGGATCGGGATATATCCGAACGTTACCTAGTACAGTCTCCAAAAATTCTAAACATAGCAGTTCCTCAGACGAAGAAACAGGTCAGGAGTTTGTTAGGACTTGTTCAATATTACAGTAGATTCATACCAAACTTGTCATCCATCACGGCTGTATTGTCTTCATTGTTAAAAAAAGACATGCCAGTGAAGGTGACATGGACTGGTACATGCAATGAAACTTTCAACAAAATTATAAATTTGTTCTCGCATGAACCAATTTTAAGACTTCCCGATGCTTCCAAAAGATTTTTCTTACGAACAGATGCTAGTAACTACGGCATTGGTGCATGCCTGCTCCAGAACCATGATGGCATTCTACATCCTACCTTATATATTTCAAGAAAGCTAAAGCCGGCAGAAACACAGTATTCCACAGTGGACAAGGAACTTTTATCAGTGATATGGGCAATAACTAAACTTGAAAAGTTCTTGCTTGGTGCTCCCTTCACCATACAGACGGACCAACGTGCTGTAGCATCTTTGCGTCGATCTAACCATAAGAGCCAAAAACTCGCCAGATATGCAATCATCCTACAGCCATTTGAATTCTCCATTGAACATATTCCTGGCACTGAAAACATTGTGGCGGATGCGTTGTCACGTAATCCTATTGACGACGAATAATCAACATTAACATTCCTAAAACATATCAACTATAAGAGAACTAACCTTGCCTTCAATTTAAACTTTATAAACACTACACTATATGCATCACAGAATTGAACTAAAGACAATCAAGGTATACATATTGACATTGAAACTTCGTCTAACGTCCATATACGATATATGAATATTCGTTGAACAATCATGGAACAATATCTGACGACAAGTCGAACTTATTATCCTATGTGCACTTAATTCTTGGATGCTGGGATAAATGACATTTCTTTCCAACGTAAACGTTTGAACATTTTTGCCTAAAAGAATTCATCAGGATCAAGACTACGGATGGATCATCATATCCTATACTAATTAATTAGTTAACTTAACTTCTTAATTGAATTATTATCAATAAAATGAAATGTGAGAAAAAAATGAAATGAAAGAACAAAAAAAGAGAACGAAATATAAAAAGAAGAAATTATGAAAAGAGAAAATAAATCTCACACAAGTATTAGATTAATATTTTTTTTTAATGTACCTATACATTATTTAGTTAGTTAAATTAGATAGTTATTATTCACTAACACTTAACACACACAATTAAGTTAAACTTATATTCGAATTTCTTTCTATTTCTTCTCACTTATTTTGTCTTTTCTTCTCTCATAACATCGTGTTACATTAGAATCTTAATAATTTAACTCTTAGTTTAATTAATTAATTTAATTTTAATTAGTCAAATTAATTCCTATATGACATACTAATACGACAGACCTTACTTTAATTTAATTCTATCATTCACTATTGGACATTTTATTTAGTTGATATAATAATATGTATAATATTGATATATAATATGATTAATGTTAGATGACTATGACAAATAGTTAGTTGACATGACCGCAAAACGGTTCTACTCAGAACATCGTCGGCCATATGTCACAATTGTGTTAAATTTTTTTTTGAAAAAATTGTTAAGTCGGATAGATCTTGAAAAAAAATCTATCGATTTTTTTTCCCCGGTGTACAGGGAATTGTTACGGTATATGATATTAACGCCGTCTGCTAAAGGTTAGCGGACGTGCAAATGTAAAGGTTAAGACATTTAATATATTGCGATAGATGTTTCAATTATTGAACGCTCCATACACGATCGATTATGACGTGTCTAGCGTTGTTTAGGACACAGTCCGTAACTAGGAGACGCTACCCTTTGTTACTTGACCGCCAAGCTGAATAGCTGCGTTTTTTCTAACCTTCCAATTCAATGGCATGATATAGCCATTTATATGTGCATTTTTGATGGACCAGGGTCAGTCCTAGAACTCTATATGAGAGGAAAATTTATGGAGGTTAGTATTTAACTAGAATTCTCAGAAGGAGGAGAATAATCGTCAAATTCGTATGAAATATTCAGACTCGCAGTCTCACTGTCGGCAGGTAGCCATGTCTAGCTGCGCGTGCATATAGCTGTGATGTTCTGACGACAATACTGCATTGTATCCTTAAACGGACATTGACACGTAAACCAGCAGTCTACGTTATTGATTAATTTATGCATGACTTATAAGGACTTATGTTCTGTTCCTATTTGAAATGATCATCCTGTGTGTACATGTGATTAAATATTACGGACTCAATCTGAAGGCATTAATTACTTCATTAATGTTGCTGAGTTCAAGTTACATGAACTACTTCTTCATACCATGCTACTGAGTTGTATGAACACCTTCACCCTAATTCGCGTAATACTAAACAAAGCACGATTAACAAGAGATCACTAAAGTAACCATACTCAGTGCATGATCTTCAACCGGCAAATAACTCAGCAACAATCCCCCATTTTGTTGGCTTGTCTCTAATATACTGTCAAAAGAAAATACCCTTTTCTTATAACCATTCTTTCATAAAATTACAGTTTGAAGAAGTCAATGGGTCTCAAAAACTGCTTTGTATTTTCTCTGGTCCTTACATCTGAAAGTTGCAGACCTGGAACCCTCTGAGGCAAAAAGGGTGGAGGGTTGAAAGGGGGGGCCTTCATCAAGTCCATCATAACCAAAACATCTGCAAAAAGAACAATTTAAAATTAATTTTTACAGATCAACAAGAGAATTCAAAGTTATAGTTTAGTGTGCACAGGAAAATTGACACACATTACATTTTTCGTACAAAGAAATACTGTCAATCATAAAGTCATATGATGTAAATAATAATTTTAAAAAGCAGAGACACAGGGCAAATGAGGTCAGAAAAATCAGCTGATTCAGAAGTTACGTCCGACCCACTTTATATTTATTTCCTGGTGCCATGAGTTCTTTGTTAACTGTTTGAAAGGTGAAATATTTGTTTCTTTTTTTCAAAAACAAACAGAAAGCAGCTATACTGACTACAATAGCCCACTAAAACGACTGTTTTACTGCTTTTCAAAATCAGCTGTTATCATTTTGTTACCAAAGTAACATTACCTTTGCATGTATCGCTGGTGATTTGAGTTGTTTTGAGCTGTATTTTCATCATCCGACATCAGATGTTTCCAAGTCCTCTGAATAATCATTTGAACAGGAATCTACATCACTAGATGCACTGTAGTCATTATCAAACTGCATTTTGTTTACGATCAGTTAAGTCGAGTTTTTGTGGAAAATATCCAAAATGGCGGACGGACAAATGCGGTGTTTACGTTTTTCTGCGTGTAATTTCAAAGTCAAAATAAGTGAAAGCTGTATATTTTTAGCACAGATATAATTGTTAACATGTATTCTTAATATAAAACATTGATTTGAAGTCAAAATTAAAAAAATAAATGTGCTTTTTTTTACTTCAAAAGTCATCGTTATGCTCGGAACGATTTTTTGTATTTCCGGTCCGAAGAGTGTTAATCGCAGCAAAATTATTACAATTAAAAGATATTTAAAGGACAGTTGCAATAGACTACTGTTAAGAACAGAACCGGTGTAAGGGACGTAAATCTGAGTATATTAGTAGTCAAGATAGATTCTGAGTTGGAGCACTTTGCTTGTTGGCTATTGAATTGTTTTGAAAATATCTCGTGGTAGTTTCGAGAGATAGATTACAGAAGGCGTGGAAAAACGCTGATCATCTCAAGTGTGAGATATATTTATTCTGTAATGTTTTGAGCGGGGTGAGAATAGCTCGCGGCTAGCCCACAGATGATTGATTGACTGAGTTGTGTTGACCGTGAGGAAGTCTCGTGACTGCTTTTGAGCGGAACGAGTGTGTTATCTGGAGAGAGTGTTCTGGGCGTTTGACCGGGTAGGTCAAGACAGTGTTTTTGGGAAGTGTGAAATGCCTGTACAGTGCTGAAGTTAATATGTCGACTGATTTTTCGCTGTGGGTACAGCGTAGTATAAAACTGCAGTTTGAATTATTGTGAAAATGTTTATGAGGCCAAGATTTTGTGTAGGCCATTTTGATAACTGCAGTGTGCAGTCCTTAAAGGCCATTATTTCCTGTGAGAGGATAGTAGCTGAAGATTTTGTGTAGGCCATTTTGATAACTGCAGTGTGCAGTCTTTAAAGGCCATTATTTCCTGTGAGAGGATAGTAGCTGAAGATTTTGTGTAGGCCATTTTGATAACTGCAGTGTGCAGTCTTTAAAGGCCGTTATTTCCTGTGAGAGGATAGTAGCTGAAGATTTTGTGTAGGCCATTTTGATAACTGCAGTGTGCAGTCTTTAAAGGCCATTATTTCCTGTGAGAGGATAGTAGTTGAAGATTTGGTGTAGGCCATTTTGATAACTGCAGTGTGCAGTCCTTAAAGGCCATTATTTCCTGTGTGAGGATTATTGATGAATATATAAAGGCCATTATCTCCTGTGAGAGGATTGTTATTGATGATACTTTAAAGCGCTGATGAATATATATATAGGCCATTATTTCCTGTGAGAGGATAGTTGTTGATGAATTATATAAAGGCCATTATCTTTTGTGAGAGGATCGTTATTGATGATACTTTGTAGCGCTGATGAATTATATAAAGGCCATTGTTTCCTGTGAGAGGATAGTTGTTGAGGAAGAGATAGCGCTGAATTATTGATGATACTTTATAGCGCTGATCTCATAGTAACTGCCGAGTGCGCAGTCCTTATGTGTTAAGATATATTTCGTGTTATGCTGTGAACTGTATCCTGACTGTGCATTTTATATCAATGTGTTGTGACGTGAATAAACCAGTATTAAATGTCACCAGTCGTTTACAACCATCCATGACTCTTGTGTACGTACTTGTGGTGTAAACGACTAAACCAACACACGCACTCAATATTCTAGACGTGACAGTAGTAACACATATTTATTACTAGCCTATGTGGCGATGATGTAGACTTGAACACACATACCTTTGAAACATAACCCTATTCTTATCAAGTGGTGGATTACAATCAAGCAGGATCTACTGCTATATTGCAAGACTGATTATACCTACTTAACATATTTAGGAATAGCTTTGTGTGGGCGTGGCCTGTAATACAGAATCCTTTAGCAACGTATCTCTATATTTAGCCTGTGTGGCGTATGTGTATGTATCAACAATAGACGCCTTATAAGGATGACAACAAACTTATCGGTATTAGTACCCAAACATTTATCGGTATCAACTACCTGTGATAATAAGTATTGTTAGGGAGTTTAAAGGTTTTAATTTATAATTGTTTTATTTCCATTTTTCACTTGATCTCTTCGTAACTGATCATTTGAATGTAATAAAAATGACCTCACAAGACTAATGTGATGGTGGCGTGCTGTAGGGCAGCAACAAACTTTCTCCACTTTGCTCAGGTGACAGCTATCCTTTGTCTGGTGTCCCATCTCTGGTTCATGCTCAGGATCTCTGCTTCCATGGTTCTCTGCCGGGTGAATTTTGGCCGTCCTTGCTTTCACTTTCCTTCTGGAGTCTAAAGCATGGTAGTTCTGGTGATTGTGTCAGGGTCTCTTCTGAGGATGTGGTCAACCCAATTCTAGCATCACTTGTTATGATGGGGCGCATGTCTTCTTGGTGGCTCCAAGTTAGCAGTTCTTGATTGGTGACGGTGTTCAGCCAGAAAATTCAAAGATTTTTCCTTAGGCAGGTTGTTTGGAAAGAGGACAATTTGGGCATTTTCTTTTCTGTTACTCTCCAGCATTCTGCACCGTACAGAAGTTCAGAAATTTTGCAGCTCTCATATATTTTTAATTTAGTGTTTGTATTGTACTGGGAGGATGTGCAGATGTTTAGGTTAGTGAAGGCTATTCTGGCTTTATTCATTCGGCCACTGATGTCTTTGCTTGTTGTGCCATCTGGTGTTACTATGCTTGTTCCGCCATCTGGTGTTACTATGCTTGTTCCGCCATCTGGTGTTACTATGCTTGTTCCGCCATCTGGTGTTACTATGCTTGTCCCACCATCTGGTGTTACTATGCTTGTTCCACCATCTGGTGTTACTATGCTTGTTCCACCATCTGGTGTTACTATGCTTCCACCATCTGGTGTTACTATGCTTGTTCCACCATCTGGTGTTACTATGCTTGTTCCACCATCTGGTGTTACTATGCTTGTTCCGCCATCTGGTGATACTATGCTTGTTCCACCATCTGGTGTTACTATGCTTGTTCCACCATCTGGTGTTACTATGCTTGTTCCACCATCTGGTGTTACTATGCTTGTGTTACTATGCTTGTTCCACCATCTGGTGTTACTATGATTGTTCCACCATCTGGTGTTACTGTGCTTGTTCCACCATCTGGTGTTACTATGCTTGTTCCACCATCTGGTGTTACTATGCTTGTTCCACCATCTGGTGTTGTAATATGAAAGTGTTATCTTGTATGAGGCAATCTTCATTATATATTTAAACTTACATTTTTTTTGGCATTTGCACATTCAACTAGAAAGTACTGTTCCTCATAATAATCATTAAAAGTCGTCATAGCAGTATTCCTGTGCATTCCACATGTCGTTATGAATTATGCATGATAGCATGTCTCACATGCTGTATTATCTTATTTGTTAAGTCTTAAATCCATCACAGGTAAATCTAAAGATGTTGAAGGAAACAGGCGGCATAACAAGGGTTGCAACTGCAAGAGGTCTGGGTGTCTTAAGAATTATTGTGAATGTTATGAAGTGAGTAAATATTGTTCTTACTGTTTTGTAGGTTTTTGTTCAAGTGTCCACTCATTTCTCAAATTACTGTTAAGTAAATGTGATACTGGTCCACATGTTTAACAAGACAGAATGCATTATTTAAAATCGTGATCCTTCTTCTTGTTAAGTCTTTTGAGTTGTCCTTGTCGTCAGGTGCAGCTTTTCTCAATTTTGTCTTGTTATTTTCTTCTTGTCATCTCTGTACCACTGTGTGTGTTTCCATTTATGCTGTGCTTACAAGCACCTCACAATCAATGGTTTAGTTGTTCCCTCTTATATTTGGTTCTGTAGTTTTGTATGCTAGTGATTAAGAGCACCAGGTCATGTCATCACTGGGTTTGTATGAAATCACAAGAAGAAGAAGAAGAAGAAGAAGTATGAAATCCTGCTGTGGCTCATTTAAGTATTATTTATGAAATCCAAAATTAATGTACAATGTTAATACACAAATAATTCTAGAAGCACACATAAATGAGCTGTATATGTGAATTACAAGTGGAATTATCATAGCATGAAGGGTGAACCAAGAAAAAAACTTTCTAGAAATTCTCGTGTTTGCTAGTTGAATATTTAGATAGCAAATATGAACATTGAAATTATGTCGAATTTATTTTGTTTTACACACATCAGTGATAATTTCACTCTTTTGTGACATTTTATTTTTCTCTTTTGCTCCTAATGGAACAACAACTACATCTAGTCCTATTGTTGGCAGCCTGCACCAAGCAGCCACATGCTGTTGCAGTGGTGGTTTATGTGGCAATTTGTGTTACATGATGAGGTTGCCAGTCCCATGCAACAACCTCATTGCTGTGGTGTAATATTGTTAATGTAGATAATATGACCAAGTTCATTCTAGAGTATGAGGTTGTCCAACGATCAATGAACACTTGCAACAGTAACGGGTTGAATGAATGCAGATAAATACTGTAGACATCTCACAAGGTTTATTTAATTTACAATCCATACAAACGAGCAGCTCCACATTAACAGAATGATTCATAGCTATACACTGCCCATCTGGCCAACTCTACTGGACCATAATTCCAAGTCTGTTACGCTACAACAGTAATGGTGCATTCAAGATCTCTCCGTTAAGTCCGTTGAGTAATGGTCCGCGACATATGTATATAATTTCTCAATATTCTCAGACTAATCTACTTCATAAGAATCTCCGCTCATCAATAGGCACAAACACTTTCCTTATACACAAGTATAATGATGGACATAGCAGCAGCAAGAGAACACACAGCCTGTCCGGCTGGCGACACTTCCAAAAGTCAACTGCCGTTACTGTGCACGTGCAATTACAGAATACTTTATTCTCCGTCAATCTACGCTTAGCAACCCTCTTGTTGAGCACCGCAACGTTTCAATATAATGAATACATTGTGGTGTGCAAAAAGAGGTGCAACACTCATATTAGTCACTGTGTCGAAGAAATTGGTAAACACATTTTCAGACAACTTGTACTTAACAGTGTACGCATTGAAATCTGAAATATACAAATTTTTTACATTATCATATTTAATATTAAAAGAATTGAATTTATAAAATATATTGGATGAAAACAAAGTTTAGGCAGAACATTTAACATCTCATTGCTGTTAACCATAGATTGTCTTTTATATACGGCTTGTCCATTAGCTTCTTTGGTCATCTCATTAGTAAAGCTAGTTTGTCTTCTTTATATATATTTTTTTCCATTCTTTCCATTTGACTGAACCTATCTCAGTATATTTGCTTTTACAATATTTTTGTCTTTTTCTGTCTTTCTTATTGTCCATTCTTTCCACTTGGCTAAACTATTTTCATCTGTTTGTTTAAAGAAAATCTAGTTTGTACATTTCTGTGTTTATTCTTCTTTATTCTCATGTGCCGAACCTTTATTGTCCCTGATTAATTCATTGTTTTAGGATTTAATACGGTAAACTTTTTAAAAGATTTTTGCAGGTTCTGTTTGTTTTTTCCTTAATTGCATTAATTTGCTGTAGTTTAGTTTTTCCTTGGGCTTATGCTGTCAAACATTGTGCAAGAACACAAGTTGACGCTTCTATGGAAGTTTTTAGTCCAGGCTAGTCTGAGATATACCAACGGGCTGATCACCCGTTTGCCAGTCACTTCGATTACGGAAACAACAGCAAATGGATTGATTTGCCATTGCCCTAAAGACGCCAATAGGCGTGATGGGAAACAATGGCAAAGAAAACCTATCTGCTGTTGCCCTAAGACGCCACTAGGCGTAATGGCCACTGACTGCTTTGACGGTCGGTGGCTAAGGACGGAAGAAGAAGAAGAAGAAGTCTGAGATATGCTGTTTCATAATTTTATTAATACTGACTATTCATTTTTCTTTTTCTTTGATAAGTTATTGTTACATAATGTACGTTTTGTAAGAACAATTTTATTCAGTCTAAGATGCACGAATCCACATTGCTGCCACAAATGCTTTTATTTTGAAACAAGACACACGGGATGTACTTTGTCTGAATTAACACTTTGACATCTTGTTTTATTTCTGTGTTAATTAGGTTTTTATCTGTAAACATTCTTCATTACCTCGTTTATTTCTTTGTTTTCACACAGTACTCTGGTGGTAACTCATTTCCATTATTTCCCCTTATGTAAATGTAGGCTAAAATTATGTGCTCAAATTTCTGCAAATGTATTGGATGCAAAAACTTTGAGGAAAGTCCAGAGCGCAAAACACTAATGCATCTGGCAGATGCTGCCGAAGTGCGAGTTCAGCAACAAACAGCAGCTAAAACAAAACTGTCGTCACAAATATCATGCGTTCCTTCAAGACCACCTGCGGCGACAGCCAGTGGAGAACGGTAGGTTGTGATATATTTTGGTAGTTTGGAGTATATTTCTTTACTGACCGTGACTCTGGTTCTGGATAGGTCAGATTTCACACTCGACATCACTGGTTAATAGACCACTGTTACTTAATCCTTTAGGTTCATAACAGTAAAAGGCCTCCACAACATTTTTCCTGTGTACTTTTTGCATTGTTATTTTCCTTGTGTTAGTGATCATTACAGTTTCTTATCCATTTGTCATGATATAGTAGAAAACCCAAGATCCACAGATCTTTCTCACTAATTGCATAACGCAGTTCATATACATTGTTTTCATTTGAAATTTTCTTCTGTGCTGTGCAGAAGTGAAGTGGAAACATATATAATTTTCAGGCTTATTAGCAGACCTTTAGTGCGTGTATCAAAACTTTTTCTGACTTGTATGAAAACTATTTTTTGATTTTCATGAACATTTTTTTCACATTTGAGTTTAGTAATGTCATCATCCACATTATTATTCGGCTTCTCTACTCATATTGCTATCTGTGGTTCTTTATTTGACCTCAGTGTGGTCGTGATGCTATTCTGTATTGTGTAACATCTTTTTTTTCCGTATTTTTTAAATTAAACCTGACATACCTGGGGACACATATATATGGGTGTTTCTCAGCTTGTATTGCTTTCTTTGTTTAACCACAATGTGGTCATAATACTGTTTTTATTTTATTTTGACAAACCTGTGATTTTAATGCTTTTCAGAACTATCCATCCTGAATCTTTCTCTGTCTCTATCTGCCATTGTCTTTCACTTTGCTATAGCTCTGAGTGGTTTGTGTCAATGTTCCTCCTGCATTTACTGTCAGTCCCACTTTTATGAAAGTGTACTGTTTTAAATAACCAAACATTTATAAAAACTCCATAGTGTGCTGCTTTTGAATGTGATTCTTCTCCTTTTCATAAATGCTGTGCTAGACTTCCCTTTGCCTTGATAACTGCTGATGTGGCTGAAGCGACCTCAGCGTGCCTGCTGGCTCAGGCTGAAGAGGCAGAGAGGATGAAGATGCCCTCAGTTGTCCAAGAGAGGATGATCATTGAAGAATTTGGACGCTGTCTGATGCAGATAATAGAATCTGCTAACAGAACCAGAAGTAAGTTAAAAGCATTTTACGCACAACCAAATGTTCTGTGAATCACACTCTTGTCACACTCTGTCTCTAACACACACATACTCTTGTGTCTCACTTTGTTACTAAAAAGTTTTAATGTGCAATACATTTTTCTTTCAAAATTGTGACATCCATTAAACTCTTTAAATGGATTATGTTTGTTTTATTGAAATATTGCCTACTAATATCTGTAGAGATAAGTAATTAGTTTCATATTGTTCTTGTAACACGCTTATTTCATTTCTGTTGTTTCCTTCATCCCACCATTGCAGCAAGGCTTATGTTCATTCATTCATTACCCCCTGCTCCCAAGGAGCATATGTCTTTAAAAAACACAAGCCAAGTCCTCCTGTGACGTTCCATCATCTCAAGTTCTTTCCACGTTCTCCTCATCATTTTCATTCTGTTTCCAGCTCTCTTCTCCATGTGCTTCTTGGTCTACCTCTACCTCTCTTGCCCTGGGGGTTCCTTGCAATGCTATCAACACGTTTCCTCGTGCGTCCTATTCATTGCCATCGTCTTCTTCTCATCTCTTGCTCCACCGGCACTTGTTGTTACGGGTGATATTACTCTTGTAGTATATAGTTGAATATATTGCAAAGTTCAGTGGGAAAATAGGCATCGTACTGACAAACACGAATGGAGACAGGCAAAAACATACATGACATCAGTTCTGATGAATCCAAGCCGTGAGGTGGATGGGTCCACATAATATGGTTGACGTTTATTAATAATTGCAGATAACGACATCATGGAAAAATGGCATGGCATATATATAGATACTTCGTCCTGTCCTTCAATAGTCACGTCTCATCAAAACATTTCTGGCCGCTGTACTAGGGGTGCATACGAACGATGATCACCCAAGTAATGTGGGTCAGACAAATGTAGACGCTGAATTATATAACGAATACTTCTTAGGTTGTCACAAACCTCTCACTAGGTTCTGGATCATCTTATCCAATATCATAATAATTGTGGCGGCCTTTGAATAATAAAATATGCCACTGATAGCTCAACTTCCACAGTATCTCAGGAGCTTACATATAATACGTCCTTCCGCGAAGACTACAAATCACGAAAGGCCAAGAATATTAACCGTTGGCATAAATTAGTGCAGAACGCATTACGTCATTAACTACCGATGACGTATTACATATCTCGCGTTCAATATAATCTTTGGGACCCAAAGATGCAGCAATAGTGAATGCAGTCAGCGACCCATAGCTTGACTGCTTGCATCAGGACCAGCGAACCAGAGCTGGTCAAGACCGTACTCCACCTCCACGTGGTGGTCCTGGAAACAGTCTGCAGCAGTGCAGTCTGGCTGAGCGAGTACGGATCGAAATGGGAAGGCAAACCCGGTCCCTAAAAAATGCCGTGCTGAAGTTGGATGTGTCGACCGAAAGGTGCAGATATCACAGCTTGTAGCAAGTGTAATTTGCTGGGGAGGTTAAGATGTTACCTAGAAGGAAAGAAAGCTGTGTCTGTGCCAACTGTGTGAGGTCAAGCAAATGTAGGTCCCTGACTCTAAAAGATGATGATGATGTATTATCAGGGAACCTAACGCTACCTCCCTAGATCTCACACGGTCCGTATTTTTATTCTAGTGGCTGGTGTCTGATGTGACTAGTGTCTAGGGGTGAAATGACAATGGTGGTACATCAACACAATACACTTTAACTTACTATGAAGAAATGAATAAGACTGTGGTTAAAGTTTTCTTTAAAATTGAATGCTTTTTTCTTTGTACAATTTAATCTGCCTGTCCTGCCATCTCTTTTGGACAGGTCTTTGAAAATGAGGAAAATATATTTTACATATACTGATTAACTAAAATGTTTGGACTCTTTGTCCGATAAGTATAATGTCACTATATTATTCCTGTAGGTGTATTCACAGACTAAAACTTTAATAGCTACTAGTGTTAGTCATTTGTTAGGAGGAGCTGTTGTTTCATCACGCCCCATATAATTCTGTTTATTCTTGGAAATAACAATTTTTATTTGAATGAAGTGTCAGATGTCCCAGATGTTAACACATCACCTGGGATTCTTGGTATGAAGATAACAAGTCAGTATGTTGCTGCAGAGAATATATAGATCGGCACACACAAGCTCCTTCATGCTATCTGCTGACAGCATAAACTTTTGAAAGGAGACTTTTTTCTTTACAATCACTCATCAGGTTTCCTGTCACCGGCTGGTAACAGGAAATAAAAAACCCTGCAATAAAATACACCCTGGCCTTTTCACATCTGATCACAATTTCTTATCACTATTGTACACATGATGGTATGGGGTCAGCCTCGTGTGCATACAGGTGCACCAGCCCCTAATTTATATGACTCACACCTTGCTGTGACCACACCTCAGGTCCCTATGGCAGATACGCCACTGTACTTTTACATAATTTTCTTCAATCCAATAACGTGGAGTAACCACATCTCCTTTTGTATGATTTTTCTTTTCTTTATTATAAATGCTTTAGGCATGTTAAAGAGTGTTCATGGAACACAGAGGCTTACTAACATCTTCTAATACAATAATATTAATACATAATCATAACAATATGCAACAGTCAAATACAGTTCAATGTGAGGACTCAATACTGGTTGCTCCCGGCATGTCCTTCACTTTTCCCCAATAGCAGTATCTAACTTTTGCAGTTTTAATCAAGCATATTAATACATAAAGCATTCTTACCACAAATTCAAAGAAATATGTCACAAATAATGTTGACTGGCAAAAGATATGGCCTCAGTTTTCTCTGCCCTGACCAGACTGTGAATTTAGTATTTATTTTAAAATTTATCACAGCTGATCTCAATGTACTTGTTGATATAAAAATTTCTTGTCAAATGGCCACGAGAGCTCTAAGCCTTGGCCAATATCTATTAGAGCTGGCCAATGAAATCAGGCGACTACCAAATTTTGAATTTAGTTTTGAAAAAACAAAAACAAAATTCCAAACAAACTATGTGTCTCGTAGTCCATTGGTCAGTCTGCGTTAGTTATGCCAATACAAAAAGATGTTTAGTTTTGGTTAACATTTTCCTACCTCCCCCCTTTTCTCCTATACTCTCATACCACCCAATCGGATTTGAATTACTCCAATGCCTCTTTTTTAAACTTGCGTCCCCAATAACGTTATGTCTAAACGAGCAAGAACAACAGTCTGTCCGTCCTAGCGTTCGTAGACATATAGTATTATCTCATTAACTTGGCTAATAATTGGACTACCGTATATATATTAAAACATATTATTTCTCAGGAGACACTAAGCTATCCTAATATATGATTTTTATGGTCAGTTTCATTATGGTTTAGATTTTCAGTTTTGTCACTGTCAATCGTCAAATATAACTTTTACACAAGTCGGCCATCTTCTCCCCCCCCCCATTCTCTATCACTTCTTCATTATTCAAATAAACCAACTAGTTTGAGTGACATCAGAAATACACTACGCGGCGAGAATTTAAACTGTCTGTATGTTTATATCTGCTGGCTTTGCCCACAGCGTGTCTATAGTAAAGGAACCGCATGCAGAGTGAAGAGGGTTTTTTTTCAAAACGTTGGTAGTGTTGGCGTTAATTATTACAGTCGTTTCGTTCTTGCTACTGAAAAATGTCCGAGTTACTACTAATTATAACGTTAAAGTTAAAAGATTACGTTAATTCAGAACGTTAGTTTGGTGTCACAGTTCTGGCAGATCGTTAATTATAAGTCTTGCCTCAGTTTCGTGCAGCAGATCGGGCAAGATGTTAAAATGTTAATTGTACATCTCGAAACCGAAACTAAAAGGCGTGTTAGATTTTACGGCGGGTCATTTTTTTAAGCATTCCCACTGCACCAAAGGCAGCGCTCTACTGGCGTCGAAGATGACAATCGTCAGACACCTGCGGGCAGCTTTATTTATTATCATAGGACTAAAATCTTACTGAATTTAGCGATGATCTCACAGATTTTGCTACACAGCTACGGCGTAAACAGACACAACGCAACCACCGTCCTTTTCAGGGCGAACGAGGAAGAAGAAGAAGAATATAAGTGAAAACCCGTGCAAACACATGATTAACCATAGAGAGACAGACATATTACCGCGTGTATTAACTGGTAATAGCCTATGAGTGGCCAAGATACACATTACATTAATTTTTGTGCCTTAACACTTGTCTGGTTCTTTTGTCATCAGTTCCACATTGGTAACCTTGTCATACCATTTTAATCCTTCTATTTTACGCAAGCACCATTTATGAAAGTCTGTACCAGTTTGGTTGTTGTTTTAGTTGTTCTCCATGTTACAGAGCTATATAATAGTACTGATTTCAAATTTGAGTTGGGGCAAAGTCTTTTACAGACAGGGGGTATGATGTGCTGGTGTTGTGGGTAGTGGGTTTCCCCCCTTGCTTCACCCTAGGCCTAGTGAATTCTTGTTCATGAAAGGAGCGACCATTGTGGTGTTAGTCTCTTGGCCTAGCAAAACCTCTCATACCCCAAGATCGTTGTGCGTGGTGAAGAGCCACACCCTCCTCGAGGTAGTCCTGGTAACTGAGGGTGCGAATCCTCAGGCTAAACACAACGGATCTAGAGGAGCAAACCTCGATAATAAAACCGGTGCACTACACCGTACACGCCCTCTGTGGGTGGGAAGGAGCCAGATGGATACTGAACAAGTCTTGGGAGTGGGAACGAGTGTGGACTGCTCCCTGAAGATCGGAACCCATCGTACAGGCACAGAGACTCAGGACGTGACGATCCTATTGCCTTCAACTCTTGGTCACATGCCTAGAGCCTTGGAGAACTCGGCGTAACCAGCAGGCAATTTGGTGGCGGGGAAAGAGCACTGTGAGCCCTACCTTGGCTACGTATCACAAGGAGATGCAGAAACACCCCCATTATCTCCCCCAGAGCTGGCACAGTACACTTCTGGCTTCTACCCGGGGCGGTAGGAAATCCACAGGCACCCCAGCATCACAATGCCATGAAGATGACAAAGTTGGAATTTACTAACTCAAACCTGGCAGAGCAAGTCCTCCATCAGATGCGGCCGATGCTGGGCCCACTGGCGCGTGGACACGTCCCGATCCCCATTGAGACTTGCCCGGGGAGCCCACCCCGGCTCAAAAAAGCAGAGAAGGCCACTCTCCAAACCTCCGATGTCTTGCGGGCAGTGTTAGGATGTGCAAGAACATGGACAGGAAGACTCCACAACTTCCCCACTGAAGACACGCCCACGGCGACCGTTGCCTCAATTGGCTGTGTGTGGTGTACCCGGAAACGGGGCCTCCCAGTACTGAGGCACAGTTAAGTCCCCTATGTCACTTATCGGTGCAGAGTTGAAAGAGATGGCTGAGCATCACAATCCCCCCTGTGTTGCAGCATGATGAGAACCCAGCATTGCACACTGAGCTTGGGGGGATCACTTGGGCACCAGACTTAATACTGGCTCTTGACTGGATGGCTGCATGCAGGAGATTTCTACAATGGAGGGTTGGCAGGTGGTGGGTATCTGGAAGTGGCTCTGTGCAGGACGTGGGGATTCCTTGGGAGAGCCCAGAACCAGAGCACAGCATTGTGCAAGCTCTGCATAGTTGGAGAGCCCCCTGGATGACGGGGAATGCACAGTGTGCTACCCCACCTATCCCCAACTGCTAACTTAGAACCAGAAGTGGGGTCCTCTGTATGTGTGCCAGGCCAGGATAAAATGCCTGGGAAAGAGACTGGAGCTCAGAACTCCCTAACTCAAAGTTGCAGGATGGCAGAAAAGCCACGGGAAAGACAGGGCTATTTTGAAGATAACGCAACCATATTTTCACCATACGAGCTCGGACGCCGCCTCGGTAAACAAGGTCCGCGCAGAGCAGTGACACCCCCAGGCTGCTTGCGAATAGTCTACTACTGGGAACATAAACAGATTAGGGATGAGCCCACTCTCCCGTTGAACAGGTGCTAAAGTCATAGATACTGGGCCAGAAGGCGCACCGGAAACCACAGTATCACGCAACTCGCTTTTTTTTCTATGGAGAGAACACCGTCAAATTTGAGTTGAAGATTCTTATTTTTGTGTTGGACCCGATTTCTCTTGATCTCCATATATTTCCCAGTACAATGAAAGCTCCTTTTGCTTTTTGTATTCTTATTTTGATATCACTGTCTGTCCCTTCAACTTTGTCTATATTGCTGCCAAGATATGTGTACGCTTCTACATCTTGTAGTGGTGTTTCTTCAAGTTTAACCCTGTTATCATTTGGTATCTCTTAACTTTCCCAGACTTTACCAAGCAATTTAAATAACACCTCTGTAGCCGTGTCAGTATTTGCGTTGATGACCTCTGCTGGAATGCCATCTGGTCCAGCCGCTTTTCCATCTCTTAGAAGCTTTATGGCTTTCTTTATTTCTTTATACCAAGCAATTTAAATAACACCTCTGTAGCCGTGTCAGTATTTGCGTTGATGACCTCTGCTGGAATGCCATCTGGTCCAGCCGCTTTTCCATCTCTTAGAAGCTTTATGGCTTTCTTTATTTCTTCCTTTGTTGGTCTTTCACAGTTAATTTGTAGCTCTTCTTCTGCTGGCTGGATGTCTGGGGGGGTTTTGTGGAGCTGGTCTATTGAGAAGGTCCTCAAAATATTCCGTCCACCTCTTCATTTGCTCTTGTATATTGCTAAGCAGTTTTCCATTCTTGTCTTTTATGAGGCAACTTGCTTGCTTGTATTTCCCTGTTAGCTTCTTTGTGCTGTTATACAGTTCTTTCGTATTTCATTTGGCTGCAGCATCTTCTGCCTCTCTTGCCAACTCCTCAATATATTTCCTCTTGTCTCTTTTAATGCCTCTTTTTACTTCTTTGTTTACTTCTGTGTACACTTCTTGAACCTTGGCTTTGGAACTTCTGGTTTTGCTTCTGTTTAAATATGCTGTCTTGTTTTTTTCTGTCTTTTATCTTATTGATCGTTTCTGTTGTTATCCATGCTTTTTGTTGTCGTTCCCTTTTCCCCAGTATTTCTTCACATGTCTCATCCATATAGTTTTGATTTGCTGCCAGTGGCCTTCTGTATTCACTACATCTTCCAGCTGTTGGAGCACTTGGTATTTCATCCCACCATTGCAGCAACGCTTATGTTATTTCTTTTATATCTTTCATCCCACCATTACAGCAGTGCTTATGTTATTTGTTATTTCTTTCATCCCACCATTACAACAGCGCTTATGTTATTTCTTTCATCCCACCGTTACAGCAGCACTTATCTTATTTCTGTTGTTTCTTTCATCCTACCATTACAGCAGCATGTAGCAAAGTTTGATTTGCTGGGGAGGTTATGATGGTATCCTAAAAGAATGAAATCCGTGTCTGTATTAACCGTGTGAGGTCAAGCACATTTAGGCCCCTGACTCTATAAATGATGATGAATTATGTGCAGGGAACCTAACGCTACCTCCCTAGATCTATCACGGTCACTATTTTGGCTCTAGTGTCTGGTGTATGATGTACCTAGTGTCTAGGGGAGAAATGAAATGATGGTACACAACACAAAAACACTTAAATTTTCTATGAGGAAGTGAATAAAACCAGTGGTTAAGTTTTTCTTTAAAAAATGAATGTTTTTTCTGTACAATTTAATCTGCCTGTCCAGCCATATCTTTTGGACAGGTCTTTGAAAATGAGGACAAGATAGTTTACAGAAAAGATCAACTAAAATATCTGGACTCTTTGTCCACTAACTATAAAGTCAATATATATCTTTCCTGTGGGAATGTTCACAGCTTACACTTTATTCATCTAAGAGGGAGAGTCACTGTGTATGAGGGGCTGTAGTTTCATCACACCCCATAAACTTCCTGAGTATGATTTGAAATACCAGTGTTTATTAAACGAAAGTGTCAGATATACCCAGATGCTTAACACATCACCTGGGATTCCTTGTGGAATGATAATACAGTATGAAGTTGCAGAAAATCTCGATCTTTCAAAATGCCCAAGCTCCTCCCGTTATCTTTTGACAGCATAAACAAATGGTCGGAGACTTGATGGCTTTATTCTCACTCAGCCGGTTTCCTGTTACCAGCTGGCAACAGGAAATAAAACCTCTGCAACAAAAGGACACCCTGGCCTTTTATATCTGATCACTTATTATATTTATTATTTTCCTACGGTGATATGGGGTCAGCCTCGCGTGCATTACAGGTGCACTCGCCCCTAATTTTAAATGACTCACCCTTGCTGTGACCACACCTCAGGTCCCTATGGCAGATACGCCACTGTACGTTTACATAGTTTTCCTCAATAAAATAATGTGGAGTAACCACATTTCATTTGGTATGATTTTCTCTTTTCTTTTCTTTTTTAAAAATAAATGCTTCAGGCATGTTAAACAGTGTTCATGGAACACAGAGGCTTACTAACATATTCTAATGCAATAATTATTAAGACACAATCATGACAACATACATCAGTTAGATACAGTTCAATGTGAGGACTCAACAATGTCTGCTCTCGGCACGTCCTTCACTTTTCCCAATAGCAGTATCTAACTTTGGCAGTGGGATTAAACATATTAAATTCATAAAGCATTCTTACCACAAATTTCAAGAAATATAAACAAATGACGCTGACTTGCAAAGAAGTGGCCTCAGTTTCTTCTGCACTGTCCAGACTGTGAATACTTCTTTATTTAATTTTAAAATTAACACAGCTGATCTCAGCGTATTTGAATGAAAAGTTTTATTCAACTGGCAATGAATAATGAAAGCCTTTTGCTAATATTTATTAGCACTGGCCAATCGAAAGCTTGCGACTACCAGAATTCAAATGTAGTTTTTGAAAAACAAAAATAATTCCAAACAAAATCTGCGTCTGGTAGTCGATTGGCCAGCCTGCTTTAGTTATGCCAATACAAAAAGATGTTTAGTTTTGGGTAACAATTTTCCTACCGCTCCCCTCTCCTTCTATACTCTTGTTACCCAAGCGAATTTGAATTTACCTCAATGCCTCTTTTCTAAGCTGCCGTCCCCACTAACGTTATGAAAAAAACAAGCAGGAACAACAGTTTGTCTGGTCGCGCGTCCGTAGACATTTAGTATTTTCTCAATAACTTGGCTAATACTTGGACTACCATATTATTTAAAACATATTCTTGCTCAGTGGACTCTAAGCTATACTATCATATAATTTTTATGGTCAGTTTCATTATGGTTTAGATTTTCAATTTTGTCACCGGCAATCGTCAAATAAAAATTTTACACAAGACGGCCATTTTCCCCTCTCTCATCTCTCGCTAGCATGTATTTTCAAATAACTACTTGTTTTAGTGACGTCAGTAATACTACCGCGAGGAGGAAATAAAATTGTCTGCGTGTTTGCCTCTGTTGGCTTTGCCGCAGCGTGTATATATGCAAGACACAACGTGTCAAGCGATGCGGGGTTTTGAGCGGCGGGTGTAAGAATTTGCGTTAATTATAACTGTTGTCTCGTGTTACACTACCAAAAAATTTAAGGATTACTACTTATTACCAGCGTTAAAGTCAAAATATTACGTTAATTCAGACAGTAGTTTGGCGGCACACTTCCGCAAAATCGTTAATTGTAAGTCTTGCCACAGTCTCTATCAGATCGGGCAAAATGTTAAAAATGTACGTCACAAGGAAAGCGAGTAGGTTTAAACGGCGGGGTCGGTTCTAAGCCTGCCCACGGCACAAAATTCAGCGCTATGCTGGCGTGTGAGAAGATCACAGTCAGACACAATCGGGCGGGTTTATTTATTATCATTTTATGACTAAAATCTTACTGAAATGAGCGATTATTCTCGCAGATTTTACTACACAGCACATAGCTTATTTCTGTTATATCTTTCATCCCACTATTACAGCAGTGCTTATCTTATGTCTATTTCTTTCATCCCACCATTACAGCAGCACTTATCTTATTTGCTATTTCTTTCATCCCACCATTACAGCAGCACATAGCTTATTCCTGTTATATCTTTCATCTCACCATTACAGCAGCTCATATCTTATTTCTGTTATTTCTTTCATCCCACCATTACAGCAGCTCAAAGCTTATTTCTTTTATTTCTTTCATCCTACCATTACAGCAGCTCATAGCTTATTTCTGTTATATCTTTCATCTCACCATTACAGCAGCTCATATCTTATTTCTGTTATTTCTTTCATCCCACCATTACAGCAGCTCGTAGCTTATTTCTGTTATTTCTTTCATCCCACCATTACAGCAGCTCACAGCTTATTTCTGTTATATCTTTCATCTCACCATTACAGCAACACATAGCTTATTTCTGTTATATCTTTCATCCCACCATTACAGCAGTGCTTATCTTATTTCTGTTATTTCTTTCATCCCACCATTACAGCAGTGCTTATCTTATTTCCATTATTTCTTTCATCCCACCATTACAGCAGTGCTTATCTTATTTCTGTTATTTCTTTCATCCCACCATTACAGCAGCGCTTTTGTTATTTCTTTCATCCCACCATTACATCAGTGTTTATGTTATTTCTTTCATCCCACCATTACAGCAGTGCTTATCTTATTTCTGTTATTTCTTTCATCCCACCATTACAGCAGCGCTTTTGTTATTTCTTTCATCCCACCATTACATCAGTGTTTATGTTATTTCTTTCATCCCACCATTACAGCAGCGCTTTTCTTATTTCTGTTATTTCTTTCATCTCACCATTACAGCAGCGCTTTTGTTATTTCTTTCATCCCACCATTACAGCAGTGCTTATCTTATTTCTGTTATTTCTTTCATCCCACCATTACAGCAGCACTTTTCTTATTTCTGTTATTTCTTTCATCCCACCATTACAGCAGTACTTTTCTTATTTCTGTTATTTCTTTCATCCCACCATTACAGCAGCACTTTTCTTATTTCTGTTATTTCTTTCATCCCACCATTACAGCAGCGCTTTTCTTATTTCTGTTATTTCTTTCATCCCACCATTACAGCAGCGCTTTTGTTATTTCTTTCATCCCACCATTACAGCAGCGCTTTTCTTATTTCTGTTATTTCTTTCATCTCACCATTACAGCAGCGCTTTTGTTATTTCTTTCATCCCACCATTACAGCAGTGTGATAATTATCGAATTTTTTATTGAAGGAGAATCCAAATGTTATATGTAATTAATTATGGTGAAGAAGGTGAGTGTGGTTTGGGACAGTCACTCACAGTAGCGCACACACCAAGTCATGGAATGGTGTAACGTCTGATGATATTTTAACCATGGTTTATTACAATTATAACATCACATAGATCTAGACGAATACAGTTACATCGAAACATGAATCTTCATAATGTAGTTAACACACCATACGGCCCTTACACATCCTGGCCTACAAAATCTCTACTCCTCACATCAGTGCACAAAGACTGCGTCTACGGCAGTTATATAATAATCATGGCCTACAAAATCTCTACTCCACATCAGTGCACAAAGACTGCATCTACGGCAGTTATATAATAATCATGGCCTACAAAATCTCTACTCCACATCAGTGCACAAAGACTGCATCTACGGCAGTTATATAATAATCATGGCCTACAAAATCTCTACTCCACATCAGTGCACAAAGACTGCATCTACGGCAGTTATATAATAATCATGGCCTACAAAATCTCTACTCCACATCAGTGCACAAAGACTGCATCTACGGCAGTTATATAATAATCATGGCCTACAAAATCTCTATACTTCACATCAGTGCACAAATACTGCATCTACGGCAGATATATAATAATCAAGGCCTACAAAATCTCTATACTTCACATCAGTGCACAAATACTGCATCTACGGCAGATATATAATAATCAAGGCCTACAAAATCTCTATAGTTCACATCAGTGCACAAATACTGCATCTACGGCAGATATATAATAATCAAGGCCTACAAAATCTCTATACTTCACATCAGTGCACAAATACTGCATCTGCGGCAGATATATAATAATCAAGGCCTACAAAATCTCTATACTTCACATCAGTGTACAAATACTGCATCTACGGCAGATATATAATAATCAAGGCCTACAAAATCTCTATAGCCCTGCGCAGGCATACATTACCCAAAAAACACCTTAGGGCTGACCACCTCAGTCAAAAACCCTGCACACACTGAACCCACGGGAACACACCCCGTTCACACAGTCACGAGAATCTACTGTTCTCTTAACACTGCTCTCAAAAATCCCTGCGGACACTAGCCGCGAGAGCTATTCACACATCACTTAAAACCAGTACAGAAACAGTTCATTATGACCAGAGTTCACCTGCTATCTGACATACTGTCTTCCACGAAACTAAGAGGAGATATCTTTAAACAAATCCATACCAATCTGTAAGCAAGTACTCTAACCCAAAATTAACTCTACTCAACACGTATTTCCCAAGATCATTTCCCTTTCATCACATCTGCACTTATCAGTTTGCCACACTCCCAGGGGAAAAAAAAATGATTATATCATTTTTTTTTTGGTTGAAAATTAACTCCCAAAAATTTAACGGTCAATGAAGTTATATCAGATACCTCTTAAATTAATTCCCAAAAATTTTTTTAAAAAATTAATGAAGTTCTATCAATTACCTACAAAAATATACCTATGACAAGAGAACATAGCACATCTACAAAAATATCATCAATAAATGTAATATAACGACTAAATCATCCAACATAATCATTCAAGCATACCAAAATAAAAATTAATCTAATACAAAACCCAAATTAAGTATACATAGTACAAACTAAACAGAAAATAAATTATCATACGAGAAAAGACAAAATATGAAATGGGAATATGATAAGAATCAAATAGAATCATAAGATGACAATGAAGACAACAATTCCATACATGTAAAACAAATAGAACTATAAGAACCAATTACATTATCTAAAGTCATATAATTAACTTAACACTACAAAGAATGAAAGTATAAATAGCGTAACACGAAAAAAGTATACTAGAAGTATGAATGACATCAAAGATGAAACACGGAAGCATAAACAAAATATCAGACAATACTGAAAAGACAACAGAAAAGATGTAAAGAAATGACGAATAGTCAACAAAGAGAGATGACAGTAAAGATGCAAATGTAAAGAAAGTTGGTAACAACACCTAACAATAACTAATCAAATATAACAACGTATTGTAAAATACAAAAATGCTAAAGTATATTTATATACTAACACAAAAAAGAAAGCTTATGACAAGCACAGCATAATAAGTAATTTAACTAAATTATAAACTTATGCATAACTAAAAATAAATTACATCAAATATCACCCAAACAAAAAATTATTAACGAAAATACAAGTTCTGCATTGACGCATAGTCAAGCGCTAACAACCAAAAAATACATCCAAACATCACAACATTTTCAAAGAATTAATGTCACTACATAATAGTAACCCTAACATACAATCTAGCGCTGGCGCAGAAAAAAAATAAATATCACAATGTTCAAAACACATTTTCCAAAAATTTACAATACAAAAAATGTTTCTTCTCTTTAGGTTAAATAAAAATAGTATTTTTTATTTCTAAGTAATATGTAGCTATAATTAATAACTAACAATTAAATTAGCTGAGTAACATAAAAATAATCTTATCTTTAAATAGACACACATCAAAACGTGTAAGTTTTTTTTTTCTCTTCTTTTTTTAAAAAAAATACATCAAAGAAACGTCACATTGGGTAATAAAATGTTAACTACAAACGAAGTTATAAATATATATAAGTGTAATATTATTTATCTTAACTATGTATTATAATCAGATATTTAAATTCTTTAAATGAACAAGAGTATCAGCCGTCGCTGTTAATTCTACCCACTTAATTTAATAGGAAATTTAAGTTAATTCTAGCTGACAAAAAAAAAAATCGAATCGTTTAAATTATCAAATGTCATAATTGAGAAAAAATGGAAACCAAGTTTCAGAATACGTCCTTAACTTCAACGAAAAATCATTAATAATACATACAAGTTATGTTTAAAATTACCTTTCACTAAACAATTAATTCAAATAATCTGTATATAAATATGTTAATTAAACATGGTATCAGACCCATGATGAAAAACAAAACCAAAATTTTAAGTAGTGCATAAAAACACTCAGGACTATCTACAGAAATGACTATTACATTGTCTCAGTAAATAAGTTTGTGCATAGAAATTATTTAATGCATAATTAAAATACAGTCATATAAGTAACAACCAACAAATAATTATGGCAATCAAATGTTACAAAGATTACATAATATTTCATTAACAACATATAAAGTTCTATACTAAAGAATACAATAACATTCAGTGTTTGTAAACAGAACAAAAAATAAACAGGACCTTTGAAAAAAACAAAAAACAAAAAAAATTCCTTCGAGGTCTTGCGAACATCTCATCAACACGCAAGGTGACATCATGACACGGTGGGTTAACGTACTGTCTAGGCTCGCTT
Organism: Oreohelix idahoensis; assembly: GCA_024509875.1. NCBI lineage: Eukaryota > Metazoa > Mollusca > Gastropoda > Stylommatophora > Oreohelicidae > Oreohelix > Oreohelix idahoensis. The sequence goes on along the minus strand of JAMPIV010000338.1, from coordinate 167,414 downwards.
GAATGGATAAATGGTACATAGTGATCTATATCTCTCGCAGGTAATGTCAAATTAGAATGGTGATCCCTCTCGCAAAGTCGCTCGCTGTGAGACAATACAAATGAAAATATCTATTTTAATCCATGGTAAGATTATGAGGAAACACGGAAAAGTTCACTACACAATTACCCGAACTCCGTGGTGTAAGGTTGTGGCCCTCCTGCGATGTCAACAACTCTCGTCACATAGCAGACAACATAGGGACAACCTGACCTATAATTCACAGCTGTCAGTGCGGTAGGCTGAAAAAAATTTACTACCTTCACAAGACCGAGATGATCTCTCAAACCTATCAGCATGACAAGCAAAAGCATTTAAGAACCTATTACCGTTCCTATTACTCTGATTAATAATAATCTTGCTCTTATGTGGAGCACAGCTAACCTGGTTGCGATCTGTATAATTTCTTTTGAGAGCATTGTTATTTGCTCTATTAACACCGTTGTACTGATTTAAATCCCAGTTACAATAGTTATTCTTAATACTTCTTCCCAGATAACAATGTCCATCAGATAGAACTGGCTTTTTTAGCAGAAAAATTATTACTAGACTGATGAACTTTCATATAATTATTTCTGCTATAGTTTTCTAAACTTTTAGAATCACAATGTTGAGATCTGTCACATTTTTTTCTTGTTTTTGGGAGAAGAAACGTTACCGTAGGATGAACTCCCTTGGTACTTTATAACCTTAGGGTTATGTCTCTTATCAAAATTATTTTTTTCTTTGCTTGTGGCAATGTGTTTAAAAAATGAGTCACACTGCCTTGACTGGGTATGACTAGAAGGTTTGACAATCTCTTTGTTTTTTTTCACAACATTTGTTTCCTTCATGGAACAAGCAGTAGTATGTTTGTTACTTGTAACCAATTTATCAGATCTGTCAATAAATACGCTGTTGGTTTTTAACACACTGACTTGAGATTTAGCACTGTTTCTTTCCTTATCTACAGGACTGGATATTACTGTAGATTTTCCTTTGTTATTCTGCCGCCAGCAATCATTATCATTGGAATCATCTGTATTGCGTGAGAAGTTATATCTCCCACGGAAAGATCTATGTCCACCATTCTTGACCGTAGAATCCGCAAAAAGTGTATAAGGCTGGCTTTTTGCTTTAGTGTTCTGATGATAAGAAACTTTCTGTCTATCATCGTCAACACTGACGGAAGACCACATATTGCTATTCAAGACTACGTCAAGCAGACCATTTATTCTTCTTCTTGCTTCTACAATCTCAAAGTCCTTAAGTGCAATCTGTTCACTTAATTTCTTGTTTAAACTCTCCGCTTTTAAGACCTTGCAGCTTTCCTCTGCTAGCAAATGTTCAATCTTAATCAATTTGTCTTTCTCCACCATTAATTCTTTCACTCTCTCTTTATCAATCCTCTCAATCTCAATATCATGACTATTCGTAAGCCTATCAACCTTCTCTAGGGATATGGTATCCTTTTCTTTAATTTGGCAACCACAAATCTCCGTCTTCTCTTGAACTTTTTGAGTCAGATTTCTAATTTCGCCATTTTTTTTCCCAATCTGAGCTTCCATCTCTTTAATTTTGCACAATGCCGAGTCTAATTTTGCTCGAACACAAGCAAGCTCAGAATTAGATTTACATAAATCACCTGTAAGTTTAGTCACTTTTTCCTGCAGCTTATTCACTTCAGTAGTACTTTTTAAGCAACTTTTCCCTTAGCTCCTGTGTACTCTGTTTTATGTCTCCTATTTGCTTCTCATCCCTTAACTCTTCTTTCTGGTCACTATGGATGCCGTCGAGCAATAACGTACGTATACTCTTCAATATGTTATCACGTTTTATACTAATATAATTGTCCAAGAACAGACGAAGGTCCAAAACCAATAACCTTGCCAGATCCTCAGCCATACTCACATGAGGAATTGACTGAAATCTCTCATTAGCAAACTCTCTTAGAGATCTCGATGCAGAGACCAAAAACCTGTCCATAACATGTGACTCAAGCTCTGGGCTTTTTAATCTCTGACAATCTGTCCCTTCCTGAAACAGATACTCTAATACAGGTCTCATATCCTCCGGATCTGTATCAGAATCCATTGTGACTTGTTTACTTAGTCAACCATATATGTCTTAATTAAACTTTCATTATACCAAATCAAGTTTAGATCTCAAATATTGTATCATCAATCCCTGTACATCATCACATTCTATAATTAATCGATATAATTATCGACAACAACAACAATAGTTATCAATAGAATAGGATAGTGCAGATTGAGGCTTGTTGACATGGACAGAAGTGGCAACATTTACACACAACAAAAGCACTTAACTGAAGGTAATCCTGACCCTTCCGCCAACACACTGGATATCACAAAGTTCTGACGTTAAAACACTCCACTGCAGAAAAGGTACAAGGACTAGGCACTCTTGTCTTCAAATCCCTGCCACTGTACAGTATGTCCTCAACAATGCATCAGACGACAGGAACCGATCACAGCAACCCCGCAATCACTTGAGGTATACTGCAGACGAACTCTCCAAAAACTGCACCTATAGTTGAATCTGCATATGGAAAGACTGAACAAGCACTGTAACAATTATGTCAATGTCGCTATCAGATAACAGCTGTTTTTGATATGGAAACCAACTGTAAAGTCAGTTTAGTTGCTACAACACACCAACATATGAGCATATGCGCAGACAGCTGATACCTGTGTACAGGTAAAGTAAGCCACGCCCACACAGAGCCAAACATAACACAGTTCAGTGTTCCCACTTGTAATGACTGGTCCAGAATCTGACCTAATTTACCCTCTTGTTACGCGAATGTAATGTGGGTGTTACGACCCGTTGGTTTGGTCCACCACTGATAACACTGACAAACAACATTTTTCTTTCTTATATAAGAATAAGTGTTCTTAGGTCAGTTTCTTGCGCTGATTTCAAATCACCGTGCTCTATCCGTAAATATCAGTCAACATCAGATCTTAGATATTTGGGAATAAATATATTTTTGGGAAACCGTTATTTGCTCCGTTTCATTTTTACTATATAACTTATTAAAAATTAATAAAATGCAAAACAATTCTACTTTTTATACTGCTAAAAGATGCATGACATATGTTACGTTATTTTTCAAATAGTTACTGTATTTTGAAATAATTCTGAGCGAAATATGGCTTCTAGAAGTTGTAGAAATTCGGCTGATCTGTTCTGTTACGTGTGCGGATATTTTACCGATCGTGTTCACCAGAAAAACTTTACACCATTACTAAAGAAAGCATATGAACTTTATTTCGATTCGAAAGTTGATGATGCAAATAAATCTTGGAAGCCAAATGCAGTTTGTTCGACTTGTGCAAATACATTGGCAGGTTGGTTACCCAAATCGCCGAAGCATAATCGATGCCTTTTGGAGTCCAGAATATGGGCGTGAACCGACAAATCACGCTACTGATTGTTACTTCTGCTTGACGAATATCCATGGTTTTGCTTTTTAAACTAGAAAGTCTGGTGTTTATCCAAATATTGAATTGGTTTCGAAACCAGTGCCTCATGATCCAATCACATGTCCAATCCCATTTCCACCAGAACAATATCCGTTGGACGTGAATGAACCATCAGAAAGTGATAGTTTATCTGCTTTAGAAACTAATTCTGACTCGGATTATATACCGGTGAATGATGGTGTTCACTTAATTAACCATTCAGAACTGTCAGATCTAATACGTGATCTCGCTCTTACCAAAGGACAAGCGGAATTACTCGGTTCGCGACTCAAAGAATGGAATCGTTTAGCGCCCAATACTCCGATATCTAAATTTCGTCATAGACACAGAGAACTTGTTCAATACTTTGAGATGGATGATTTGCTATTGCCAAGATGTAAACGGTCTCCTGGTGCAACTACGTCATGAGCACATAGTCAACGAATGGCGACTTTTCATCGACTCTTCCAAGACTAGTCTAAAAGCCGTGTTATTGCATAACGGAAATTTATTTTCATCAATTCCAGTCGCCTACTCTGTTCATATGAAAGAAACTTATGACAATATGGCTATACTTTTGGCAAAAATAAAGTACAATGACTACCAATGGGGGATTTGGGGAGACCTAAAGGTCATGGCAATGCTCACACTGGGCATGCAATGGTATACTAAATTTTTGGTTGCTTTCTATGTGAATGGGACAGCCGCAACAGACAGGAACATTATGCAAGAAAGGTGTGGCCTATCAGGGATCGTATGCAGCTTAAAAATGTAATACATGAGCCATTAGTAACAAAGACAGCATCATTTTACCACCGTACATATAAAGTTGGGGCTCATGAAGAATTTCGTAAAAGCGTTAGATACGAGAAAGCTTTCACTTATCTTCGAGAAAAGTTTCCGCAAGTTAGCGATGCAAAGATAAAGGAAGGTATCTTTGTAGGAGATTAACACACCAGTTACGGCTGCCTTACAAACACATCCTCCTTTGTTACATGGTAGTGAAGCTTCATAGCATGGCTGTCATGTCAAATCATCATCGATAACTTTCTGCACAAAGACTATGTGCGTTTACGGCATAGATGCATATATAATAATCATTTGGATTCCTTGACTTTTTCCCTGACAACCTTGGCGAAGTCAGCGATGAACTTGAGAACGATTCCATCAAGATATCGCCGTAATCAGTCACGCTACAAGGACGGTGGAGTGTGACCATGCTTGCCGATTATTGTTGGATGCTTCATCGCGATGTACCACATGCCATTCACCGACGAAAGTCGACTGCAAAGAAATTCAAGCCTACATAACTGTTATACTTCTTGTACAAATGATGTTGTACTACTGTATGCGTTGTTAAAAAACTTCAATTGCGTATTTCTAGAGATCCCGACCTGATAGAGAAAAACGGTTTGCAGATTTAAAAACAGCGCATTAAAATTGACCAGAAAAACATAGAAATGTTATAGAAAGAAAAAAAAATTTTTTTTTTGTTAGTCTGTAATACTCCAAATGTTACATTAATCAATTATGCACAAAGAGTGTGGTTTGGGACATCTACAGTAGTTATATAAGTCATGGAATGGTGTAACATGATATTTTAACCATGGTTATTACAAAATAACATCACGTAGATCTAGACGAATACATGAATCAGTGCACACCATACGACCTGGCCTACAAAATCTCTACTCCACATCAGTGCACAAAGACTGCATCTACGGCAGTTATATAATAATCATGGCCTACAAAATCTCTACCCACATCAGTGCACAAAGACTGCATCTACGGCAGTTATATAATAATCATGGCCTACAAAATCTCTACTCCACATCAGTGCACAAAGACTGCATCTACGGCAGTTATATAATAAACATGGCCTACAAAATCTCTACTCCACATCAGTGCACAAAGACTGCATCTACGGCAGTTATATAATAATCATGGCCTACAAAATCTCTACTCCACATCAGTGCACAAAGACTGCATCTACGGCAGTTATATAATAATCATGGCCTACAAAATCTCTACTCCACATCAGAGCACAAAGACTGCATCTACGGCAGTTATATAATAATCAAGGCCTACAAAATCTCTATACTTCACATCAGTGCACAAATACTGCATCTACGGCAGATATATAATAATCAAGGCCTACAAAATCTCTATAGTTCACATCAGTGCACAAATACTGCATCTACGGCAGATATATAATAATCAAGGCCTACAAAATCTCTATAGTTCACATCAGTGCACAAATACTGCATCTACGGCAGATATATAATAATCAAGGCCTACAAAATCTCTATACTTCACATCAGTGTACAAATACTGCATCTACGGCAGATATATAATAATCAAGGCCTACAAAATCTCTATAGCCCTGCGCAGGCATACATTACCCAAAAAACACCTTAGGGCTGACCACCTCAGTCAAAAACCCTGCACACACTGAACCCACGGGAACACACCCCGTTCACACAGTCACGAGAATCTACTGTTCTCTTAACACTGCTCTCAAAAATCCCTGCGGACACTAGCCGCGAGAGCTATTCACACATCACTTAAAACCAGTACAGAAACAGTTCATTATGACCAGAGTTCACCTGCTATCTGACATACTGTCTTCCACGAAACTAAGAGGAGATATCTTTAAACAAATCCATACCAATCTGTAAGCAAGTACTCTAACCCAAAATTAACTCTACTCAACACGTATTTCCCAAGATCATTTCCCTTTCATCACATCTGCACTTATCACAGTGCTTATCTTATTTCTGTTATTTCTTTCATCCCACCATTACAGCAGCACTTTTCTTATTTCTGTTATTTCTTTCATCCCACCATTACAGCAGCACTTTTCTTATTTCTGTTATTTCTTTCATCCCACCATTACATCAGTGTTTATGTTATTTCTTTCATCCCACCATTACAGCAGCGCTTTTCTTATTTCTGTTATTTCTTTCATCTCACCATTACAGCAGCGCTTTTGTTATTTCTTTCATCCCACCATTACAGCAGTGCTTATCTTATTTCTGTTATTTCTTTCATCCCACCATTACAGCAGCACTTTTCTTATTTCTGTTATTTCTTTCATCCCACCATTACAGCAGCACTTTTCTTATTTCTGTTATTTCTTTCATCCCACCATTACAGCAGCACTTTTCTTATTTCTGTTATTTCTTTCATCCCACCATTACAGCAGCGCTTTTCTTATTTCTGTTATTTCTTTCATCCCACCATTACAGCAGCGCTTTTGTTATTTCTGTTATTTATTTCATCCCACCATTACAGCAGCACTTTTCTTATTTCTGTTATTTCTTTCATCCCACCATTACAGCAGTACTTTTCTTATTTCTGTTATTTCTTTCATCCCACCATTACAGCAGCACTTTTCTTATTTCTGTTATTTCTTTCATCCCACCATTACAGCAGCGCTTTTCTTATTTCTGTTATTTCTTTCATCTCACCATTACAGCAGCGCTTTTGTTATTTCTTTCATCCCACCATTACAGCAGTGCTTATCTTATTTCTGTTATTTCTTTCATCCCACCATTACAGCAGCACTTTTCTTATTTCTGTTATTTCTTTCATCCCACCATTACAGCAGCGCTTTTCTTATTTCTGTTATTTCTTTCATCCCACCATTACAGCAGCTCATAGCTTATTTCTGTTATTTCTTTCATCCCACCATTACAGCAGCGCTTTTCTTATTTCTGTTATTTTTTTCATCCCACCATTACAGCAGCACTTTTCTTATTTCTGTTATTTCTTTCATCCCACCATTACAGCAGCGCTTTTCTTATTTCTGTTATTTTTTTCATCCCACCATTACAGCAGTGCTTATCTTATTTCTGTTATTTCTTTCATCCCACCATTACAGCAGCCACCTCTTTGTCTTGAAGTCAGTGAAAATGGGGAGCACAAGAGTAAATCCATCAAAACCTCATTATTGAGACTCGCAGGATCCATGATGTCCAGTCGCCTTTTTGGTTCTGTACACAAAGGTCATCAAACAGGCACACACTGGGGACATGAGTTTGCATGTCCTGATGTGCTCATAAGCCAGGCTGGAAGTGTTTGCGATTTATCGTTATTAACGTATTAGACAGATTTCAGTATCAAGACATGACTTTCCTGGAAGTTGCTGTGTTAGCTAGATATGAGTTTATGTCACAGACAAACTTCAGGTCCCGGGGCAGTCTTGATTAGGTCAACAAGACTTCTCTGGAAATGGCTGTGCTTAGTAGTAGAGATAAACCTTATACAGACAAAATAAGGATCATCCAGAGATACTTCTGTTAACTGAAACCACTTGAAGTAGTTGGCTGCTGTGTGTCCATTATAGGGGAGAGAAAAAAAGAATGAAATAAGCACGATGTAATAACTGGTCTTTCTTGACTTTATTGTTTTATTCTCCATACAATTTGGAATTACTGCAGAATACATACAGCATCATGCATAATGAGGGAAATATTTTAGTTAATCTGTGGTTGCAGAAGTTCAAGATAAGGTTGGTGTGTTGAATGCCTCAGTGGTATTCATCTGTGTGTTCCTTTGTGCAGGTCATTTGTGTGATTGTTTGTAACAGTCAGTGATTTTCAGTACAGCCAAAGCCTGACATCACTTAATCAAAGAGCACAGTGGAGATTGTTCATTGGTTTAGTAAGATCCTTTCATTCAGAATTTCTGTGTGCTCCCTTAATATATGATTATGTTAATGTGCCTCATTAGACATGTTCAGTAACATACATGAGTACAGTTATAATTTGTAGTTTCAGATTGTCAATGACAAGTGTTCCATCTATTAAATCTGTCAATGACAAGTGTTCCATCTATTAAATCTGTCAATGACAAGTGTTCCATCTATTAAATCTGTCAATGACAAGTGTTCCATCTATTAAATCTGCCCCATGTAGTTCCCCGGGGGTCCCCGTGGAGACAAAGAATGAACAGGGCAACTGCTTCAACAGGCATGTCATCATCATCAGCTGCCATCTCCACAACGAAGGTTGGCTGTAATGGATCTCCAACGTCTTCTGTCTCTTGTCTTGATGGTGCACTCTGATAGACTCTTTCCTGTCCATTTCTTGATGTTATCTTCCCAATTATAGTGTAGTCTTCCCCTTGCACGTTTGCCTTCAACTCTCTCTTCTATTAAGGTCTTCTGCAAGGTGCTATATCTTTTTGTGTCCAAAATATTTTGACTGCCTAACTTTGATCTCCCTCGTTAGTTCTCTTTTCATACCTAGATTTTCTAGGACCTCCTTATTTGTTTTCTTTTTCCACGAGATGCGCCCCATTCTTCTATATATCCACATCTCGAGAGTCTCAATTCTTTCTTCCAATTTCTTATTCATAGTCCATGTTTCTACATCATACAGTAATGAATATATATAACACTTTATGATTCTCAGTTTAAATTTGTGAGTTAACTGTTTAGATGTCAGTATTTGTCTCATGTTGTTGAATGTAGCTTTGGCCATTCCTATTCTCTTCTTGATTTCTGTTTCACACCTGCCATCTTCTGTTATTATATGACCGATATATGAGAAACTCTTGACTTGTTCCAGGATTTTTCCATTTATGCTATCTTTAATGTGGGCTTATCGTCTGTTTTGCTAATCCTCATAGTTTTTGATTTCTGGATGTTAATGTCCAATCCATTTTCATGACTTATGATGTTTACTTGCTTCACTAGTTCTTGTAAATCCTGTTCACTTTCAGCTAACAAAAAGATATCATCTGCATATCTAAGGCTGTTTACTGACCTTCCACTGATGTTCAGTCCTGGCATTTCTTGTATTTGTTTGAACATTTTTTCTGTGTATAGATTAAATAGGCAGATGTAGTGATGGCTGCATGCTCCATAAGGAGCAAAGAGGGAAATGATAATGAAGTGTTCTACCAGTCTGGAAAAGTTCAAACTATTTGGTCCAGTTTCTGCACTGTTCTATAGCACAGTTGTGCTGTCAGTAATGGTGTACTCTGTCTGCTAAGCACAGTGAAGCTACAGGTTCACAAATGCAGGTTTATCATACAGATGCTCTTCATTGAGCCTCAGAGACCAGCTATTTAGTTCCATATAAATTTTCTTTGTGCACTGATAGCAGGCCGCTTTTTTTTTCATGAAGAACTCTGCATGTCATGCAGTTCTTGATGAAGGTCAACTTACAGAACCATTTGGGATAAGAACGGGAGTGTGACATGGATGCCTCTTGTCTTTATTTCTTTTCTTACTAGTACTAGATTGGGTTATGAAAACATCAACATCACACAACAGAAATGGAATCCAACGGAATCTGACTAGCCCGCTTGATGATCTAGATATTGCAGATGACTTGGTTCTTCTGTCCCATAACCATGATCAGATTCAAGACGAAATGAAATGATATGAGGTCACAAGTGTGTCTGAAAATACATAGGGAAAAGACAGAGATAATGAGAATAAATGCAAGAAATGGTAAGGTCAAACTTGAGGAATCACCACTACAAAATGTAGAATCTTACACATAACTTGGCAGCTATATAGACAAAGTTAGAAGGACAGACAGCATCATCAAAATGAGAATACAAAAAGCAAGAGAATCTTTCATTGCACTGGGAAACATGGAGATCAAGAGAAATTACGTCATGGAGAAAAGCAAAATCAACAACAAAACAGTTAGACTTTCATAAATGGGTGATTGTGTAGAATAGAAGGATTGAAATGCTATGACAAAGTTATCAATGTGGAACTGAAGACAAGAACCAGACAAGTGTCAGTGGAACAAGAGTTTAGAAGAAGACGCTGACAATGGATAGGACACACATTGAGGAAACATGTTGATAGCATTACAAGGCAGTCCTTGTTCTGGAATCTCCAGGGAAAGAGAGGAAGAGGTAGACTAAAAAACACACTGAAAAGAAAACTGGAGACAGAAGTGAAAATGATGAGGAAAACATTAGGAACTTGAGCTGATGGCATGTGACAGGAGGACTGGGCATGTGTTTGTTGAAGGTCTATGCTCCTTGGGGAGCTAAAAGATATTGATTTATTGCTTTATTTTCAGTCAGTCTTCTGCGTGGTCAAATATCCGTGTTAGTTTGCCTTGTTTAGAGCATACTTTATATTACCTGAGTTCAGTTTTTTTACACTTGCGATCATTGTCATAAATGACCTGTGTGATTTTACTGGCAAAGACTGCTGTTGTGGGGATATATAGTTGGTGTTGATTAAGTACTTTTTAAAAGTACTTTGTTTTATAGAGAGTTGCGAAGGTCAGGTTTGTTAGATGGTGTAGGAGGCTGTTCTGTAGGTAGGCTGCTGCGTGGGTTACGTTCTATTTTGTAAGGGTCTGTTCATGGTGTCATCATCATCATTTCACTGTTCACACCTTATGGAGCATGGAGTCACCACGGCAGCTGGTCCATTTTCAGGAAGCTCCCACCGAAGCATTCATTTGCTCTTACAGTGGTAGTTTCTGCAGCACTTAGCTTCACATAATGAGGTAGCTAGTCTCATGGCTAACAAAAAAGCCTGTGCCAAAGCTAACAAGTGCTCTTACCAGTGATAGTTTTTGCAGCACTTAGCTATAACCTCATATTAGTCACCTGTTATGGAATTGCCGAGCTAGCAGTAGTCCTATTCCTTCTTTGTTATTGTTAATGTTGAACAGAATCAACATCACTGCACTCTGGGCAAACCCATAGGGGCTCAGTCTCCCTCGGTATGTGTCGAAGAGTGTGAATGATTCTTTCTTTATCTCCTCAAAGCCCCCCTGAGAGCTACACAGGATGATTTGTGGTTTGGGCAGTCATTGAAGTGTGACATCCACTTGGTACACAGTTTGTTTAGGCACACAGTATCAGCTTATTATACATTGTTCATTACACCTCTCACGTGCTCAGAATATGATTCAGATAAAAATGTAAGGGATGAATTTGGCAGAGATATGCAAGATAACTTACTTAGGTCAATTTTTATATTGTATGTTGAGTCTAAATGTATGTTGTCCTCCATTATGTGGCAATACAGTGCTCAGGTTACAAATTTGGATGGATGTTTTGCATGTCTCTCTCTCTCTGTTTAATCTCCTTTTTTAAAAATTTCCTATATGATAAATAACTCTCCAGTTAATCTTTTCATTAAATCTTTCCAGGCTTCATCTCCAAGTGCTTATCTAGTCTGTTTTACCTTGAGGTTCCATGTTCATATTTGATATGGACTACAGTTCCTTTTTCACATGATTATCAGTCTCTTTTAATCTTGGCTCTTTTTAAAAAATAGGGATTACGACAGTACCAGGGAGAGTCTTTATGGCCTATAATCATGATGATAACAGATGATTGTTGTTTTATGGTGGTGCTTCTCCTTCTGTTGCCAAGCACCCATAATTATCACTCCAGTAGCCCTTCCATTAAATGTATCCTATTTTCAGGTGATTTCCATTTCCTTCATACTATTGTCCATTTTCAAATTTCTGATTTAGTCCAGTTCTAGTGTTTCATTTGTCATGTGAAATTTCCCCAATGAGTGTCTTGTTTTAATGGACTTGTGAAGTGTGCATCATTTTTCAGTTGACGCGGCTTGTAGATCTGTTGTGTATTCTGTGCAACATGATGTATATCACGATTGTATTATATTTTAACTCTTTGACAAGTCCAAGCATTTTGGTTGATTTTGTGAATGCGAGAGAAGGTATTGGAAACTGCAAAATTTTTACCACAGCCATACATTAGTGTCATTGCCAGTAATTGTTGCCACAGGAGGCCATGTGAAAACAGTCCAGATGAGAATCAAGTGTTGTGAGTTATAATCTTTGGTGTTCTCTCATGTAGGCTAATAAAGGCCTTCCAGATTTGAACTTACAGTTATTACTCTTATTACAACAGTGACATCTTGAAAATGACAAAAAACTGTTTTGAATATCTCACACAGGAAGACAGGAAGGAGTCCCAAAATTATTTGAAGGGAAGATTAATGACAAGACATGATCTGACAAGAGGATAAAGTGTGAAGCACAGAAAAGACCAAGGAAAGATAAATTGAGGGAATAGATATCATGGCACAAGACACATGAAGTGCTCAGGAACATATATCACATACCTCCCAGTACAATTAAAAGCTGTACTGAAAATGAACAAAATGGGTAGGAAAAAAGTGTCATTTGGCAAAGGTAAGCTATTTGCAGTGTTCTGAAAGAGCTGAAAAGGAGGGAGGAATTGGATATTTTTTGTAGTCAACGTCAGAGAATGCATGCATGATGATAGTTACTTCATTATGAAGACTGGTTGTGAAAGAATTTTTCTAGCATTGACTTCACATTATTAAATTACATTTATTGTTATTACAGATATGTACACTTCTGACTGTTCTTACACATATAAATGCTGGTAATTGTGTCAATCATCTGTGAGTTATGATGAATCAGACCTAAAGGTCTTTTATATTTGGAGATGTGCCCTAATATAACCGACTAGGTTGAACAGGACGCACCTCGCCAAAACTTTATTTAAAAACAAACAAACAAACATATAAATGCTAGTAATTGCAGTACATTGCACTTTATAACAAACCACTCTCCTTCATGTTCTCTCTCTCTCCCCCTTGAAGGTTGATTATTGGGATCTATTTGTCTGTCTCAGGATGGACTTAATTTGTGCCAAAGATACAGAGCACTTTTTTTTCCCGTTTGTTTGTGGGAATATCTATATGTATTGTGAATCCTTGTACAATAGTGTGCATGTCTGCGTCGTGTGGATGCAAGCAGACAAGCTGGTTATTGTAGATCAGAATCGACATCGTTGCACTCCGGTCAAACCCATAAGTGTTCAGTCTCCCTCAGCAAATGTCGAAGGGTATGACTGCTAATTGTTCCTTTTTCACGTTGGTTGAATACATGCCAGATGCATCCTCTCATACGTTCATCCCTGCTAGTCTTACATTTGATGCCAAATTCCAGCAAGCTTAGCCTTGTTTCATTAATGGAAGTGTCATTCTCTAATGGGCAATCATTACTTGTCCTTAGTATTTCTTCCATATCCAGTGTCCTTATTACAGGTGCCCTCAAAGCTAGTCTCATTGCCACATACCCCTGTACGAACAGGACAGATGATCCACTCCATTTCCTGACCGGACTTTATCTGAACATGGTTCTCTGTCAGGGTGCTCATTGTTTTATATTAATTTTTTTGGTACACTCATCATAGTTTGCTTCCTTAAGCCCGCAGTAAGTGATTGTAATGGCATGTTCTGTGAAAGGAATGAAGATTGATGTGAGGAGGAAGCTAAACTTCTTTAATACATGTGTATTTGACCTTTTGTTTAAAGATACGAGACCACATATCAGGAAGCACAAGTGTAAAAGCCATATCAAAACTTGCAAAATTGTATTTTAAAATGTATTCAGCAGTGAGTTTAATTTTGCACTGGATGATTTAGTTTTTCTGACGTTTTGACGCTGGAGTTGGGTTGGCCACGTCCTCAGAAGAGACCCTGATGCCATCACAAGAACAGCTATGCTATGGGCCTCTGAAGAAAAGCGAAAGAGAGGCCGACCAAAACAACTTGGCGGAGAACTTTGAAGGCCGAGGTGCAAATAATGAACCATAGCTGGGGCACTGCACGAAGGATGGCTGCTGACTGCTTTGACAGTTGGCGGCTAAGGATCAGAGAAGAAAGAAGAAGATTTCGTTTTTAAAATGTCGGACACAGATAATGGATATAATGATAAGTGTTCAACTAAGCATGACTCAGTCAGGACTTTGAGATATTGCAATATTGCCGTTGCAGTGGTGAAATGAACATTTAACATTTAAATATTGAAATGAATTTTTATGCATGTTTGAACAGGCATAAGTATTCACTTTTATACCTGTGTCTATGCAGGGAGGCATATCTGGAGTCATCTTTTTATGACCATCAGCTATGCACAATGCTACAACATACATATGTTGAAGTGAATCTCCATCTGTGAGGCTAATAACACCCTCATTGACTCTTGAAATCATCCACACACTTCCAGGGATTCCCCCTGTGGGGAAACTTGTTGAGAGTTCAGCATTACACACTAAGCTTGGAGAAGTCACTTGAGCCCCAGACGTGATTCTTTGGCTTTGACCTGGTTGACTGCATGCAGGAGGATCTTATATGGACCCAGTGATAGGCAGGGGAAGCTGAGAAGTGGCTCTGTGCAGGCTGTGACAATTCCTTGGGAGAGCCCAGAACCAGAGCACAGTATTTTAGCTCTGCATAGTTGGCGAGGCCCCCTTGAATGGCGGGGGTATGCCATGCAAGCTTCTTACTCCTAGCTTGAGACCACATGTGACGATCCTTTAAATGCAAGCCAAGCTGGAGAAACTGGAACGCATTACTTCAGCTGAGCACGTTTCAGAATGGCTGAAAAGCCACAGGAAAAGCCTAGATCTACAGTGTAGATAATACCAAGGAGTCATCAACTTGGTATTGGCTGCAAAAGAGCGAGAAGCTCAGCATGCCTAGTTAACAACAACACATGTGTCTGGAATTCAAATTGGGTAGAATGTTGGACATCTTTTTTGATGTATTAGAATGGGTAATTACTTCACTGTCATTTTCAGTGTCATCGTTAATTTTTTGTTACATTTGAAACTTACCGCTGTAACTTTTGCTTATCGCCAATGTCCTTTTTGGGCACTCTCTGTCAGCTCTTTGCATAAGATCCCTGCTATCTTGCTTCCTCTTCCACTGTTATTCTCTATGTTCTCCTTGGCCCCCCATTTCTTCTCCTTTCCCAGTGCGTTCCGGTCAAAGGCATGTCTCGTTATCCTGGTTGGTTGTTTTCTGAGGGTGTGTTCTGTCCATCTCTATTTTCTCTCTTTAAACCCTTAACACTTGTTTTACCAGCAGAATAATAATAATAAATAATAAATTCTTTAAGCGCCAAACACGGCGCATAAGGCAGAAACCAGTGCTCTCCAAGTTGTTCGTTGTGACGCCACTCCTCTTAGCTCTTGCACATTATTTAGGCCCAACGTTCTTCCTTCTCTTATTATTGTTCTTCTGAGTGTTTCTTTTGGTCTTCCTTTTTTTTTTTCCGCTTACCCTCAGGAACCCAAGTGAGCGCCTGTAGTGGTATTCTGTTGTTTTGCATTCGTAGGACATGACCGATATATGACCATCGTCTTTTCCTTATATAGTCGGAGACATATTTCTGCCTAGAGTCTTCTCTTATTTGTCGATTAGTCTTGAATTCTTTCCAACTGATGTAAACTCAAAATCCTTTTCTTCACCAAATCAAAGATTTAAAAACTTTTTTTTTTGCATTTGATATTTTGTTCAGAATTATATGAAATACATATCGATAGATAAATAAGAATACACAAGGCAAGAGAACCTTTTATTACAATGTGAAGTGTATGGTAATCACAAGAAACCAAGTCCCACACAAAAATAAGAATCTTCAGCTAAGATTTCAAAGCATGTTCTGCATTAGGTAGGAGACTTTAAGAAAACCAGTTATCACTACAAGGCAGTCTTGAGTTCTGTAATCGCCAGGGTAAGAGATATAGAGGACATGACAAGGATATAGAAGAGATAAAAAGACCATAAATAGTTGGCACATATTTGTTGAAGGCATGTGCTGAACAGTAGTGAAAGAATGATTTATTGCCAGAAAATGTTATTTTAAATTTCATTTGTCTGACTGGAGTGCCACTGTATCCTGCCGAATGGTACATACTCAGCTTGTTCTTTAGTCACCTACTGGAATTGGTGTTGGGGGCTGTATTGCTCAGAATTATGTCAGATAGTATCATCATTGATTTAATTCATGGCTGGAAACATGGTGTGTAATTTTTTTCAGTGGAACTGTCAGGCGAAGGATATTTCACAGTTTGTTTGTTGAAATGAAACATGACTGTTACCAATTACAGCATTGTTTCAGACCTTGAAATTCTTTACATCGTGCTTTAGATTATTTTTGGATAGGGCACAAAACATTTTCTGTTAAATCTTTCATGTGAGTATTTCTAAAGCTAGATTTATGTGATTACATAATACGCGCAGTGTTCCATTTGTTCACCATTGTTTACAAGCTGATCTTTCCTTGGTCTTCCTGTTACCTTACTTCATATCTGATTGTTTTTCATTTCTTAAGCTTTGTTAAAAAAACAGTAATTGTTTGAGAACAGACAAAGCTGATTCCTGTTTTTGAGGTGGTTACTTTGATGAGTTCAATTTTTTTCACCTTGTTTCAAAAACTTGTAAAATTATTTTATACCAGGGAGTTTAAAACAAAAAAAAAATTTTAATCTCCACCAACCGTTATAAGTGCTTCAGAGTGTACTAAAATATAATCATAAAGCTTACATTACTTCAGAGTACAGATTACACCAAATCATTTCAGCCATTCATGTTCAGTAAGTGGGTTGTACGGTTCAGGGGGTTATCTCCCCATAGATATTTCTACACTACTGGTCCTCGACCCCATTATCCTAAACCCTTGGGGCCAGATGTATTTTGGAATATAGAATTTCTCAGATTTCAGAATGGTAGTACTGGTAATGAAAATCTGTTTGTCTTGATTATTATTTTCTCTGTTTCAAAACCATACAATAAGACCAACCTTGACATTTGAGTTGGAGATTCTTATTTTTTTTATGTTGGACTTGATTAAGGTTTTTTGTGTTTGCTTTTGAAATAACTGTCCTGTTTTGTAAGTAATAGTTTTGTCGTTATGTATATTCGTATAAGATTTTTAAAGGATTTTAATTTAACTATTTATAATAATTATTTCTATTTGAGACAAATTAGGAATGCTTATAATAGTAAGAGAAAATATTTTTATTCCAGATTTAATGAGTGCCCTTTGATTCTGAAAAACCCAGAGTATGATCAGGGCATTGAGTTGAGAATGACTATTCATGGAATGAAAGAGTATAACATTTAAAATTGTTAAACGAGTGCCATATGAACCTCCCTCGAAAACCACATACATGTTGACTCGGGCTACCTTGTGCTTCATTGAAAGTGTCTTATTTAAAAAATAGTGTCAATTATTTTTCTTCTCTTTTCTTAGCATTTTCTCTGACATTAAGACCATCAGGTAGATCAGACATCTTTTCCATTAAGTATCCTCAGTAAGCAAATAAATTAATATTTCTAAAATTCTTTTTATTATTAAACTTTAGAAGAGTCAAAAATGTACACGTCTCTAAAATCAGTATTTGATAAGTATTTGAAAATGTCACCAATTCATCATCATCATAATGTCGACGTACATTGCAACTATCTAGTATTGTCTGAATTATTGTATTGAAGTGTCTAACCTATAATATAATACAAGTACTTTGTCTTTGTAACTGATGCCTCACATCTGCTTGGGTCATGTTGTTCACACGAGTGATGCCCCTCAAACAATTTTGGTTTTACGAGCTTTTTGAATTTGAGATAGGAAAGTTGAGGACCTGTAATTCTGTGAGTAGGTTTCCTCAGTGTGTGTCCTGTCCAAAGCCAGTGTCTTTTCTTCACCGTTTGCTCTACTGGTCCTTTATGATGCAGATGCCAGGTGATAATTTTCATACTGAGAGCTGCCCACTGCAGGTTGAAATGCCATCTGTTCAACAGACTAAAAATGATTGTTTGCATGGGGGTAGAACAGTTGTAAATTTCCCGCAGAAATGTTGGTTCTAAAAGAGAAGCAGAATGACACTGTAGCCTTCACCAACCCGTTGGTGGAGAACGTGCATAGCAGTGAGATTAAACCTGATACAGATCTTTTGTTTTGTGAGAGATAGATGTGGCTACATGAAAGTGATAGATGTGGCTACATGAAAGTGATAGATGTGGCTACATGAAAGTGATAGAAGTGGAAAACTTTAGAAAGGTGCATTAAAAAAATTTTTTTTTTTCATTAGAACAACATAAAAGTGCTAATCAGTGGGTTGCAGTGAATTTGTATGCTCAGAAATGATAAATGCTGGGGTATGGTGGTGAATTTTGCACCCGAGTTGAGTGGTTTGAAAGTGGCCCTGGCTCTTTCTGACAGTCGTTATTGCAAGCTCAAAACCTGTTGTTTGAAGCAAAATAAATTTGTATGCTATAAAATACTGTCCGAGACTTTTCTGATTTGGGGTCCTTATTTAGAACCACATATCTTCAGATTTAAAAGGGATCGGTACACGTCCGTAACCGTTATCCGAAACACTGGAAAACCGAAATATTCCGAAAATCGAAAGTTTCTTCGAGCTACGCTTTGATCACAATTTGGTGATTTTGTGCGATTTGCGAACACAATTTTGGCGAATTTGGGCGACATCTGGAAACTGAAAAAAATCTTGTTTCCGAAACAAATCTGTCCCCAAGGATTTCAGATAAAAGGATGCGTACTTGTACATACATTTGGACTTTGCATACGTCGATATGTGTATGTAGTAGAACTGTCTTGTGCTGTAAGAAGATAGCTTGAGATAGGCTTTCATTGAGGGTGATGTCACCATAAGGTATGCTGACATTTTTCCAGCACAAAGATATCCTGTACAAATTCTTGTCATGTATGACAGAAGGAAAATTGACATTAATTTATTTGGGAAGTTAGCATGTGATATAAAGGAGTTGCGAGTTTTATGTCTGTATGTACTTTACCTTGTACATATATTCATAATCAGTCATCAGCTATTTCACATCACATAAGACTTTCTTGTGTTGTTATTAATAATCTGATGCTAAATTATTCATTTGTCAACTATGCCAACGTTTTAACATTTCGTCTGTGTGTACACTCGATAGATTTAGTGTGGTTTCACATGTCCACATTTTAATGCTACTAGCAGCACATTCAAAATAATTGTGTACATATGTACATATATATATATTTTTTATGAAATGACTAGCAAATGATATCGCTTGTACAGTGGGTTAAATGGGTGTGCTTTGGACATGAGATTTTTATTTGTCCTCTTACTGTTTTTTATTTCCTTTTCATTTACCTGCGTATTTATTTCATGAATTCAGAGAACAGTTGCCCAAATATGCCATTACTTGCTGGTTGAAAAAAAAATATTATAGTTGGTCCTTTAGCAACATTTCGAAAGAATTAACTGCATAATGGTTCTTTGAGAGAATTTGCTTCTAGACACAATTCAGGAGATTAATTATGTAATACCTCTTTATAAGAATTGAGTTTCACAATTTCATTTTTGATCAACCAGGAAAAAAGTGAGTTATTTTTTTGTTCAATGATCAGTGCTGAACACTGTTCAAGGAAAATAAGTGCCACAGACTATCATGTGTACACAAGACATTACATGTAGAGTAGTGTTGTAGAAAGCAATGAAAATTAATTCAACTTTGCAGGAAGCATCAGCTACGCTTCTTTATTTAAACTTCAGCAGCATCTGCCATAAACTTGGTTTTCTCCACATTGGGGGCGCTGTTGCTTTCCAAGCAGTTTCATCTCAGGGATGAGAAACAGATATTGAGTAGTTTCTTGAACCTGTTATTCTCACTGTTTCAGTAGTATTAATCTATCTCCAATGACATGTTTTATTACTGTTATTCAGAATCCACGTCATTGCACTCTGGGCAAACCTATAGGTGCTCAGTCTATCTCAGCAGTTGTTGAAGTGTATGAATGCTTATTGTTCCTGTAGCACACTGGTTCTATACACATCTGACACATCCTCTGAAAGGTCAATCCCTGATCAGTTTTATTAAGTACATACCACAGTGAACATTCTTTGCATTCATTCATTCATTTTCCATTTTACTACCTGCGGAACATAGTCACAGCTGAAGGTTCTCTCCCCCCCCCCCACCCCCTGCAGGAAGGCTGCACCTAAGCATCTATGGGCTCTTGCAGTGTAGCAGTTTGTTTTACATGATGAGGTTGTGTGCCCAATGCAAAACCTCATATTAGTCATCTTATGACATACATGAGGAGGCAGTATGCACTGAACTGTTTGTGGCCTTAGAGCCGCTGGAAAGTGCACAGTTTAGCATGAGTCTATCTAACCAGATACTGTTGAACAACATAAACCCATTCATTTGTTTTCTTCCATGATTCTAAATTTAAGCTCATGAATATTCCTTAAAACTTCTTTAAAATTTAGCAGTTTTTATCTTATGTGTAAGATGATTTTTACAAAAAAAGAATGAAATGTCAGAATTTTACGAGTTGGTTAACAATTTTGTATTGTATGTGTTTTCACATTACTTTCCACTGAATGAATTGTAGACAGATATTTTTATTTTCTTCATGCCATATTTATTTGTATATAATATATATCATTTACCAGATGACATTGTACATATCTCATTTTGATCTGAATAATAACAGGATAGAGTGGGAAAACTATACATGCCATAATACTGTGAAAACTTTATTTGCGTGAATTAAATCTAATATATAAAGTGGATAAATTGAGAGCACTATGAGAGCGAAAAGTAATATCCATGCTGTGTTATCAGTAATGATGAATGAAGTTTGAGGCTGTAAAATCAAAAGTTAACAACAACAATAGTTCTTTGGCCAAGTAGATGGCTACCCATGCAATAGATGCACACATAAAGATAAGACTGGAAGACAGACGTTTAGAATATCCCATGTAAGAGATCTGAAGCAACATCTCCATTCAGCAATATCTCCATTCAGCAATATCTCCATTCAGCAATATCTCCATTCAGCAACATCTCCATTCAGCAACATTTCCTTACCCTTAGACAGGTTAAATATTAAAGTAAAAAATCCTAGATACATGGCATCTTTATGAGCATGTCACTGTTCTGATTACCTCAATCTGAGTTTATATCTTTTGAAAATGTTTATATTTTCCCCCCTTGCACTTTTCTAGTAACAAGGCTTCAGATGGGACACACAATGAAAAAATCAGCTGATGGCATAACAAGACAGTTCTTGTTCTATAATGGTTAAAAGAAATAGAGGAGGATTGAAAATATTTATACAGAGGAGAACAGGACTAACAGGACTCAGATGTTATAAGAATAAAGAACTCTTGGAAAGAACTTAACGAATGGTGCAAGACAGGAGGATTTTGCTTGAATCAGTTAAAATTCTGTTCTCCAGGGAGAGCTTAAGACAGAGAAGAAGAATTTAATGTTGCTTATCTTTGGAGTGCAGTTGAATGCTTATTTCATATTGATTATTGGCAGTTGATTTCTGTTTTGAAAATAACTTGAGGAATGTCATCAGGCGTGAGAAGAATTATTTTGGGCAGTCAAGAATTGTTACAACACAAGAGATCTGATGACAAAGAGTATAAGTTTTTTTTAGCTATCAAGTGCATGAAATTTATATCCAGCTGGATGCTATGGATTAATATAATGGATTATGAAATTCATTCATCGCTTTAGTGCAATATATCATTTCAATTTGGCTTCAGTTGAAAGCAAGATGGATAATTTTAAAAGAAGTCTGCATATATGCATGAATGTTTGTATATATATAGATATATATATATGCATGCAGTAGGCTTGCGCATCATGTGATTTCCTTCACCTATAGCCTTTTTCCCCCCAGATGTTTATCGTGCTTACTGTTAGTAAAAGTCGCTGACTGAGTTTCCTGATCTTTATTTTGTTATCTGTTATGTCTTACCTCTAAACTCACTGATCTCATTCTTTTTTCAAGTTTTTTTGTTTTGTCCTCACAACATCTTGTGTTAACATCTTGGTCTTTTCTTCTTCCTTTGAAATATTTTTATCTGTGCTGTTCACACTGAATATCTTAGTCTCTTTCCCCCCCCCCCCACATGTAGTTGTCTCCTGTGGCATGTAGTCACCTGTGGCATGTCCTATTGGCTAAGTGGTTAGAGCACTTGCCTCTCGCTTCAAAGTTAGATGCTTCTGGAATCAAAACCTGATAGCATCTTGCTCCAATCTATCCAGCTGTAAATGGGTACACCATTCTGCTTCTGAGTTAGGGAAGCCAAAAGCAACAAGGAAGGGAACTGGTCACCCGACCTCGTAAAGCTGTAGCTGGTATAATGAAGTCTCCAACACTTCACTGCCCTGCAGCATTATCTCCTATGGGACGGACAACCTTTAACTGGTTACCACCAGTGATGTCACTGAATAACATGAGCTGGTGTCTACATCAGCTGTTTTCTTTCCTTCTGACCAGTACCTTGATATCTGTTCTTTTTATCCAGTTTTATTATTTCCCCTGTTGACTAAACAAACTCTGGATTCTCCTTAAGGGAAAACATCATGTTCCCCCATGATATCACTTAAAAATTTGGTTTCCCTTCTTTCTTGTTTTACTTCCTGTGTCTGTGAATGTTGTCTTGGTGTTTCTGTTTGCTTAACTTCCTGCTGCCTTGTAAGTTTCTAGTCTATTTGTTAACTGTTTTTTTGTTGTCTTTGTGAGGTTTGTACTAAGTCCTTTGCTACACAGTGTCATAAATGCCTTGGGTATTTTATTGTTAATATATTTATTTATAACTGTGTGTGAATGTTAAATCATGTAGTTTCTGTAAGGTAAGTTGTTGAATGTTTTTTGGTGTGTTGTGAGGAATGAGGTAGACTGAAAATGATTTGTTGAAGATATGTTTTATTGTCGACATGTACTTGCAGTTGTAAATTCTGGCTTTGATCAAAGCTTTTTAAATATTTTTCTTTTCTCTCTCTCTTTTAAAAAAAATGTAAATATCCCAGTGGCTTTGAAATTGGTGCTTAATATTGGTTGATGAATTGTGTGAATGAGACCATTGGAGTTTCTATGTTTCCTTAAATCCTTGTCGTTAAAAACTCAAGATTGCATGTTGGATTGTGTGCAACAATTTTTAAAGTATGTTTTTTTCACAGATCTTAGTGTCAGTTACACAGAGAAAAGCCTGTACTTAAGCATTACAGGTTTATTGCAAATTGTTCTGGTTTTTTTGTTGTTGTTTATTAATGGTGTTGTAGGAATCCTGTTAACAAGTAGCCACTGGGTTTCACTAGATTTACTGGTCCGGGATGCTTAAGACACTGGCTTATGTTGTTGCTAGGAGAAGACAGTTTTGGGAAATGAAAATTCTATAAATTTGTACTCAGTGACAATTGTTATTGTACAGCATCACTTTTTATTTTTTATTCTGTATTTCTGGTAGAATTAATCAAAAGATCTTAGTAGTCCCCCTTACACCTAGCTTTCTTAAGTTTTATGTTCCAGCTTCTATTAAATCTCTTTACACTGCAGCAGTGATTGAAACTGCATCACTAGAATATTTAAGGATGTATTAAATAAGTATGATGAAGTGTAGGGGGTAATATAATCTTCAGGAAGTGATGCTTTGCCAAATTGCTGTGATCACTGCTAGGAACAGAGAGCTGACATGAACAGTTCCATGCTAAGTCTTGCAGTTATGAAGATTGTGCAATAAACTGAATAACTTATTTTAAAAAAAATGACATTTGAAAAAGTAAGCTTCTTACTGTAAATAGACTATATGGCATGAAATATTTGAAGTTCTTCTGATTTTTACATATTGGGGGTTCCATTAAATTATCCATTATTTGTATTGTATTTCATAGGAGTTCACATGAAGATTTTTATTATTTGTATTTGTGGGCTGTTTTGTGTGAGATGCATCAAATATATAATATAAACAGCACCAGGTGAATTTACTTAATACTTTGGCTGTAGCGATTTCACAGTTGTTTTACTATTTTAATGGCGCCCGCCTCTAATTCTAAAAGTATGGCGTTCGGTTCCCAGTCTTCTCTTCTTCTTCCGTCCTTAGCCAAAGACCGACCAAGCAGTCAGAGGCCATCACGCCTAGCGGCGTCTTTAGGGCAACAACAAATAGATCCTTCTGCCGTTGTTTCCGTAATCGGTGTGACAAGCCAACGGGTGATCAGCCCATTGGGCTCGGTTCCCAGTACAGGGAACATATTTGATGGAAAATTTGTCAGAACCAGTGGGTCCTAATAAAGTCACACTCCCCCTGATCTCCTGGGTAGTGAAATAGGATGCCTAGCCATCACGGATAAGGGTGCAAAAATAAGGAGGTCTCGTGTGCACATTATGCATGTTAAAATCCCTCAGCAGTTGGAAATCATAAAGAGTAGGCCATATGGTTGCTGCAGTGACAAAATTTACAAAAATTGGGAAAACCTACCCACCACAAAAATATTTATAGAATGTATGATTCCTGTATACACACATTGGTGCTATGGAGTTTGTGCACTGTGCTGAGATCCTCTTGTGATCTAGGGGAGAGATCGGAACACTAATGAAGTTGTGCAATGTAGATGGTCCTTAAAAACAAAAACCAAGCCTCACAAAAAAAAAAAAAAACTTCATTGTTGTAAAGTCCTGTTTTAATATTGTATTTGTAATTTGGTTGGATATTGCTTATTTCAAGTGTCCAGTTGTCAGAGTGGTTAGAATGCTTGCCTCTCATGGCACAGTTACCATGTTCTGGGTTCAAAACCTGGTAGCGCCACCTAGGGAAAGTTAAAGACAGCAAGGAAAGGAACTTCTAATGCTTCACTTCTCTATGGGGGTATCTGCTACAGCTCTGCATAGCACTAAGTTAGCCGGTGACTAGAAATTTTGTTGAATCTAAAGCCGTTAAAACAAAGAAACAATTTTTTTCTGTTACTTGAAGCTGTATTCGAATAAGTAGCACCAGTAGTCAAAACAAGACAGCTGTAGGACATATTCCTTTACAAAAATTTGTTGTAGAATCTCATATTTAACATCCCCTCATGTGTAACATCTCCCACTCTATTATGTATTAAAGGCTTAGTGAATCCCAGTGTTTGAAGCTAATGAAGTGAGTGAAACTAAATTATACATTTTAGCTGGAATGAAAATTCTTTTCTTTATCAGATATTCAGGCTGAAGTGAACCTGTTATTACTGTTCTGAAATTAAAAACAGTGTAGTCCGGATAAGTAGAAGTCGCTGGGACCATCTAAATTACTGCTACTTATAATAAGTTCTGCTTATCTGAATTTTACTCAGAGATGGACATTTACGTCAGAATAAGAGGTGGAGCATGAAGCAGTTATTGTAACCATTCACAGAAACAAGTATTTTGATTTTAAATTTTCATTTCTGCATCTTTTAAAGTTTTCAAAAGCAATTTAGCGAAGCCTAAAATGTAGTGTCAAGTTAATTGCTAGTAGCATAGTAGCAAGTGTTCAGACGTTCGACTCGTGTTTTGGCTTAGTATTTTTGCGTGCTTTGTTGCTACATGGATTCCTAGAGCGATAACTATTGCAGGATAAGTAAGCCAACGTAAGTTTCTACTCCTGACATAGGTGCTTTTTGGTTGTCTAGTGTTTTCCTCCCTTCTGTCTTAAAAGAATGCCTACCAAATACTGGTTTATGTTTATTATTTATTATTCACATGCCCCAGGTTTCACTCTATGTCTTTTCAGATCTCAAACTCGTAGTCCCATTACTATCACAGTTTAACCCAAGCCTTTTTCTTGCAAACCAAAGTGAACCAGTGTTTGCTCAGTCGGCTTGACGTTTAAGTGCTTGCTTGTTTCATGAATGTTAGCATTGTAAGCTATTGATGGAAGCTCGGACGTTTATTAACCTTTTATCGCCTGGTCAGCAAAAAAAAAAATGTGTACAGCCACGTAGTACCATAGCTTAGCGATGAAGGCAGAACTTCTGCATATGTGAGTCCAAATTTGAGTTGTGACAGGAAAATTACTTTGACCTATCCAAAAATTCTAGTTGTCAGAATTAGACTTTTTTGAGTTTTTTAACATAGCCAAAGAAGACATTTAGCCAGGACCTTCAGAAATACTTCTACTTAGTGAAATTCAATTTAAGTGAGTTCCACTTAAGTGGTCTACACTGTATATGCATCAAGTGAAATGTTTTTATTATTCTCTTATTTAAAAAAAAAAAATGCAAATACAGTAGAACTCCATTTATCCGAACCCCATGGGACCGAGCATCGTTCGGATAATCAAATGTTCGGATAATTGGATTACATAATGTATCGAATACATGTACACATATGTCTAAAAATAATTAACCATCACAAGAAAAATACACTATAAAACGTATTTACCTGTACTGTAATAATAATACCCACACTGTATTAGATCACTGTATCACCAAAATTTTTCATTACACTGCAGTGCATGTACTACTTGTATTAATTATTTTTTTAAGAAAGAGAAATGTTTTCAAAATAACATTACAAACGATTCAAAACCAGGCGCAACTTACATATACATGTACTTGCACAGATGTAGCCCACTATTTAAAATAATGAGGAATCCTCTTTTGCACCAAACTGGATAGTCTCCTTTTGGCTGCTAAGTCCCGCATTCTCTTCAACAGCAGAAGCTGTGTAGGACAGCTGTCATCTTCTTGCTCGTACCAAGCCATCGCTGTTTCTAGTGCTATAAAGGCCTCTTCAGGACTTGGTTGACATTTTGGGTTTTCTTCATAATCTACAAGTACATCATGTACTTCTGAGGAGTCTTCATCATCGGTCACTAGATGTATTTGTTTTTCTTCTTGCACAAAAGACAAAATTTCTTCGTCATTCAAAAACTGAAAACCAGAATCATTATCATCTTCTAGCCACATGTGTGCATCATCTTTGTTACAGTCCAAAAATTCGGGCATTGCTTGAAACAGTTCCACAACTTCATTTATGCATTCATCATTTGTGTCCACTGCAGTAGTTTCATTTCCTCCTTCTTTCCCAAGCAATCTATTCCAAGCCTTGTTGAGATTATCTTGTGACAGGGTGGTCCAAGCATCAGCTAATATATAGCAGCAGTCTTTGAGATTAAGCTTTTTGGAAAATGCCACCACACTTTCTTCATCTTCAGCCAACAATAAACGACGCAGGACTTTCTTCTTGTACATCTTTTTAAGCTTTGCTATAACACCCTGATCCATTGGTTGAATCAGTGCTGTTACATTGGGAGGCAGAAAAATTACTTTAAAATTTGCATCAACTGCATTCAATGTATCCGTCTCTGGATGAGATGATGCATTGTCCAGTAGAAGAATTACTTTTCCAGTTTTCTTTTCTTGTTCTCTCAACCTCTTCACATTTGGGATGAACTGATTTGTATACCAATCAAGAAATATTTCACTATTCATCCAAGCACTCTTCTGTGCTTTGTAGCACAATGGGAGACATGTCACATTCTTTAAACAACGTGGTTTTTTTGGCTTTGCCGATCATTAGCACCGGTAAACGATGACTTCCACTGGCATTCGCGGCTACCAAAATTGTTACTCTCTCTTTGCACTTTTTAAACCCAGGGACAGCTGCTTCGCGCTGAGATGCAAGTGATTTTTGAGGCAATGATTTCCAGTATAAGCCAGTCTCATCGGCATTATACACATCATCGAGTGAATAGCCGCCTTCTTCCAAAAAAAGCCAAGAACGTTTCTTTAAAATTTTCAGCGGCAGTTGCATCGCTAGATAAAGATTCCCCTTGAATCTCCAATTCTCGTATGCCATGACGAGATTTAAAGTTTCTTAGCCATCCCTGGCTAGCCTTAAAGTCAGGAGGACCGTCAAGTTGATTGTTGAACTGAAGTGCCTTTTCACACAATAGAGAGCCAGAGATAGGTTCCTTTGCTTCTTCTTTGCACAAACCATATACACAAAGCCTCTCCCAATTTCAAATCTTTCGCATTTCTCATGGTTTTACGTTTCTTCGACCCATTTTCACTATCCAATGTCGATGCAAAACTCTTAATTTTATCCTTGTTACTTTTGATGTCAGAGACGGTAGCTTTCCCAACATTGAAAATCCTCGCAAGTGAAGACACAGTTTCACCTTTTCCTAGTCTCTTGATAATTTCTGTTTTCGTTTCAATTGACAAAACATTGCGGTTCCTTTTATATGCTTTAGGCCTACTGGAAAATGCCATATCGCACAGAGAAATACTTGTACACCAAAATTATTCTGCTGTAGTAGCAGACACAATTATTTTAAGTTGAACTGTCTGTTTAGCCAGTGTTCTGCCTAGAACGCACACGTACACTGGATTGGTAAACCAGATATTAACTGACTTTATGATCTAACTGACTTCCTGTACGTAAGTGACCGTCCATTAGCCCATCCCATCCTCTACAAATTGTTCGCATACATTTGAAGCTTACCGCATCAAAAGATTCAGAAATGTAGTCTAACGTGACTGGTGTCGCCTGATTTTTTTTTTTCTGGAAAAAGTGTTCGGATAATTGGATGTTCGGATAATTGGGGTTCGGATAAATGGAGTTCTACTGTATAAGATTCTGTATCCTTCAAAGTAAATTATTAAATAATAATTGGTATGTTGACCTGTTTGCCAAGTCACTTCGATTACATGTCCCGCCCATGGGCCTTGTGCACTTGGGTCCCCTCTACACCTCGTTTCACGGGGTAGAAGAGGTTCCGATTATGAGATGATATGTTGAGTGGCACAGAGGTTTGAGGACTTGCTTCTCAAGGCACATTTACTGGGTTTGAATCACTGTAGCATCACACTTCAGTCTCTGACGATGCTTGTGAGTTAGAGAAGGCAAAGGCAGTGAGGAAGGGAACCGTTCACCCCACCTCATAAAGCTGAGACCTAGTGCACTGAAGCTCTAACATTTTTTCTTTTTTTTGGTCTGAGACCTAGTGCACTGAAGCTCTAACATTTTTTCTTTTTTTTGGTCTGTCTCTATTTCTCTTAGAAAAGTTATGCTGTCAGCTGGTTTTTCTTAATTACCAGTCCTATTCAGTTCCAGCATCTTCTCCTGACCTCTAGTTTCACTGGTGTTTGTCGGGTTCTTTATTTCCACGGTAGTGATCATGTCACTGGTGTTTGTCGGGTTCTTTATTTCCACGGTAGTGACCATGTCACTGGTGTTTGTCGGGTTCTTTATTTCCACGGTAGTGATCATGTCACTGGTGTTTGTCGGGTTCTTTATTTCCACGGTAGTGATCATGTCACTGGTGTTTGTCGGGTTCTTTATTTCCACGGTAGTGATCATGTCACTGGTGTTTGTCGGGTTCTTTATTTCCACGGTAGTGATCATGTCACTGGTGTTTCATTCCTTTATTCTGCCCAATTACTAATCTATGAAAGCTTGTGTCTTTCTGGTTGTCATTTTTATTGTTTTTCATTTCCAGACCCATACAATAGAACTGACTTTACATCCATGTTGAAGTTTTTTATGTTTGTTTGTTTTGTACTTGATTTCTTTTATTTTCCACATATTTCCCAATGCAGTCAAAGCTTCTCTTGGCTTTGGGTGGGGCAAAGACAGATATAAAATTTGTTTGAGAGTTTTAGAAATAAAAGTATCTGTTTCGTTTGTCATTTTTCACTTTGTATTTAGAACAAACAATGCATTTTGCTTATTCATTGACCCACATACACAAAGGAATGTTTTGTGTGTGCAGCTTTGAAATGTGGAAGAAACCAGATTAGAATGTATGCATTTTTAAAATTTTAAATTTGTGTTAAAAAAAAAATTTAAACATATATGTTTTTGAATTGATGGACATATTTAATAAGACATCTGTGATGATGAATTCACTGTACATACAAGACAAGGCAACAGTGTACACATCTAGGCAGAACCCCTCAGATATTTTTCCTCAGCCAGCAGAACCCCTGTTGTGCAGTTCGGTTAAGACTAAATTTATACTAAGAAAATCTATTTGTTAAAGAGATTAGGTATGTATGTGTATATGTATTATATATATATATTATAGTATATATTATATATATGTGCATGCATGCACATATTTTCATACAGCATCCTTTCATATACTTTTTCATCCATTGTACAGCTATGACATCTCTTTTTTAATCTCTTCGGTATTGCTATTACTGAAGCGGAAACCTTTAAATTGAAATAAAGATGATGAGTTTCACTGATCATGGAACCATTGAAAATCGTTTAGATTATTATATGCTTGTGATAATTATTGATACAATGCGAAATGCACAGAGATACATACAGCGAGATATTACCCAAATTAAGAATGATATTTGGAATTTTAAAATTTATTTATCCCAGGATTTTTCGCGGAACCCCTGATGATGAAATGTGGAACCCTAGGGTTCCGCAGAACACTGGTTGAGAAACACTGTATTAGAGGCTTGTTAGCTAAGTTGGTGACAGTTCATTTTCAGGTTTCCAATATGACAAATATTTTCAAAATTTCATGTCATTTTATTTGTTGGGGAAGTTTTAGTGCAAATGGTCAGATGTGTTTTTATCATACATTTTGTATCAGTAGTTATTGATAAGTTTGATGTGTGTGTGTGTGTCATAGAAGTCTTCTGTTTGTTTTTAGCTTGATATTTTTGTAGATTATTTTATCATCATCACTAACTTTCACATTTGCAGATCTATGTGATTGTAATAAAATGTATAAATATGTGATGTATGGTTCGTTTGTTCTCCCCCCTCGCTAAATCATCATCATCTCATCTCATCTCAACCCATAACCCGTCATGGGTCGTAGGGGTGCCATGATGGAAGCATCAGCAGACAGGGTCCTCCCCTGTAACCAGAAGGCAGCATATAGGAGTTTGGGGGGAAATTGAATGTTGGGAAAGTAGCAAGAACTGATCATGTGACATCTCTATTCTTTAGGTCAGTGTTTCCCAGACTTAAAGTAATAACTTACCCCTTGTGAGAGTTAAGTCTTTCCAAGAAGCCCCCCTTTCATATATTAAATTGTAATGGTTTTCCGCTGTGAAGAAACAAAACAAATCATGATAAAGTAAAATGAAAAATTGTGCCGTGTACCTCTTTTAACCTTTCACTTAGCCCTGGGGGTAAAATTACCACACTTTGAGAAACACTGCTATAGATAGATTACCTCTGAAACAGTAAAGACTAACTGATGATGGTCTTGACCTAATACATTGCTTCCTACAAAATGCATGAACTGTATATGGGAAGAGAGACGAAAAAATATACAAGATGAATAAGAAAAACTGTGACATACGTTAAAAGTTGTTGACCATTCATTTTCTGCTCACTACTTTAATACTGCAG
The DNA here is from genome assembly GCA_024509875.1 of Oreohelix idahoensis. Taxonomy (NCBI): domain Eukaryota; kingdom Metazoa; phylum Mollusca; class Gastropoda; order Stylommatophora; family Oreohelicidae; genus Oreohelix; species Oreohelix idahoensis. The sequence goes on along the minus strand of JAMPIV010000338.1, from coordinate 135,958 downwards.
GTTTTTTTTTTTTAAATAATGTCTTTAGTGCTGCATCATATAGCTGGAAAAATAGTGAAACAGAATTTTACCCAATAAAATGCTGTGATTGAGCAAAATGTATGAGAAGTTAAAAGTGAGAGAACCCGAAACGCTGAAGTGACATCTATTCCATCTCCATTTTTTTTGGTGTGGTCAGAACTTGCTTGAGGTTATAAATCGACGTCTTGTCGTTTAATCTATCATCATACATAATATCTTACAGTTTGGATAATCATGAAAAATTTCATTTTAATGCAAAAGGATATATCCTTCTTTTCAACTAGTAAACCCAAAAACTTTGAACGCATTATTCTCAAAACTAGCTGGAGTGGAGATTGATTAGAGCAGTACTTAGGTCACGATGTTTTGGTAAACTAGAAATTCACAATGTGTAGAATAAAAGTGCATTCGTTTTTTCTAATATGTCTACTTCTGTTGCCTCCAAAAGTCCATCCTCATGTCTGTATTGTAGATCGTGGTAACTGGGCGGGTTAGAAGATGGTGTTGGTTGTTGATGAGAATCAGCATCATTGCATTCAGGGCAAACCTATAGGTGCTTAGTTTGCCTCAGCAAATGCCAAAGGGTATGAGTGCTAATTGTTCCCATAGTGCGCTGGTTATATAGGTGATGGATGCATCCTATCATGTTAATGTTAATGTTAATCACAATCGACGTCATTGCACTCCGGGCAAACCCATATGTGCTCATTCTCCCTCAGCAAATGTCGAAGGGTATGAATGCTAATTGTTCCTGTTGTGCACTGGTTGTATACACGCCGGATGTGTCCTCTCATACGTTCATCCCTGTTGGTCTTACGTTTGATGCCAAATTCCAGCAGTCTTAACCTTGATGATTCATCGATTGCAGTGTCATTCTCTAATAGATCATGAATTGCCTTTAGTACTTCTCTCTTATCCATGTTCAATTCACCATCTATGGGTGCTCTTGAAGCTAGTCTGTCAGCTCTTTCATTGCTGCATACCCCTGCATGACCAGGACAGTAGATCCATATCAGTTCTTGAAGATTCGATGCTTCTATGGAGGTTTTCTATTCATGTCAGAGCCATCCATTTTGGACCTTTCGAAGCATGGATTGTGAGTCTGATACAATAACTGCCTTTGTTAATAAAGTCTCATACAGCCATCTTAATGCAGCAGTAACTGCCTCTAACTCCATCTCATGCTGGAGGTTGTTATCATGTAAGCCCTGCTATGTTCAGCGATGGTTCTGCCCTTTACTCTAGCAGAGAAGCCCCACCCTGATTTATTACCACGGATTACAGACCCATCAGTGTACACAATGGCATCATCATCCCCAGCATTAACATTTATAAGCTGATCAACTTCCATCTCTGCTCTCCCATTGGCACAAGTTCTGCACTCTCTACCAAGGCTGATGATGACTTGCTGGTAGTTCATCCAGCGCTCATCTGACTTCTTCCACTCATCTCCCTTGAATATATTTTCAACTGTGGTCACTTGTCTAATAGCCTCTTCTGCCTGCACCATCCATGACATCCCCCTATTATATGTTCATCCCTGCTAGTATTAGGTTTAATGCCAAATTCCAGCAATGTTAGCCTTGTTGATTCATGGATTGCAGTGACTTCTCTAACAGGCTGTCATTAATAATTGTTTTAGTATCTGTCCCTAGTTTGTCGTACAAGACTGCCGTAGAAGTCATGGATGCTGGTTTAAGTAACCTTTAAACGTCGCTGGCAAATGGGTCAGAGGCTGCACTCCGATTGCGTAACAAGTCAATTGTGGCGTATCAGTTGCTCAAGTAAAACAAAGAAAGACAAAACAAAAAACCTTGATTCCTCTCACAGATGAGATTGGATTGGAAACACACGGAAGGTTAGCCAGTAGCAGCAGCCTTTAAGGCCTGATGCAAGCATAAGGTCACCCAAGGGAGATGTGGCTTGATGGTGGAACATAAAGAACGGACATGATGGTCAATTATGACATCTACTGGTACCTGAACATCATTTAACCTTCTTTATCAATTCTGTTCTCTGTGTCTGTCTGTCTTTCTTTCTCTCCCCCTCTCTCATTTGCTATATATATACATATATATATATATATATATATATATATATATATATATATATATATATATATATATATATATATATATATATATATATATATATATATATATATATATATATATCTTCTTCTTCCGTCCTCAGCTACCGACCGTCAAAGCAGTCAGTGGCCATTACGCCTAGTGGCGTCTTAGGGCAACAGCAGATAGGTTTTCTTTGCCATTGTTTCCCATCACGCCTAATAGCGTCTTTAGGGCAACGGCAAATCAATCCATTTGCTGTTGTTTCCGTAATCGAAGTGACTGGCAAACGGGTGATCAGCCCGTTGTTATATATATATATATATATATATATATATATATATATATATATATATATATATATATATATATATATATATATATATATATATATATATATATATATAAAATAGCCCCTTCAGTCATAACTGACTATGCGAATTCTCCCCTGAGGTGACAGCCCTCAGCTGCTTACTTTCCTAGTGCTCCTTTCGACGTTTTCTCCTCTCTTCTGCTTGTGTGAGTTTCTTTTCGCTTAATCTGAGGTGGCGCTGTAGATAGCATCGCCACTTGATGCGATTGGCAGCCTCATCCTCCCACATTGCTGGATTTATGTCCAGTGCCCTCATGTCAACTCCGCCAAGGCCAATCCCAAGCCCGGCTGAAAAAGGAGGAGGGCGGCCTGCATGGAGGCCGTAAGGAGGCAGCCCCTCCACCATGCAAAGGCACAACAGGCCAATCACCTATTTGCTTTAAACTATGATTACGAGTAATATAAGAGAGAAAACCGGACTGATTCTAAAGGCGACGAACTGGAACGGACTACGACTTATGGAACTTGGAACACAAGAAGTATAAATGGGAAAGAAGAGGAGCTGGTGGAGGAAAGCAAAACTAGAAATCCTGGCTATAACGGAAACAAAGAAAAAAGGACAAGGAGTCATGGATCTCGATGGCAACACGCTGCTCTACGGTGGTGTACCCACATCTGAAAGAGCTAAAGGGGGCGTGGGTTGCATTGTGGCCAAAACCAAAAGATAGTATCAAGGGAAGGAACTTTGTCTTGGAGCGCATTATGGTTGTAAAACTAAAAGAAGGAGAAACCATAGTCAACCTGGTCATAGTGTATGCACCAAATGAGGATGAGAGAGCAGAGGTCAAGGAGGAATTCTTCGAGCTGCTTCAAAGGACAGTGGATGACTGCCTAGATGAAGTTATCATGCTCAGAGATTTTAATGCCAGAGTTGGAAATGACCATGCTAGATGAGGTGGAGTTATCGGAAGATATGGAGAAGATACTCCTTAGATTCTGCAGTGAGCAGAATCTGATCATTACCAACACAAAGTTCCCCCATAAGCGCATACATGCATACACTAGATGTGAACCAACCAAGAATGAGAAGTCAGTGATCAACTATGCCATTGTTAGGAGAAGCTCATTCAAATATGTCCGGGATGCTAGAGTCTGGAGGGGGCCAGAGATTGGAAGTGATCACTACCTGCTAACAGTCAAAAGAACAACTGAAAGAGTTGCTCAGCCTAGGAACTGCCCAACATCACGCAAGAAACCAAGTAAACGAGCGGGAGAAATGAGCATTAGGACCTACAAGCTGAGAGAGCCAGAAATTAAGACCAGATACCAGGGTCTTATTGCTGTAGAGGTGAGCAACACAGAAGAACGACCTGATGACTTGGAAACCCTCTGGAATAAATTCAAGGATATCATAAAGACAGCTGCTGCAGAAGCATGCGGTGAAGTCCGACTTGGGAACAAGAGAAAGAGGACACCTTGGTGGACAGAGGAAGTCAAAGAGAAAATAAGAGCGAAGAAAATGGCATGGAAACAATACTTAGGAGCTAAAAACACAACAGGACAGATGGAAAAATATAGAGAATATGTGACACTCAGAACAGAAGCAAAGAACAAAGTGCTAGCAGCAAAACAGAAGTCCTGGGAAGAATTTGGAGAAAAGCTAGAAAAAGATGCACAAGAAAACCAGAAATTATTCTATAAGACCCTAAAGAACATGAGAAAGAAAAAACAATGCCCTCTCAAATTTATAAAGGACAAGCAAGGCAAATTGCTTACTGCCCCGAAGGAAGTAATGGAAAGAATATTTCTCAGAACTCCTGGATGGTGAAGCATCAGAAATGATAACCACTAGCACAGAAGAGAAAACCAATGATGGTGAAGATGACATAAAGATGGAAGAACTGAAGGCAGCACTGGAGAAAATCAAGATGGGCAAAGCAGCAGGGCATGATGGTATAACACCAGAAATGGTTAAGTACATGGGAGCATCAGGCGACCTATTACTCTTAAGGGTTCTACAGGCAGCGTGGTACAACAAGACCATACCAAAGGATTGGGAGATTGCCATCATAACACCAATTTTCAAAAAGGGTGACAATCGACAGTGTGGAAACCATAGAGGCATATCCCTTCTCAGTGTCCCTGGTAAAATCTACTTTAGAATCCTAGAGCAGAGACTCCGACGCCTAGCTGAGCCACAACTGGATGAGGTCCAGTGCGGATTTCGAGTGAACCGAAGTACTCAAGACCTAATCTTCACACTCAGACAGCTGAGTGAAAAGGCCCTTGAGTATAAGAGTGAGATATATCTTTGTTTCATAGATCTGGAAAAGGCGTTTGACAGGGTCCCCTGGAGCAAACTTTGGGATTGTTTGGCAAGGAAGAACATTCCAGCACCTCTGATTCAAGCTATACAGAGCTTCTACAAGTCTTGCAGAAATTATGTGAGGACAGCAAACCATAAGTCAGAAGAGTTCAGGACCACCACTGGTGTAAGACAAGGTGATATCCTGTCACCTTACCTTTTCATACTCCTCATGGACGATGTCATTAAGGCATGTAAGGAGAGAACAAGAAAGTATTCAGTGGGGTACTGGAAGATGAGACAGGTCTGTATTTCGGAGCTGGCATTTGCTGATGATGTTGCCCTGATTGCTAATTCAACCTGCAAGTCTGGAAGGAAGAGCTGGAGAAGAGAGGGATGGTCATAAGCAGCTCTAAAACAAAATCCATGGTGATAATCATGAGAAGAAAGAAGACATCAGATTAAGCTGGGAGAACAGGTCCTGGAGCAGGTCGACCACTTTAAATACCTCGGAGCTATTATAAACCGAAAGGGAGGCATCAAAGAAGAGTTGGCCACTCGAAAAGCAGCAGCTGGGAGACTTTTTCAGGCCATAAATCGAGGATTCCTCAGCAAGAGAGAGGTTGGTAAGAAAACGAAGATGGCTGTATACCGCTCCACCTATGTCCCAGTCTTGACATATGGATGCGAGTCATGGGCAATGACTACAACCCACAAAAGCCAGATCCAAACCTCAGAATTGAGGTATCTGAGGAAGGTGGTTAAAGTAACAAGAAGAGACATGGTACGCAACCAGACGATACGTCAAGGCCTTAAATCCCACCCCCTGCAGACCCAAGTAGAACAGTCCCAACTAAGATGGTTTGGCCATGTCGTAAGAATGGGAGAAGAACGGCTACCACGACAACCATGGGAAACAAAGAGCCAAGGATCCAGACCCCCAGGACGACCCAGAGTCCGCTGGGAGGACAACATTAGACAATCTTTGAAGGACCGAGGACTAGAATGGAACCAGGCCAGGAGGAAGACAGCCGATAGGATAGTCTGGCGCTCTCTCTTCCAAACCTCTACACCTCACGGTAGAAGGGGAACGACTAAGTAAGTAAGCCCTCATGTCTCTTGCACACATCTTTGAACCTCAGCTGCAGTCGCCCAACTGTTCTTCTGCCAATATATATATATATATATATATATATATATATATATATATATATATATATATATATATATATATATATATATATATATATATATATATATATATATATATATATATATATATATATATATATACGTACACTAGCAACAACCCGCCAGAATTGGCAGGTTTATAATTATAGTGTGTTGTTTCTGTTACACGCATTACATTGCTGCTTCTTCTAGTCTCACTTGCTCGCTGTGAATGACGCGATCGTCTCTTCCTTTTAGCCATCTCATCATTTTGATCCATAATAATAAGTCTGCAATACTTTAAATTAAAATGTTGTCTTGAAGAAACAATCCAAAAACTTACATTTTTAAGAAAAATGATGAGTTAAATCCGTTTCCCGAATGAAACTGGACAGAAGAGTATCTTGATTTTCTGTTGATTTTATCTGCATATCCACACCTTCCTGTCTCCAGTTCAAGTTGTTGGCTTTTTTCCAAAATCAAACTGTTTGCTCGCTGAGAATGACGCGATCGTCTCTTCTTTTTAGCCATCTTATCATTTTGACCCATAATAATAAGTCTGCAATACTTTCATTTAAAGTTTTGTCTTTAAAAAACAATCAGAAACTTACATTTTAAGGTTATTTTAAAGAAAAATGATGAGTTAAAACCATTTTCCGAATGAAACTGGACAGAAGAGTATCTTGATTGTCCGTCACCCTTTGCTATTTTCGCGAGAGTACATATAAGGGGAAACAATACAATTATTGTCTAACTTTCAAACACAGTTGCACCCCCTTGGCTGTGCTCGAAAGTTAATGCACACCGCGAAAATAGAAAAGTGCAACAGACCGACCGACCGAAGTACCTTACGGCGGGAATTATGGTATTGGATATATATATATATATATATATATATATATATATATATATATATATATATATATATATATATATATATATATATATATATATATATATATATATATATATATATATATATATATATATGTATATATATATATATATATATATATATATATATATATATATATATATATATATATATATATATATATATATATATATATATATATATATATATATATATATATATATATCCCTCCCTGACTCTTCTGCCTTGCTAAATGAATGCCGAATATCTTGTATCTATGTAGCCTTCTGTTTACATTTCGCTCATTAACTTTACCTTTTCTTAAAACGTGTTCGACCTTTAACCCTCTTAAAATGTATCCAGATATATTGGACTATTTCTTAACTTTGCAGTAGTTTTAATTTCATGTCGATGTATCGAGAAAGCACTCAAGAATACACACATTAGGCTTATCACTCAGTTTTACACAGGGTTTTAGGTATTCTTTGTGTTAAATGATGTGAAAAAATGACAAAAAGCAGGAATACTTGGTGGCAGAAAAAGATAAAAGAGAAGACAAATGGGTAAAGATAACTTGTGGAGAGGGGAAGGGAGAGTTAAAAGTGTTCAGTCATTATCCTGCAGCTCCCCGCATAGGCGACATTTGCTGAGGAGCACCTATGGGTTTGCTCGGAGTGCAATGATATCGATTCTGAACAACAATAACAATATACCACATGGACCCGTCCACAACAATAACAATATACCAAATCGACCCGTCCTGTGCCATCAGCTCAAGATCTTTCCATGTCTTCTTCACCCCTTTCATGTACGTCTGCACCAAATCATGCGTGTTCTTGCATTGATGATTTCTACAGAAATCTATTGTACTTGATGAGGTGCACAACCTCATATAAGTTGCCTCTTACGACATGCCTGATGGAGCAGTAGACATATTCTTTCTCTGTCTCCCTAAAGACGTCTGGTAACCACATAAGGCTTACTGTCAGTTGTAGGCTGCTTGTTGGTAACAACATAAGGCTTACTGTCAGTTGCAGGCTGCTTGTTGGTAACAACATAAGGCTTACTGTCAGTTGCAGGCTGCTTGTTGGTAACAACATAAGGCTTACTGTCAGTTGTAGGCTGCTTGTTGGTAACAACATAAGGCTTACTGTCAGTTGTAGGCTGCTTGTTGGTAACAACATAAGGCTTACTGTCAGTTGTAGGCTGCTTGTTGGTAACAACATAAGGCTTACTGTCAGTTGTAGGCTGCTTGTTGGTAACAACATAAGGCTTACTGTCAGTTGTAGGCTGCTTGTTGGTAACAACAAAGGGCTTACTGTCAGTTGTAGGCTGCTTGTTGGTAACAAAGTTTTTCGGCGCTTTGCGTTAACGACAAAGGGGCTTACTGTCAGTTGTAGAAAAGTGATCACATCTGTCAAATCTGCTTGTTGGTAACGGTGTAGTTTCCAATTACTATATATATTACACTTTTCAAATTGCTGTTAACGGAAAGCGCCGAAAACGAAACCGTGTTTTTATTTTGTTGACAATTCAAAGAATCCTAGGCACAGCGCAGGTAAAGATAAAGGTAGTCCCATAGCAGATACTGCCGGAGGGAAGTGAAGTGATAGACTTCACCTGTTCCACACAGCCTTTGACTTTTTTTTTTTTTTTTTTTTTAAACTAACACTACTAGGAGACCTGTTAGTCAATGTCCATAGTGAGAAAGAGTCAAGTAACCTGGTGCATCACAGGGACTGTAGCCCTGATAATTTTTTTTTTTTTTTTTGTGCGACATTTTACCATTCCGTTCCATATGTTATTACTTTTAATGTTCTGGTTATCTTGACATTTTGTATTTTCTTTTCTACCTCCGAGGCAAAAAATTGTTCACCTTCTCAAACCCCACCCGCGGTTTGTTTACGTTTTTGCCTTCAGAATAAATTCCTACAGCGGTCAGCGAACGGTAACGTTACATCAACGCACCTGTGGTTCGTTTTTCCAGAGAAACATTTCTGTTACGCTTAAAGTGTTTGAACGAGCGAGAGACGGTTTCTGTGAAGACACGGCTCGTTAGCAGGGACCAATCTTCTGCGGTCGGTAAACGAGTTTGATCTCCGATTCAGGGGAAGATACACCCGCTGTTAGGCGGTCTGTGTGGTTTTGCCCTTAGACGAGTTAGAGCATAAGATTATGTATTTTTCTATCTGGAAACATTTTATTCCAATTTTATTATCACCCTTTTATGTTGATGGCGGCTGTTTATTTTCCGTAGTCTCTGATGTAGTCTCTAGAATAAAAACTTGGAATAAGATATGTCTTGTCTTACTAAAAAAAAAAAAATTTACGTTCTAGGGAGACGGAAATGCTCCGGAAGACATTTTCAATCTGCAGAAATAGGCCAGCCAGGTGTCCTAGTAGCGTTATTTGTAAACTATAAATCTAGAGAGCCTTAATAGTCTAACACACTCGTAAAAATATTTCCTGGCCCGTAGATGACCATATGAGACTAAGGCAGAGTTAGCACAGCAGAACTAGAATGTGTTTGCCTATGTTCTTGTCATTCCTCGGGGTGAGTAGACATATCTTATAATATATTTTCATGTTAGCTTTTTTATAGATATCTGATAGGAAGGTGACTTACTTCATTTTTTTGAGGATTTCTCCCAGTAATTTTATTCAGTGATAATGTAGCGCTGTCTACCACCTTAGTTAAGTGGTGCCTAAACAATCAGGTGTCAGTGTTATGGTTTATAATGGGTTAAATGATAAACTTACGATAACAGATACTTATTAGGCGTAGAATCAGTCGTACAGATGCTTATCATGGGTTAAGAATAGGCTAAATAACTGTCATTCTTCTTCTTCTTCCGTCCTTAGCCACCGACCGTCAAAGCAGTCAGTGGCCATTACGCCTAGTGGCGTCTTAGGGCAACAGCAGATAGGTTTTCTTTGCCATTGTTTCCCATCACGCCTATTGGCGTCTTTAGTGCAACGGCAAATCAATCCATTTGCCGTTGTTTCCGTAATCGAAGTGACTGGCAAACGGGTGATCAGCCCGTTGGTAAATAACTGTCATTACTGTAAGGAAATGTCAGAGGTGTGGATTATTCACTTAAAACTGTATAGTGAGATGCAGGCGCTATAACTCTGAATTATAGGAGATAGTCCCTTATTCCTTTCTGATAGGAACTTCTAGTGGTTGGGTGTGGAATCATGATATGCCGATTTGTGTAGCTAGACACTAGTCATACTTTCACAGAAAGCAGTCACCAGCCATAGAAAACATTTTATCTTATGATTCAGTCACGACGGTATTATTATAGCAAGAACATTGCATTTTCTATGTATTCATTTGTGGGATGTTAATATTTTTGTTTCCCCAAAGGGATATACGATTTATTTTTGTAATGTCACATGCTGTAATCTATTTATGTAATTCATTTAAATGTTGTAAGATGAATAGCATACCCCACTCAGCTGTAACTACAGGGTTAGGTTTCCTGTATGTTTAGTAGGAAGAAGAGGAGTAGATTTTGCTGTCAGGACATTTACTGACAGGTACATGGGTGTACAAAAGATATTAAGCCTATGCAGGCGCATGCTGATAATTGATAGAGTGGAAGGAGCGGAGCATAACTGGTTATATAACGTTCTTCTTCTTCCGTCCTTAGCCAACGACCGGCAAAGCAGTCAGTGGCCATTACGCCTAGTGGCGTTATAAGGGCAACAGCGAATAGATTTTCTCTGCCGTTGTTCCCATCACGCCTAATGGCGTCTTTAGGGCAACGACAAATCAATCCGTTTGCTGTTGTTTCCGTAATCAAAGTGACTGGCAAACGGGTGATCAGCCCGTTGGGTTATATAACGTTAGTGTGATTTTATTGTTGGCTTAATGTAAAGGGTGTCTCTTTTGGGTCTCAGTTTCAGGGATACCGACTTGCTAGAGCAGACTCCAGTCAGGCAAAGAACGTCATATACTCTTCGATCTAGAGGGTTTCTGAATACAGCTAGCATCACGAGTTGTCAAACCCCAATACCTGGAGAAAAAAAAAACCTTTTGTCAACGCCATTTCTCTCTCACGGGAGTTAAGCTCACGCATTGTGTAATGAGCCATAGCAAAAATCCTGGAAAATCATCTGTTGCAGTAGTAGTCTCCTACTCCTATTGATCGCCAGTCAGAGCAGTGCGGCTTCCAGCATATCAATCAGCCCAGCGTCTATAGCAGAATTTTAATCACCAGCCTTTGTGTGCCTAAACGGGGCACTCAGTCAAACCAGCCCAAACCGGATTTTAATACCAAGTACCCAAGCCAATTCTAGCGCCGGATAAGAGCGCTTTGGACCCTTTGTCCTCAAGTCACTTCGTCTTGTGTATTTCCGGGTTATGTAGAACCTCGCACTTAGGAGCGGCCAGCCAAAGATAGACAGAGTTCCAGCCCCCCTCACGCAATTAGGGGTCACCAACGTTTAGCACCTACAAGGAAAGTTTTGTATAATACTCCATTCACCTTGAAGGATATTTACATGTAAGACACTTTTCTGGAGCTAGCTTCTTGTCCCACGAAAGCGGACAGGCTGTCGCGCAGTTTGTTTATTTGGTAAACAGGAGATAGACAGTCTTCCAGTCCCCCTCGCGCAATTAGAGGTCACCAATAATAGCACCGACAAGGAAAGTTTTGTAGTTTTACTCCATCACCCTGAAGGATATCTACATGTAAGACACTTTTCTGGAGCTAGTTTTTGGTCCCACGAAAGCGGACAGACTGACAGACAGTTTATTTCATTTCTCTGTGTTCTACAGGTTTTATGAGGGTTCGCTGTGTGTTCGTTGGTGTGTATCTTCATTATTGATGATTATTGATGTTGTTTGTGTGCTGATATGCATGATTTTCATACATTTCTTCTTTAATAAATTTTACTCATTTATTAATGCGATGTTCACGACCCTTTCATCCATAATTTACATTTTTAGCTCTTTACTATAGTCTCTATTTATGATTAAGAGAAAAGAGTGAGAGCAGGCGGCGCTTGGACAGTATAAGTGTGTTGAGGCTTGTAGAGAGAGATCATTTTAATAAATCTTCCAGGTTGTCTCAAGTCCACCTCCTATTTACACCTTATCTTCGCGTAATCTATAACTCTGTCAGTCCACTATCCCTTGTCGATTTCACTACTATTGTCCAACTCGACAAACTACTCTTACACTTTAACTCAACCACGACATAACCATGTACAGCGGTGTTGCTATCGTTTAACTAGGGCTGTTGTGCTTCTCGATCCTTTTGTAACTAATACCAAGTTGAAGACTCCTTGCTGTTATTTACACTGTAGATCTAGGCTTTTCTTATGGCTTTCCTGCCATTCTGAAATGTGTTGAATTGAAGTCACGAGCTCCAGTTTATCCAGCTTGGTTTGCACTTAAAGGATCGTCACATGTAGTCCAAGAAGGAAGAAGCGTGTGGCATACTGTGCATTCCCCGCCATCCAAGGGAGCTCTTCAACTATTCAGAGCTAAAATACTGTACTCTGGTTCTAGCCTCTTCCAAGGAATTGTCACGTCCTACGCCCACGGCGACCGTTGCCTCAATTGGCTGTGTGTGGTGTACCCGGAAACGGGGCCTCCCAGTACTGAGGCACAGTTAAGTCCCCGATGTCACTTATCGGTGCAGAGTTGAAAGAGATGGCTGAGCATCACAATCCCCCCTGTGTTGCAGCATGATGAGAACCCAGCATTGCACACTGAGCTTGGGGGGGATCACTTGGGCACCAGACTTAATACTGGCTCTTGACTGGATGGCCGCATGCAGGAGATTTCTACAATGGAGGGTTGGCAGGTGGTGGGTATCTGGAAGTGGCTCTGTGCAGGACGTGAGGATTCCTTGGGAGAGCCCAAAACCAGAGCATAGCATTGTGCAAGCTCTGCATAGTTGGAGAGCCCCCTGGATGACGGGGAATGCACAGTGTGCTACCCCACCTATCCCCAACTGCTAACTTAGAACCAGAAGTGGGGTCCTCTGTATGCGTGCCAGGCCAGGATAAAATGCCTGGGAAAGATACTGGAGCTCAGAACTCCCTAACTCAAAGTTGCAGGATGGCAGAAAAGCCATGGGAAAGACAGGGCTATTTTGAAGATAACACAACCATATTTTCACCATATGAGCTCGGACGCCGCCTCGGTAAACAAGGTCCGCGCAAAGCACTGACACCCCCAGGCTGCTTGCGAATAGTCTACTACTGGGAACATAAACAGATTAGGGATGAGCCCACTCTCCCGTTGAACAGGTGCTAAAGTCATAGATACTGGGCCAGAAGGCGCACCGGAAACCACAGTATCACGCAACTCGCTTTTTTTTTCTATGGAGAGTACACCGTCAAATAAATCTCGTACTGGTGCTCGCCCTGTGGAGCTCCACCAGGCAGGTGCAGTGCCGGGCTCTGAGCCTCGACAGAGCCCACCCTCAGCTACTGGAGGACCCTCTAGACCGTCTTGTGGAGTCAGCAGACGGCGGAGGAGAACTACTGACCAAAACAAAACAGAAAAAGAGAAACCCAGAGTGCCACTTGTCATGATGCACTGGAATGCAGAGGGAGTGAACAGCAAGCAGGCTGGATACAGCAAAAAGACAGAGCTGGAAAACATCTTGTATGAGAAGCAAGTCAGTGTTTGCTGTATCCAAGAGACTCACTTGAAAGCAGATCAAACCTTTAAAATAAGGGGATATCAATGCTTCAGATCCGACAGAAAAGATAGACGAAAAGGAGGAGTACTTACTCTTGTAAGGAATAAAATTCCTGCACACGAAAGGAAAACCTTCATGGATGGAGCAGAATATCAGCTGTTGCAGATAAAGGTAGACAAGATGGAAATAGAACTCCTGAACTATTACTGTCCGAACAACAAACCCCTGAGTCTCAGCTCTATACAGGTACCAGCCACCAACTTTATAGCAGTTGGAGACTTTAATAGCCACTCCCAGAGCTGGGGCTATAACCATCTGGATCACAGAGGTGAAGAGGTTGAAACTTGGCAAGATGATCACTCCCTAATCCTAGTCAATAATGCCACAGATACTCCTACCTTCTACTCCAGAGGATGGCACACAACTTCAACACCAGATCTTGCCTTCTCCACACCAGATATAGCTGGATCTATTAGTAGAGAAGTAGGAGACCAACTAGGGGGAAGCGACCATCGCCCAATCTTTCTTACTGTCCAGAGTGCAACTCTCAGTACAGGCCCAGCCATTACAAGATGGAACTACAAAAAAGCCAACTGGGGTTTATTCAGGCATCAGGTGAACACGCTGCTGTCTACCCTCAAGGTACAGAACAGAGACATTAATGAAGTGGTAAAAGACTTCAACAGATGCATACTACAAGCTGCAAAAGAAAACCATTCCCAAAGGATGCCGGCGTAACTACATACCATACTGGTCCAGCACACTCCAAGAACGTCAGGAAGCTATGGACAGGGCTAGAAAGGACGCAGAGTCTCAGCCTTCACTTGAAACTCACAACAAATGGAAAAAGGCTGTAGCAGAGTTTCAGAGAACAAAGCTAGAAGAAAAACGGAAAAGCTGGAGAACTAAAACGGCATCGCTGAACCTTGAGAAAGACGGCAGGAAACTTTGGAGATTAGTCAAGTCTCTAAATGAAGAGCGTTCCTCACCTAGGCAGACTATCACATTGGATGAAGGTGGCAAACTTTTCAGAGGAAAACAAGCTGCAGACTTGTTTGCTAGAAGATACAGTTCAGAAAGCAACTTACCCATTAACATAGATCATCAGAGAGAGAGATAAGAAAAGAAATACTGGCAACCATGGGACAGACAGATACTCCTGCCCCAATGAGGGAACCCATCACACTAGGAGAACTACAGAAGGCTATTTCCAAGCTAAAGTTTCAAAAGTCACCCGGCCCAGACAAAATCAGCAACGAAATGCTAGTAAATCTGAGCTCAGCAGCAAAGACAAAACTGCTTGAGATATTCAACCACAGCTGGTTGAAAGGAACGGTACCCCAAGTATGGAGAGAAGCCATCACAATACCCATACTAAAGAAAGGGAAATGTAAGACCGAGGCTGCAAGTTACCGGCCAATCAGTCTCACAAGCTGTGTTGGGAAGACTATGGAGCGAATAGTCAACCACAGATTGAAATGGTATTTAAGAGTCTGAGCAGATCCTGGTGCCGGAACAAGCTGGATTTAGAGAATGCTACAGTATAGAAGACCAAGTTACTTACTTGTCTCAAGCAATAGAAGATGCCTTCCAGGAGAAGAAAAAGGTCCTAACGATCTGGGTCGACTTCAAGCAGGCCTTTGACAAGGTGTGGAAAGATGGCCTCATTGCAAAACTTAGGAGAAGTGGAATCCAAGGCAACATGATGAAATGGATCCAGTCATACTTGCATAACAGGAGAACTAGAGTCACTACCTCAGAGCAGAAAAGGTACCTCAGGGAGGAGTAATTTCCCCAACACTCTTCCTTGTTTACATCAATGACCTGGTGAAAGATCTCCCTGCAGGAGTTAAAGCTGCCTTATATGCAGATGACCTAGTACTCTGGTGCGCTGATGAAAATGTCACCACAGCAAATTATAGAATGCAGCGGGCAGCAGACATGCTAGTGTCATGGGCAGAGAAAAATGGCTTATCACAATAAACACAGACAAAACCTCCACAACACTGTTCTCCCTCGCCCCCAAGGACAAATCAGCTAACATACACCTAGGGACAACCGTGATCAAGGAAAAAAGCTACCCCACCTATCTTGGGGTGACATTTGACCAAAGGCTTACATGGAATAAGCATATTGAAAATGCAGAAGGAAAGGCCATAAGACGACTAGGCATACTCAGAAAATTAGCAGGTACCAACTGGGGAGCAAATGAACGAAATCTAAAGAAGATTTATAATGGAGTAATAAGACCACACTTAGAGTTTAGCTCAGCAGCAGCATGGTCATCAGCTGCTAACTCACATCTGCAGTCTTTGGACAAGGTGCAAAATCAAGCTCTCAGGCTCATTACAGGAGCCATGAAAACTACACCAATAACAGAGATGCAGAAGGTTGCTGGATTACAGACATTGTCCCATAGAAGAGACACAAAAACCATGATCCAGATGTAAAAGTACAACAGTATGCCAATGCACCCAATGAAGGCAAGACTAGATGATCTGGCATTGGGACGTCTAAAGCGTAGCAGCTTTGTGCATCGGGGGAAAAGACTTATAAGACAGCATCAAGAAGACCTATCCATGAAGACAACACCACTGAAGCCCACCCTATACCCTGTACCATGGGAGCAGGCCAGCAGTGCCCTCCAAATTAATACATCAGTCAGTGGTCTCACAAGTGGAGGTGAGTATAATGATCTGCAAAAACGAACTGCTACATTGAGTATGATCCAAGAAAGCTATCCCGATCAATCATGGATACATGCCTATACAGATGGATCAGCAACTAATGCTGTTAGGAATGGAGGTGCCGGTATCTTTATCTCATATCCTGACAACCACTATGAGACTAGGCACATGCCCACTGGTAAATTCTGTTCCAACTATACAGCTGAGGTTCAAGCTCTAGAGCAAGCTGCAAATATGATTTATAACACCAACTCTGACTGCCACCAGGTAGTCATCCTCACAGATGCACTGTCTGTCCGACAAGCTCTCAAGGGTGGTAAACTCCCGCATCTGAGAAATGAACTAAACAAGGTAGCTGCCAAAAAGAGAACCATACTTCAGTGGGTACCATCTCATTGTGGTGTACCCGGAAATGAAAAGGCAGATAAACTTGCAAAAAAGGGAGGAGAATGTGAACAAGAAGATAATGAAGTCACATACTTTGAGAAAAAGAGAGCTATCCAGACTATCAGAAGAGAACAGAACCAACCCAAAGACGACTATCACACTCTCGACCGGCAGGGACAGATAACTATTTTTCGACTCAGGACAGAGCATAACAAACTGAATAAACACATGCACAAGCTACGATTGTCTGCTTCACCACTGTGCACATGTGGATTAAACGAACAAACTGCTGAGCATGTTCTACAGGATTGTCCTCTGTATGACCAGTTAAGAAAGATATACTGGCCCAATGACTCAACACTAAACTCAAAGCTATATGGAGTTAAAGAGGAACTTCAAACAACAGTCGAATTCATCATGAGAACTCGTCTGACGGTGTAATCATCAAAGATGCGATCGCAAGAAGAAGAAGAAGAAGTCACGTCCTACACAGAGCCACTCATCCGCTCCCCCCGCCCATCATGGGTCCATAGTGAGGTCCTCCTGCATGCAGCCAACCAGGTAAAAGCCAGAGTTACATCTAGAGCTCAAGTGACTCCCCCAAACTTAATGTGCAATGCTGGGTTCTCAACAAGTTTCACCACAGGGGGAATCCATGGAGTTGTGTGGATGATTTCAAGAGTCAACGAGGTTGTAATTAGCCTCACACTCAGAGGTTCACTTCCACATCTGTATATTACAGCATTATGCTTAGCTGGTGGTCGTATAGGGACTGCAGCGTGACACTACCTGGTTTCGAACCCGGCAGCTTTGCCTTAAGAAGCAAGTATTCGAACCACTCGACTCTCTACAGCACTGGTAATGATACTTAAGAACAAAAACCACTAAAGACAGAGTATCCAATAGAATTGCGTGGGTTAAGGCTGCAAAGGCAGTATCATTGATGGAACTTCATAATCCGGTGAATACTGGTTATTCTCGGGCACCCTGTACAACAGGGGTACTCAACGCGGTGTCCGCAGGTGCCATGGTGCGTATTTGGGTGCCCGCGGAAGATTTGCTGATGAAAGAATAAACATTCAATTGTGATTGCATGGTGAAAAATTATAATTTATCCTCTTCTAAACTTCTCAAGTTTTGGCATTTAATGGTCCCTGGAAAATTACACAAACGTTGCCGATAGACCCAGAAAGCTATGTTATATATTCAAGAGCTGCTACTCTAACAATCCAAGCATTATTGAAAAATATCCATTCTTAAAAATGCGGCAAACAAGATGCACTCATATTTTGTTCCCGCATATCTTTGCGAATCATCAATCAAAATACATAATTACTGCCGTAAATACTTCGGTCGGTCGGTCTGTCACACTTTGCACACCGTCGTTTGCGCACCTTTTTCTATTTTCGAGAGAGTGCATTAACTTTCAAGCACAGCTAAAGGGGGTGCAACTGTGGTTGAAAGTTAGACAATAAAATTGTATTGTTTCCCCTTATATGTACTCTCCCGAAAATAGAAAAAGTGTGACGGTGTGCATTAAATCAACAGACAATCAAGATACTCTTCTGTCCATTTTCATTCGGGAAACGCATTCATTTATCTTAAAAATAACCTTAAAATTTAAGTTTTTTAAAATTGTTTCTTCAAGACAAATTTTTAATTTAAAGTATTGCAGACTTATTATTATGGATCAAAATGATAAGATGGCTAAAAGGAAGAGACGATCGCGTCATTCTCAGCGAGCAAACAGTTTGATTTTGGAAAGAAGCCAACAACTTGAACTGGAGACAGGAAGGTGCGGAGATGCAGATTAAATCAATAGACAATCAAGATACTCTTCTGTCCAGTTTCATTCCGGAAACGGATTTAACTCATCATTTTTCTTAAAAATGTAAGTTTTTTTTATTGTTTCTTCAAGACAACATTTTAATTTAAAGTATTACAGACTTATTATTATGGATCAAAATGATAAGATGGCTAAAAGGAAGAGACCATCGCATCATTCACAGCAAGCAAGCGAGACTATAGAAGAAGCAGCAATGTAATACATGTAACAGAAACAACACACTATAATTAAAAACCTGCCAATTTTGGCGGGTTGTTGCTGGTTATTATTAACAACGAACATTGTCAACTCTGAGTGCAGGTAACCGCTCACCGTTGCTTATCTGGATGATTGTTTGCGTGCAAGAACATCATCATACACTTCTAACTATAAAAAGTTGGCCACTGACATGATGTGCCAAAGATTCATCATCATCATCATGTGACGTATTCTTTCCAGAACGTTGTCTCCATTACAGCTGCTCTGAACGCATCACGATTCTGGGCAAGTCGACCTGCATCAGCCAAAGACAAGTTCAGACTCTATGTGATGTCCTGGGTCCACCGTCGTCTAGGTCGACCCCTTCCCCTTTTTCCAGGGACCATGCCTTCCATCACTGTTTTTGCCAAAGATTACACTAATTATACTCGTACCTTTGACTTAAATGATTTGAAGATCCATTTTTTAATCCTCAATATTTCTTATTTCAGTGAATGTGTTTACTCGGCCGTATATAAGTAATTTGTATAATTTGATGTAAATATGAATCATTTTTAAAATAAGTAAGTTATGATGTTTGGTTGGTCCCCGCCACCCTGTTTATAGGTATGAAATGTGGCCGCGGTGCGAAAAGGGTTGAGGATCCCTGCTGTACAAGTTTATATTTGTTTGATTGATCTCTATCTCCCCCTCTTCTCTCTTTCATCGGTGCGGAAAAAAATATCTTGGTCGCATTTGAATATTTACTCTAAGGATCATTTAGTAAAGCAATTAGGTGAAATAGTTTACTTTAAACAGGTAAAATACTGGACCATAAACTGAATGCTAAAGTGTCTGCACACACTTTGTTGAGACCAGCTTTAAAGGGATATTCACAAAGTGGAAGAACGTATTGCTTTAAATTCTAATGCAAGGGTTCCCAAAATGTTTCGATCCCTGTACCCCTTAGCTTTTAGTTAACCTTCCCGTACCCCATATGAAAGGAAAAGTGTTTCTAGAGTTCTTATGCACATACGATAATAAATAAACATATTAATTTAATTTTACATCAAGAACATTTGACTCAGTACGTAACAACATTTTTAGCATCTTAAAGTTAGGTGGTCGGAGTGGCTAAGAGGTATGGCATCCGCCTCGAATTCTAAAAGGTTCGTTCCCAGTTGAGGGAATATAATTTATGGGATTTTTTTTCAGAACCAGTGGTCCTAATGATGTCATACTGCTTCCTGGGTAAGATCGGATGCCTAACCTTCTCGGATAGTTAGTTGCTTGTCCTTTACAGGACGTGGCAATCAACCCTAGCTTTTATTGGCTGTTTGTGATTTTTCTAGGCAGTTTTTTCATTCAGTAGTTTGCCATTGCTTTCTGAACGGTACGGCGCTTATACCATTGTTAAAAATCCACACAAAGCGATCTGCTACAAAATCGCCTGCAGCTGGTTTCGAACCTGGTATATCTGGATTATGAAACTGCGTTCATATCTTCTCGGATAAGGGCGAAAAAATAGGAGGTCCCATGTGTAAATGTCGCACGTTAACAATCCCTTGGCAGTTGGAAATCGTAAAGAGTAGGTCACACGGCCACTGCCCTGGCAAAATTGTAAAAATTAGGAAACCTACCCACCACAAAAATATTTACAGAATGTGTGATTCCTATATACACACATTGGGATTCTTGCCGGTGCTACGGAGTTTGTGCACTGTGCTGAGTTCCTCCTTGTGTGATCTAATGGAGGAGATCAGAGCACTGATAGAGTTGTCCATGTACAATGAAGATAGTCCATAAAACCAAAGTTATTTAATGTTTTCTGAATATAAAAAAATAATTGACATCCTTGATTCTGTTTCTTATCAGCAAACAGTTTTATTCTTCGTACAGTTTTCGAAAGAGATGCTTGCATATTATGTTTGCTTCTTAATTGGGATTTGATTGAGAACAGGACTGAGAATTATGTTTCACAGAGGTAACATTTCAACAGGGATAAATAATTACTGTATTTAACAAATATTTCCCGTACCCCGTGGACAAAGTTCTCGTATTCCCTAGGGTACTCGTACTCCACGTTGAGAACCCATGTATCTAACACGTTGATGTTTAAAAAGCGCACGACATAACTGTTCTAATTACATATCATGAGATTTAAAATCGGTAATTTTAGTCAGGCTTAATTCTTTAGGTTGACGTCTTCTTGCAGAGAATCGATCAAGCCTATTTGATGTATTACTGACTTTACAGGTCTAAATAGACAGGCACAAGCCATGGGTACAACGTTGACGTAATTTTACGTCCATTATGATTTGCTCATGTCTGTAGAAATTTGATAAAGATCTGTAAAATAGTTATTCAGCAATGTTTGTGATGATTTAGCAACGATTGAAGTCAATTAAGCTCCGCATACTTTACCTCCTACCTCGGTCGTGTATGACGAGTGAATGACACTATGCTCTCATTATAAACCCATTAGGGACTGAACAGAATATTTTGTCCATTAACAAAAAATAAAATTTAGCTCCAGTGAAAGTAAACTACACCTGCTTGGCACGAGATATGCATAACCGAGCACGTGCAGCTGGGTCTGCTAGGTATAGTACCAGTCTAACCAGCATTGAAACTTGTATTGCGTAGAGCATGAGATTCCAAAGTTCTTACGTTGTCTCTTTTTTCTTTGGCAGTCCGCACGTAATGATGAATGAAGACATCGAACGTATAGTTAAGATCAGACATACAAGTATAAAGAAAATCCTCAAAATAAATTACCAAGCATGGTCGAAATAACAGCAGAAGCACACCAAGCCTGCTGCGAGACACGAGTAAAATGGCTGAAAAGAAATTTTACAGTAGTATGGATAGAAAGACGAGTGCAATACGATTTGCAAAAAGGCATAGTAATACCAATATGGAAAAAGGGCAATAAAAGAGAGTGTGACACATACATACTGATGCGTGCCGTCCATCAGTTGTAGTAATATATATATATATATATATATATATATATATATATATAAATATATATATATATAATATATATATATATATTTATATATATATATATATATATATATATATATATATATATATATATATATAATATATATATATATATAATCATAAATAAAATATAATAAATATATATATAATTATATAAATATATATATATATATATATATATATATATATATATATATATATATATATATATATATATATATATATATATATATATATATATATATATATATATATATATATATATATATATATATATATATATATATATATATATATATAATGCGGAACAATGTCCGTGGCCAAATGCAAACATGGGTTGTGTCGACAGACACGTATCAACGTTAATTCCAATGTAAGCGAAACTCCTCTTCAACGTTCACAAGATACACTTTATTCATGTACAGTTACATAGCTCCATCAATTATATCAATAGTTTCACACCTAATGGCAAAGGCAGTAATATGCAGTCTTCATAATGTCGTAAGGCAGTCCGTTCCGTTATGGAGACGCTGTCCTGGCATTCTCAACAGTTTAATATATTTAATACATTCGGCACAATAATAAAAAGTACTTCCTGACATTCAAAGAAGCTAGGAACACCTCAACAGGGTATATTGGTGCCCTAGTGATGGTGAGATTCAGGTAAAACACAGTAGACTGCAAGAGCAAACACACATGCGACCTCTCGCATTAAAACACAATCGGCATCTCCTTTTTTGCAGACGATAAAAACCACACTTCTGCTAAATTGGCGTCTGCTACAGTTCTTTCCCGGCATGACGACATTTCCGTTTATTGTAAGTAAATCCGTAATAAAATATAAGCAATGAATCTCTGTCGAGCTGAAGATACTTCACACATAATCGTTATGAATTTTACTCATAACACATAGGTATTTCGCTACCAAGTCACACAGAAAAAAATGTATATGTAACAATAAGACCCGTAATTGACCCACAATTGAGTAGGACCCAATTTGGATTCAGGAAAGGAATGGGGTATACTGATGTTTTGTTCACCTTAAGACAGTTAAGTGAAAGAACGATCGAATATGACAGTCAACTAAATATAGTATTTATAGACTAGTAAAAGGCCATCTGAAATTAAGCACAGCTTTTGATATTTCATATTTATGTTTCAGAACTTTCTCAATTTTCTTTTGCACAGCTTTACTTACGTCTTCATTCACATTGTCTAAGTCACTCACTGTTTTCTTCATCAAATCTATCTGATCTACTAATAGAACTGCTGACTTCTCTAAGGAAGTAATGGCACCATCAGGAATCCCGAATTTGACTTTATGTAGGAAAATTTACCATTAATATTTGTTAAACGGCATGAGGAAAACAGTAAAGTAAATGAATTTGTTTAAAAAAAAAAAAAAAAAAAAAAAAAAAAAAAAACGAGCAATAAGTCAGAACACGTTAACACTAAAAAATGCCAAAATATGCAAAATAATTACTTAAAAAATGCTTTACAATGACAGAAAAATCTTAAAAATGCCCCAACATGCCATAAAAAG
The DNA here is from genome assembly GCA_024509875.1 of Oreohelix idahoensis. NCBI lineage: Eukaryota > Metazoa > Mollusca > Gastropoda > Stylommatophora > Oreohelicidae > Oreohelix > Oreohelix idahoensis. The sequence goes on along the minus strand of JAMPIV010000338.1, from coordinate 112,892 downwards.
GGTAAACAATTCAAAATAATGCCTTAACAAAGGCACTTAAATCATCTTTGTTTTTTTAAAACGCATCTGTCTTCAACTGAGGAACGTGCGATGCCCAGAAAAAGATACAAAAATCGTCAAAATACTAGTCCTAGTTATCATCAATACTGTTCAACATGTATATGGACAAAACAACATCAGAAGCAAACCTAGAAGACGAAGTAAAACCAGAAAATGAAGAAAACAACCAACTGAATGAGTCACATGTGTTTTTCACAGATGACCAAAGTCTAATGAGTAAAGATGAAAGCAAATGGCACAATCATACAAATGCACTTAATTTAACATTGAAAGATACCACGTTTAGAAAAACACATCAAAAGCAGCAGAAACTATAAAGATCAGATCGCCAGGTCCACTTAACACGCATGTCAACAACATCAGGTTAAGAACAGATAAAGAATTCAAATACGAGTACCTATGAAGCAGCCGTGAGTTGAATAAGAAATTCTGTCACTTTCTAGCTTTAGGACCACCACTCTCTTATCTTATATTCTATCTCCTCCCCTTTATTTCTAACTAGCGTCTGCGAATACAATTCCTGGCTACTGCAGCGTCACTCTTAAATTAGACAGCTGTATCCCACCCTCCATCATGTGTTTTTCTTCTTCGCTGCTCAGAGAGGTCTGTAAATCTTTTTTTTTTAATGCTGGGAGAGGCGATCTTCTAAATATCTTTTAGTTAGGGAACAGCGGACACAAGTGTTGCGAACAAGGATGAATGGGATAGAGTATCTCCACTAATGTCGAGGGGTTCTTTACTATGCTGTTCAAAAAAAGAAACGCAAACATTTTTGGTGTTTACATTTTTAAAAGATATTCGCTGATTGGACATCAGTCAACCTATCGACTGTGTCCACCTGGTCATTGACTTCTCAACGTGGTTACATGAATTGTACTCACCTCATGATTCGTGATTGGTCATGAAAGAGGCCAAGGTCAAAACAACATTTTTGACAATAACTCGAGACAGGTTCATGGAGAATCCCCGTGAAACTTATCTGAAACTCACAAAACTCTCTGACCACGTTATGGAAATGCTTCTATAAAAGATCTGTACGCTCCTCGATAAAAAATTCAGTTGAAAATTCAATGCATGCGCAAAGTATGGCTCATCTCAATCTACAGAACATACGACTCATCATTCATCTGGACGTTTTACAGACACAGTCACATAAGTGTTTGTTGGCCAGACTTTAATGGACAGTCACAAAAGTTGTATGTTGGCGCAAGACAATTTATGATGTGGTTAGAAGCTCCATGTTAGTCGCACTTTATGGACGGCGATATTTTGCAAGAGAACCTCTGGACCTCAGGTGGCCCAGACCGGCCGTCCGCCAGTGGAAGGATCAAGAATCACAATCTCCTGCTGAACGATCTCGCTAGTCAATCCTAGGCCATAGCGTCAGACTCATCAGGAATCGACTTGGCATCTGCGTCCATCCTACAGTCCAAGTCTCATATGTGTTCAGGCTAGGTTGTTCGAATTTTCAGTATTATCACACAGAACGGTCAGGAACACTCAGCTGCAGACGACTTACTTTGCCCCTGTACATTTGGGACTAGTAGAAGACACCCTACAGTAGAAGAGGCTTTCATGTATCTTACGGACACCGGCATCTGCGCTCAGACCGATAGAATCCGAGACTGCAGTGTTGCCGAAACATCGATCAGCCATCGCGTAGGTCAATGGCTGGACGTGTTCCCTTCTGGGACATGAGACTGCAGGTACCGGTGGTTTGAGTCGTTAGGTTATATTGTGGATGAATCACGCGCGCGGTCAGTGGTTTGTTGTTGCCGCGTCACAGTCCCTTTTGTCCGACGCACTAATAGACGGAGAATCAGAAGAGTTCTATCGCAGAGTCCATTGAGCGCTTACGCCCCGAACATGCGTTGATAGAGGTCTCCTCCACATTGGTTGGTGGATGGTGCCCTCAGTTACTGATAGTGCGTTCGGGCGTGCGTATCAACTTCATGTGGAAGAAGTGTATCTTGCAGTGCAAATTCGAAAGGAGCCTGCAACCTCCTCCAGACGATACGCTACAGCTGACAATTCTTGCGTCTCTCTGACGTCACTCGTGTCCACTTACTTGGCCATTGCACGAGGGTACCGAATTTATTCAGTCAAGATGCATAACATTCAGACCCCTCAGTAGTCGCATAAATAAACTCTCAGACCAAGTTCTCACTCGCCTGACATCTCAACAACGTCCTTCAGCACCATTCCAGTGGATCACAGCCAATGTCTATCAGACATGCAGACCCCATCAAGAAGCACTACTTATGGGATGAACTCGACTCAGTCACGACACGTCTGCGACAGCGAAGAGGACGTCGCGCTCCAGCCAATCTCCGGACCAGTTGTGTCAATCTTGCTCACTGGGGAAAGAAAAACGTGGGCAGCCGATCTCTAATGTACCCACAACAAGCAGATCCAATCGGCTAATCGGATCCATGTCAGAGCGAAAGTGTCGTTACTACTGATAGAGCGCCCAGAGGACGGCCAAGTGACACCGCTTACACTGAAAAAGCGGTAGATACGAGCCTCAGTCAGCCCAAAGAGAATGTAAATAAGTCCCAAACCAAATTTAATGTAACCATCTATATTCATTGCTTAACATGGTCTGAACCAGTCTTTCTTCATGCCCAAGATTGCAAAAACGATTTACATATTCGTAAAAGATATAAGAATTTTGGAGTACTAACGTTTGAAAAGTTTGGTTGTCCATTTACCCACTCGCAATAATGCTTGCGTTTCTATTTTTGTGATAGACTAGTTTAAATTCCTGGCGCACTAATTGCCAAGTTTGATGAAGAATGTGGTCGTAGAACTCTTCCCCGTCATGTTGTCAGTTAAGTGAGCCTGTAGAGGTATTTCTTGTCGTTCGTTTAAGGGTTTGGTGATTAGAGCTTTCGATGTCTTGACTTGCATTTAATGCGTGTGCGCTTAGAACGGTCGTTCTAGAGCTGAAAATACTGTAGGCACTGCCCAGCGGCATAAGTAGAGGACTGCCACAGAACACAATCCGGAACACCAGCACACTTAGATAAAAATGGTTTTCGGACGCCTGCTGGCCATAGACGACTTCTACAGATTTATTGGGTATTGTAAATCGTAACCATGATGGTCTTCGAATCATACTGAAAGAGCTATTTACAGTTCCATAAACAGTTTGTCAAGAGTATATAGATTCCGCCATATGGTTAGCTCCAATCATGAACGCGCTTGGCACTTCAGAGAAATCCTGCCCTAGTGATTTCTAGTAGACCATTATTGAACTTTGTGCGCGATAAGCACAACGTATTACAGGTGACTTGTACATATATAATCTGTCATTCATAGACGAATTTGTCCTACCATGAGCCTCTAGTTCATGTGTGCCGAATGCGCTCTCGTCAGTTTATCGAGCACTGACACCAGATCAGGGATCTCGAAGGATATTTGAATAACCGTAGTGTAGTCTTCTATGAGAATGGTAACTGTTTACTGTTCGTATGTAATAGTGTATAACTGTTCTCTAACACGATACCCGAATGCATAATGCAATTCAGCGACCTTCACTGAGGTGAATTAAGCCTATTACAACAGCTCGCCTACACCTTGAGCTCTTTACATGAACTCGTATCTCAAACTCCAATAATGAATTCTCAAGTTTGGAGATATACATAATCATAATTATTCCACATACACGAGTATGTGGAATGGGATGCTTGCAACACACTCCACTCACACGACCTCCTGAGGGCACATGGAAAAGAAGCGCCTCTTCTATGTTCGCCTCAAATACGCAAGATCACTTAGATTGAAGCTGTCCCCTATTGTGCTTTCATTTTTGTGTGTTTTTTTTTTTATGTAATATGTTTCTTTACTACCAGACGTTCGTCAAAAAAGCAGTATAACTACGATCGTTGTTGTGGATACAGGTTTGTTAACCTCGCGACTGACTTCGTTGAGCCGCCACTGTCCCGCGGGGCTGACTTAATGATGAAACATTAGATATGAGACCTATCTCCTCTCATTTGGTGATTAAACAATCAACAATAAACGCCTCTAGTCATGGAGTACATTTGGTACTCATCAGATTGTTGACGCGGGTGTTCCGCCCGTTGCGCAAAAAGACTTCGGATACCAAAATAAACAAAAATATCCAAGCTGTTTCACACGCGCGCGAATCAGTGTCCTCAAATTAACGCAGACATGCAAGGGTGACGCGACATACGTATTTCAAGTGGACCGAGTTCATCGTTCACGCGTTTTCATCGCTAGGTAGCCCTTTGATGATTGGGGATCTCATCATTTTTTGTTTTCTTTTTGTTAGGATGGATGCCAGTCGTCCGCTACCCCTACTTCGCTATGTATCCTGTACAGAGAAAAATCCTTTTTTCATCTCTCGGTCGCAGGAGCAGAAGGAAAACTTCCGGATAAACGCAATCATCTTTGCTTGTCTCACCGCTTGTCGATCCATGTCTGTTCGCGAAATGTGAAGCTGACCTTGCGGTTAGAGCCCTGGCTATTTATATTAATCTTGAAACCTTCAAGTCAGTATTCGTTGCCTTCTTGTGTTCAGAAGTTTGTACGAAGGCTCTTCCTTACCTGCCACAGCAATGCAAATCTGCAATTATGATGTTGTAACGGCCTAATAACAATGATGCATTTTTAGAAAACTCGGATATTATTTCTTGTAATGGTCGGTACCGTAAGCACGCACTAAAGTTATAAAAATAAGCTTGCGGCCCTTAACTGTTTAAAAACTTATGATAAAATAAGCCCAATGTTTCACAAAAATTCACTAAAGTTATTTTTCCTATGACAGTTATAAGTATATTACTACTGACTTTATCACCAACTAAAGAATTCACTCATTGGCTCGTCTATGTTTCTAAATGCACCTTTCCCTTACAGAGATAAAGCTGACCCCCCCCCCCCCTCGGATTTGGGGGTGAGGTTGGTACATTTATATTTCTATATCATTTGTACAATTGATCTAACACGCTGAAACAATTATTTTATTATATTGACATGGTGAATATTATTATGTATGAAAAACTGACTAGTGGATCGTCTAAGTTATACGAGGCTAGTAACCTCACCCATATAGAATGATTTGAAATTTCATGAACCACAACTGATGTGGCGCTCCTAGTGACTGCTTTGTAAGCAAATTTTATTTATAGAAACACCAAAACGCACGATAGATAGGCCCCCCCCCCAAACCCCCCCACTGCCATGTTCCAACATTATGCGAGCCAAGGGACGTTAATGATGAGATGAAATGATTGTACAATAGCGTTATTATATTGGTTAACCGCCTTTTCAACCAATGTAGATGGTAAATGTTAAACTATACTCAATCTAATATGAGAATACAAGTTTCCCGCTCCAGCTGGCGATTAACATTTAATTCTCAGACGAGGGTATCTAGTTATGCAATTGGTGAGTGGGTGTAGAGCGACAAGAGGGGATGGGTGGAAATGCAACAAGTAGAGGGGCTCTCACTAGCATGAGTGATGGTCGATCGGGAAAAACCTCAATCACCTGCAATTGCAGCGGTATTTGATACTGCTTCTATTTGTGTTATATTTCTGAGACACCTAGTCGGAGATGATTCTGTTGCGTAACAATTGTTGAGGGCATACAATATATCTGGAGAGAGAACAATTTGTAGATGTATATACAGAGTAAGAGTGGATTGAAGGCTAGTGAGAGTTACGTACGACTTTAGACTTCTACCATTTGTCGTTAAATTTAGAGATTGTTTGCACAGAGAAAGAGTCTTATGAAATAGTTAGTCGCGGTTTTAGAGTGGCTAGCAGTGAGATCGGTGGCTGAAGAAATAGCGTGTAGCGAGTGATATCAGAGAAAATGTGTTAAGACGAGCTAAATTAGATTGAGCAGTTTGTCAGAGCAGGATGAGTGCATGGATGGGAGAGTAATGAATACCGCTCGACAGACTTATTTACGAGACTAAGATCGTTTGCTCTTGTCAACGCCTTCTTCTTCAGAATTGCTCCTGCGTTCAAAACAATTATTTGCCAGTTTCCAGGACCCCCACACATCTTGCGCCTCGCCGCACCGATTTGGTGCTTTCAAAACTCTCAGACGCACGTTGAATACAAGCACTAGATTAACTGTGACCAATGAGGGGAAATGTTGGGGCTGTCTGGGCTATTTCCAACACAGATCGTACTTAAATAAGTTTATGATTTGTTTATTACACCAAAATTAAAATCAAATCACAAACAAATTTCAAGTCGTCTTACATTACAATTATTCATAATATGTGCAGAAAATACAAAACTAACAAGGTTGGGGGGGTGAACGTGGGGGGTTGCTGATGAAGATTGGTATCGGGACCCTAAGCCTCCTTCACCGTTTATCGTTATTAGACAAAGATAGAAACCTCAGTCCAAAGATAGCTCACGTTATCAGGAAAACATAGTGTAATGCCTAATCCTAACAGATGAAGTTAATTTACTCTGAAAGAGGGGTTACAAATCTTAGGTTCCTAGTGATGCGGTGCGTAGAAAAAAATGCCTGTTTATTCGCCAATATGTTCTTCCAATTTACTAAGCAAATGATATGGTGGTGGGGGGGGTGGGGCCGAGGGGGCGCTGTTGCCACCAAACAGGCGTTTAACAAAATATCCCAATAAAAGCGAACCAATGCAGGCCCAGTATACTGAAAATGCTATTACCCGGTAGGCAAAGGGGTTAACAAATGGTTCTTTTCAAATCTAAATTAAACATACTAATCTCGCTGCGGTTCAATTCATGCCACGCGCGTGAGGATACTACAGTACTCCCATATATTCACATCACAGACTTAGCCGCATTTGACTTAGGATCAGGACCAATCCATTTTCAGGACCATGTTACTATAAACAGAGCGCGCTACAGAAGATTTACGACTCTAGTCATTGATGAAACTGTCTAGGTACTTCGATGGCTCCCCGCCGCACCAGATCGCTAGCGAGCCGGTTTGAACCTGCATTGCAAATATTCTCCAACTTTATCGCCGGACTTTGAAGCCTTTAAGTAGTATGCATTGTGTTTTATGATTGATATACAAAAGGGGCAGTCTATGGGATGAGCAAACTGAACCACAGTTCGACACAGGGTCGTGAAAATGAAAGTTGGTTGGGTAAAATTCCTTCAAAGCGTGTGATGATGTAGCAACTGGATCCTGGGTATTCGTATAAGTTTTTTAATTCCATGTGAAGGAAAAAAAACTAGGCTCTGTCACAGTTAGGTAAATCTGCTGATTCTTGCTCACATGTAGAGCACGTAAATAAAAAATATCCGCTACATTGTCCACTGTTCATCTTCCCGTCCAGTTTTTAACTTACAGGTCTTTCGAAATTTAAATTTTGTTATGATTTTTTAGAATGTGTCTTGGGTAGGCTGTTTCTCTTCCATGATCCGCCAATTAGATGATAAGTCTAAGGTCGCATCGCGACCGCCACAGAGATTAAATTTTATAAAAAAATGTTTCATCCTTATATGTCTGACATAGAAAGTTTAAGCAACCGATTGTACTGAAACTACTCTCTGGTATGACTTTCCTTTTTATGCTGGGATTGCAAAGGTGATTCATTCTATAGACAAAGATAGAAGGAAAACCCATGACAATCATCAATCATACGCACTCCATAAGAAAATCAAATTAATTATTCTAACGACTGCGCAGATAAATTTAACCGTTTTAAGGCTAAGTTATATACACTCGCGTATTTAATTAATTGTATTTAAGATAACACGTCACGAGAGTCACCAATGGTTAAAATACCACATATTATGTAGTATATATAGGACATTAACCTATAATTTAATTAATTATTAAATTCCTTCGCCCGACTTTAAAAAGTTACTTTAACATTAAAGCCATCTATATAATTTGTTTAGGAAATATTATAATAGATATTATCATGTTAACTTTGTACCGCCTGGAACTCTTATTGGGAATGAGTATTAATTTAAATAGATTTAGAATAAACACAAAATCCAGTGATGAAAATAAATTGAAAGCACGCTAGACCATCTGATTACTTTAACCAAATACTGATTATATCGTGCCCACAGAATACAGAAAATCACTCCTAATGTAGCCACCAATTCAGATGGAAAATTCTTTGACAGCAGAATTTTTCTACAATAGAGCTAGGTAAATCTTAAATCTCTGGCGAACCAGTAATGATAACATGGCGTTTTTCATACGTGGTCTGTACTTATATACTAGCTGTGAAATGCTAAGATTGGGTGGGCGACATGGAGAGAAATTGACACCATTTTTAGATCTCTAGAAGACTCTTTTGAGGATCTGAACCGCGCAAGATCTAAAGAGAGAAGCCGGCCCCTGGTCGGCACGTGATCTCCGCTCGCTGATTGCCGCCGATCGGCTTTCACCAGTTCGTCTCCAAGCTTGCCAGGGATCGGGTTTTCTTGTTCGATTGTTTAGAACACCGAGATGTGAAATACCGACTAGAGGAAACTTGCGTCGCGTCATTTCAGGGACCCGACCACTACTGCCAATTTGATAACGCCGACCGATAGTCATTTCCTCGAGAAATCCCTCAGTCTGCGTTTGATCGTGTGCCAGCCGCCGATACCTATCTGTTTTGATTTCTGGCACCGCCCCTACACTGCCGGTCCAAAGCTTTAGTGAAAATACTGCATATATGATTTTGCCCTCAAGAAGATGGTCCTGTGGGCGTGATTTAATCTCCTCCTTAAAATCCAATGCGACTGGACCAAGATATGAACGGGTAGATAACATCAGTCCACATTATTAATCATGCAAACGTCGTTGTTGACCATTCTGTGTGGATCCTACGCGTTGCCATAGCTCATGAGTCCAGGTGAAAGAAGAAAAGAATCCACGTTTGACGGAAAGTTTACCTCAGTAATCGGGGGGGGCACTGATAATTGCTATACGAAGGGGTTCGCTTACAAAGGGTTCGTACTATATCATCAAAACACTTCAGGCTTCATTCAGGGTCAGCTAGAGTTAGTTTCTGACTCACAAATCGTCCCCTCTTTTGAGACATGATAAGCCTCTTTTGCATGTTTCGATTCTATGACAATGAAGCTGCCCCTGATCGCGTAGGCTTTTGTGTTATCTTCAAATTCCTCCTCTTTCTCCGACTGGTCCAGTTTCTTCCTACTCAGGAAAATCCGCCCCGACATTCTGTCTGTCCCGCGAATGTATGTCCACTTTGAAAGGAATAAATCGCTTAACTTTAAAAGGAAGGGCCGCAACCGCCATGATCCTTGAAGTTAAATTACTTTCATTGGCCCCACCGATCAAAGGCATAACGGCAGACGTGGTCTGTTTGCACCCGTGAAAGATGTACCACAGAATTTGAAATCCATGATGGCGTCCTTGATAGCCGTCATATCATGGTAGAGAGGGCATTCTCCTATTCGACTTCGCTGTAATGTATGGGGAGTCCGTTCACGGGTCTGCTGTTATTTACATGTATCCGATTTGACCGGCCGCATGTACTATGCGCAACTGGAGAAAAAAACACAAAATAAAAGCTCTGATGTTCGAGGGTATTTACTGTCATCGCGCTTTGAAAGTGAGTTATGTGTGTAACCCGTCGGATCGCCTCTGACCTGACGCGTCTCGACGCCGCCTTAGTTAGCAGTAAAGGGTCATTCGTCTTGAGGTTTGTCGAAGGGCATGGCCTACCTCACAGAATGGCGGTATGCTCTCAGACCAACTGGTCACTTTCCAATAGTGGCGTGCTGGGACTGGACAGGTAGTTCGCACGGTTTGATTTCCCAAGGGGTGACCTATATCAGACAACCTTCGTTCTTTGTGCTGAGGGGATCGTCTGTCAGTTTAGGATGCGAGTCATAGTCCGTTGAAGTTCTGGGGTTGGGTTGGGTTCTGATATGTCATTGGCACAGTAGGTGATGTATGAAGAGATCTACGTACTGTGTGGTTCTTTCGTTCGGGCCGTCTATTTTCTCTTGTTTTCACGCATGGGAGTCCAGACGGTCTTATTTTCCTCTAAACGGCCTAGCATTAGCTTTTGGCGCTGTAGAGTAGGCCAACTGCATCCGTGAGATAATAGTAATTTAGTCCCCCCCCCACCCCTCCCGAATTTACCCAGGATAGATGAATGTGCTTCAACCCACCCAATGAGACATTTGCCCGGCACTAGGTCTAGCTGCTTGTGAGACCAGCCCGCTTCCATGCCTGAACCCGTAGCATCCTGAGGAGGCGGTGAGGGGCCAACCGATTAGCAATTACTGTGGGGGCTTACTGTTCAATAGGTTTCCGATATGCCAATTAATTATGGTCCATCATGTGGAAATCTGATGGATATGGCGACTTTGCAAAAGCGTTCTAAAAGCCTTCCTCATGTATGACCCCCCCATGTGGTTTCTCGAACGCACTGGGCTGGGTGGCTTTCGGTTGATGCAATCCAGATCGGCATCACAGTGTGAAATATGTCTGCTTTAATGTCCTTTCACTTAGGTGCTTGAAGATCGCTAACAAAGGTCTAATTTAATATTCCTCATTGACTGGTCATTTTTGATAATATACCTTCCCCCCCCAATTTTCTCATGCGTCAATTTCTTTCAGAGGAAAATGCTTTTGTCCTGTTGCACTAAGCTTGGATGTTGTGTGAAATTATATGCTTCTACGAACCAGTTTGGGGGCAGATGTTCGGGCTGGAATTCCATAATAACAGCGTTTTTAGCAAGCGAGTGAATCTATTACACAAGCGAGAACTTCCGTTTTATTGGGCTTCTTGCAAGACAGCAATTAACACCTAGCGCAACTTGTCACATGGAGATGTTAGACTCACTGATTAATTCGCTTGCCCTGATCGCGCTATGAAGTTTGTATGTCTATTTTTCTTCCGCGAAGTATGTTAATGTCTACTCAGCTATTTGTATAGCGCGGTACAGTGGTATGGGAAGGTTAAAACTTCATGGGTTCGCGATTAGGCGGCTCTCTGTTTGCTTCAATTTCATATCCAATTCGATGAGGATTTGTTCGACCACGGTACATCCGTTAAGACTGCCCACTGTACTGTTTATTTTAGTAGAGCCCTGGTTTCTGTTTGTTGTTCTGGTGAGAGATGTGTCGCCGTAACTTGACATCTATTAAAGTGCTTTCTGTGGGCTTGGTCACCCTCCCTCCCCAATTTACCCCCTATAATTTATATATCACTACCCCCCCCCCCCCCCCCTCCCAATATCCACCCCCCCCCCCCCACCCCCCCCCCACCCCCCCCCCCCCCCCCCCCCTCCCCCCCCCCCCCCACTCTTTTTATTATTTATCCCCCAAGGGTACTCCCATGCAACATCATCATACTTTCCCAGTCTTCACGTTGCTATGGCGAAGCCAGAGATGCTCGGAGGATTGGCACCTGCGTCTACTATTCCAAATATTTTCATTAGCCAGATTCTATGTTGGGCTAAGACACTTCTCCTTTCCCTTTGATAGGAGATTCTGTGTTTGATTAGATTTCGGGTACCGTGAGGATTCTTTTTAGAAGGACTCGTTTTCAACGGCCCCTTGCCATCCGATGCGAAGTTTATTGCTTTTCCGGTTGGAAGTTAGCAGAACAAAACTATTCTTCCCAGCACTAGGGTTTGTTGCTCTAGTGTTGTTATCATCCTCTTTTTGCTTTTGCGCACAGAATGCGGCTTTGTTTGTAATTGTGACACTTTTGTAGTCACTTATGTTTAGCGGCGGCGGCTCCTTTCTTAGTAAAAGAGCTGTAATTATTTAATAACAAAGCGTTGGTAGTAGCTAGATCCCATCCTAGCCTCTCTTCAACCGTGTTTCCCTTGTGAGATTAGAGAGATATTTAGAGAGGTGGTGAAACTCACGATACATACTGCTTGCGGATGAGAGACTACTGTGCTCGTCAGCCTCCTTTTTGATTATGTCCGCGTACAAGCGGACCGAAAGTAAGGCTTCTAGTGGCCCCTTAATAGGTCTGCCAAAACTAAGAAGTGCCTAGCAGGCGGTGAATCCCGTAGACGCGTGGGAAGAAACACTCTCGGTAGGCCTGAATAAGACAGCGAACGGTATTAGTATAGTGATATGCCCGTCTCTTTTTAGACCGTCCACCACGTTAATAAAGTGGCGGACTACTAGTCGTGTAGATGCTGTCAACTTCAAAAACCCTCGGGCACAGTGTTGGGATACAGGTCACCTTATGTCCCAATAAACGTACTAATGATTGGCCCCACGACAGGATGTAATATTGATATTAGGTGTTACCTATGTGAGTGTCAATAGCGAATCGCATGCGATTGTTCTGAAGAAGTGCTGACTAGAAGATCAAACACTCATACACACGTAGCTAGAAGTTTAGAATAATGATCGCCCAGACTACTGTGCAGTCCGTTTCATACTGTTTAATGGACGCACACACTTGACAGTACGAGTTATAGTTTACAGGAAAACAGGTTGACAGTATATCAGCATACAGGTTTGATCAATGAACCTCTACAATTCTTAAGTTTGGCATCATGCTTGAAAGAACTATATACAATGAACGTTCCGGTAGACAAGCACTTAGAGTTTTCCACTGTTTATAAATGTATATTCATCAGCGCTGTTATATCTGACCGATCATCGGTCAGCTTAACTAAATAATGTTCAAGCATTGACTCCTTGACAGAACCTTTTTCTAGCCCGATGGATTCTCTTTTAATGTAAGCCATTCAGCAAATATTTCTGAAGACAATGTTAAGCCCACCAGTATTGGGTTTTCTTGGTATAACTGTGATCTCCTAATCATCACGCTGTATAAGTAAGGGGGGATCCCCGTTCTTCAATGATCGATGATCGACAAATAAAATATAGGATCCAAAATGGCTTCAGTGGCAGTCCCTTTGAGGCAGTCGCTCCCCCCCACCCCCCTCACTTACCCCCCCCTTCCCCACCCCCCGTATGCTATATGTAAAGTTTCAATATAAAGGCTTATTATATCTATCGTAACACAATTCCCGCCTTTACTACTAAGAGCGATCCCCCTTAAGCCCCCCTATCCCTCGCGCCTTTCATTCATAACGTGCCTGCCACTACCAATCATATTCAGTGCTTGCTAGGGTTCCGGTAACATGTCATCCCGAATTATTGATATAGATAATCCTCGCACTCGCGCGCTAGCGGACGGTCTCTGCTCCCCCCTGCAAATCTAAGCCTAGGAATCGAAAAATCTCTCAGTTACAAGTATAAATTCGTTCTTTTTACCTGCCCGGCATCCGGGAAATACACTGCAAGAAAACACATGTAGACACCTAATCGCCCCTCTACCCTGGCTCGTCATTATACCCGAACATATAATCTACTGACCGGCGACACTCATAGGACTTTTTGTAAATCATTATCTCTGTAAACTGTATCCATTCTTTTCACCTCTCATAACAAATCACATGATGATCATACAAACTTTCGGCGCGACGACTCGTCTCCGTACCCCTTGGCCTCTTCGCCTAGCCTCCATCATTCACCGCAAGACCCGCGTTTTTCGTCTCCGCTTCGCGCCACGCAATGAGCAGAAACTAGCCTGGATCCCCTTGATCAAAGTTCGGCTACAAGGATAAAAATGTCCATCTTTGACACGCTACAAAGACTATCACGATACTAAGGGACCCGAGATCCGTTCCCCTTAAATTTCTATATCCCCAATATTTTTTTTTTATCCCACCCCCCCCCCTACGACTGTGTGTTTAGCTTGTTTTCAGAGATCAGTCAAGGAGAGGTTAAACCATAGACTCGCGACCATAAACATTCCTGCATTAAACCTTATAAGCCCAAGCACAATCTGTTTCTGGCCCAAAAGCGAATCAGACGAGCAAAATCATAGATTGCCTGTCGGCATAAAATACGCCAAATTTCGATATATCCAGTGAGAAGATAACCACATATATCAAAAGTATCAGATCAATCATTGGGTGTAGTATACCTTTGACACCGGAAAGCATTTTTGATTCTAAGAAAAAACAAATACTTTCCCTTCAGACAAATATCAATTATTTTATATTAACTACATATATTGCACTACCAGTCATCTGTTGCGTAACTATTATAGTAGGTCCCAACGTCTTCCGGTTTCTGCCTGACCTACAGCGTTACGTACAACATTGGTGTGAGGCATAGGCTCATTTCCATTAAACAGTTCCACGAGCCCATTTTCGGCCGGATGCCGAGGATTTAGAAGGGACCTTGTGGTGGATAATGATATTGCGCCCTCAAAATCCCAGATCTTAAAAAATCTCCTCCCCATTTATAACAGGACTACGAATTGGGATCCATTTAGTCCATGCTCGCAAAATCTTGTTTGAAGCGAAAGAGAGTCCGCAACCTGTGTAAAAAAATATTTTTGCTACAAGGGCTATGCTCTGCGGTGACATTCTTGGAATTAGTGCAATGCTTGTGTAGCGCGTACAAGCTTTCGGCCCCACATAGCTGGCAAGTGTCAACTTATTGGTCAGAGTATGACCCTTTGTCTCCTTCTTTTTTTTTATTTTCATGGGTCCTATTCCAGAGGTACCATATTAAATGATCGACAGCCGCAAACCAGTTGCAAAAAAAATGAAGCTACTCTACTATTGGGGCAGTTATGCCCCAGTAGGTAAACTCGCGGTGAGGCGGGGTATGTCAGAAGTGCCTCTCTCTTAGGGTGCTAAACCCGTTGGAGCACTTGTGGCGCCCATCCGGCCGCAGGATTCTCACAGTATCCTGCACAATTAGTAAGAGTTTCCATCCTCCTGGGCACACAATAGTTGGTTATTTTTATTCGGTCTACTGAAGATAGTGGAAACGTTTTGTTGTCCCATATGTCCGCCCAGCTAAAGGGAATAGATGAGCTCCCATTTTTTCCTCTAAGAATCTGGTTTCCTTCTTATTTCTGTACTGCTTCAGGTAAACTAGGAGCGTGTTTATTCCCCGTTGTCCGCGGTTTGCCCGTTCTTACGATACAACTACACCATCCTTCAAGAAAAAATGTCTCCCGTTGTGTCCTGATGGGGTCCCTACCCTACCTAATTATACCCAAAACCCATGAAAAAAATACAACACAATTCTAATATAAATACACAAAAAAACCAATTTTTTTTTAAAGCAAACAATAAAGTTAGCGCGCAGAGTAGGTCCGTTTTTGTTTTTTTCAGGCCCCCTCTAATTCATTTCCGCATGGAAAAACTATTTTGGACGAAGCGCCTCCGCTCGCCTTACACTTGCGCTATGCCTCTCTTGTGAGTTACCGCTAAGGCCTGCCACAATCGCGATCATCTAGGTCTCCCATGAACACGATGATCTTCATCCCATGTAATAAACAGGTATAGATCGAGATCAGTCCATTCATGGCCAGCTCTTATTACTACTCGCTCTCACAAAAGTCAGCCCCCATATTTAATAAAGTGTATTGGCGACGAGTCGTCGATAGGATCGGTCCTGGTGAGTGCCGTCACTCCTGATACAAACTCCCACATAAGTTTTGACGGTTTCCTCTGTCTCCTGACCTGGTTTTGACTAGCGTTGGCCTAGCGAACAATACAATCTAAAGACTTACGTTCCTAGTGTCAAAGAGACAAAGTAGTTGTAAGGGTTCGTGGTACCATTCAAAAATTACAGTTTTCCTTGCGTTGAGGGTCGGTCCCCCTCAGGATTGGAGAATCACTGGACATGTGCACTCTTACCTTTCAGAGGGATGTATGCAAACATCCGAATGCGGTTTGGGGATCCGGTTTGTGCTTGACACTGATCTGACGCTCCTGGTGTAGGGTTCTTCACCTTTTTCCTTGATCCTTGGTGGCCCGCGCTGTCCCACAGTAGGCTTGGTGCGGTTGGAATCAGAAAATTATCTGGTGCTGCGGCGAAAATCGGGTTTTGTAAGAATTTCTCGATTTTTTCCTGGGGAGGTCTCGGGGCTTAATTATTTTTCTCGTTGTGGTTATAGTTCTAAGAGGAATTAGAGATGGCAAGTAGGATGGAAACTGCATCATAGTTTTTGTTTACGAGATTGGCTCGCATACTGCTGGGTTTACGTTTCGTGGCCTGGGAAGTTCGCGCCATTGCTTTGGGTTTATAGCGTTGCTTGACTTAATTGAGGATGTCTTCAAGCCTGACTTGCGCCGACTATGATTCTGCCAATAATACTACGGGACTTTCGTTTGACAAAAGTTGTATCTTTATACGGCCTCCACAAGAGCTGATGTTCAATGTAGTGAGTCCTCTATATGTATAAGTAGCCAAATAGGGTCAGATAATTCAATGCCACTTTGTTCAAATAGCCCGTGAGAAACCCGGTGAAGAGAACTGCAAGCGGACTGAAAGTTTCTCATGTGATCTCCTTTCCGTGCTTGTTTTCTGAAACATTTGCAGAAATTTTCCGGGACCGTGCGTCATCTCAAAACCGTTCTAGCAAGGCCTGTTCTCGAGCATGTCGTAATCATTGTTGGTTGGTTCCTCAGCTTTGTTATGTACAACGTCGATACGTCTATTATTCTTTCACACGCAGAAGTTGAGAATTTAAGTGCCCAAGACTGGAACGAATCTCTAGCCCCGATACAAGATTTGGCGTATAGCACTCTCGAATTTCTCTAGGTAAAGGTGTCGTAATTTTCCATTTTGGGCGGCTTGGGCGGAATATAGAGACTCTAAAAGCAAAAGACATCGCCGGTTAATTGGGCGGCAGATTGGAGTGCTGGAGAGATCCCATTGGACTGAGGACTGGCTGGCCTGAAGACGGTTCCTCCGTTAATTCGAAGTAGAGGCGCCCCGATCTCTCTAAAGCCTTTTTAAGCGCCCAGTATCATGCCCATGATCATTTCCCCTGTGCTCTCTCTCTCTCTCTTCTCTTCTCTTCTTCTTCTCTCTTCTCTTCTCTCCTCTCTTCCTTGCGAGCCGCTTCATAATCTCAGTGCCCTCCAATTTTCTTCTAGCTCCAATCAATGACCGATCGCTCCGCTTGCTTTCTTCTCATTGCTTCTGTATCATGTGCCTTCTTTGCCTGCTGACTTGCTCTCTCTCGTTTTTACTTCCTTTCCTCCTAGATTCTGATCCCTCCGAGTGTCATACCCTTTCAATGTCTCCATGCATCGAACAATACAGCAGTTCGCGGCCTTACCTCATTCTAACTCCTGAAGTACTTGGCCCTCCTGTCTATAAAAATGGATCTTGATCCCTTAATTCTCTCTGTCGCGATGCCAAAGAATGAGAATGACTTTCTAAGGACTAGGAGCACCATAGATGTTATAGAACAATCCACCACCAAAACAAACCAAGTGAGGGAAAAAAAATAAAAGCGCGCCTACTGAGAAAAAAACACAAAGTATAAATTTACTTGTGGTACCTCCTACTCTGTAATGTGCAAACTTCGTATCGCCGCTATTATTGTCACTTAGAGACTCTTAACGCAATGCGGACTATGCCCACGTTAAATACTGGTAAGTTACACTCACTAGAAAAGAATCTACTTTTACTAACAGTAGAGAAAGAGTTTATATTAAAACAATTTTAAAAGGAAAAAAAACAATTTTCCCTGAAATTTTAATTTTTCCGTCAACAAAAACTCCGTCCTGAAAAGTCAATTTATGAGAAGAGGGACGATGTTCTAACTAGACTTTAAAAAGTCAGAACAAGGCGTCTTTAGCTAAAGCTCATAAACTCTTTTTAATCTTCTAAAAACCTTTAGTGACTGTAAAAACAATCACGCAATCGCAAGCAAATCCTATAAAAGAAAAAAATTAATTTTCTCTGCCAGAGGATAATTTAGCTAACCGAATTTATGATTATCCGTACTTTCTACTATTGCTGTGGAAAGAAAAACAACCTGTAAAAAATATGCTGTTATTCGTGGGACGGACCCAAATACAAAAAGGCGTTATCTAGGGGTGTAATTAATTATTTTATTTATTTTATTTTTCCCTAAATCACAAAGACAGATCTATTCACACTCTATCCTAGTTAGTTTTGGTGTTAGACCCCAGGAACTTAAATCAGACTCAAAAATATCTTTATCCCGGGGCTATGCGATTTGCCTCAAATGGCTAGCTCAAAGATCCTGGACGAGCCCCCAAATATTGTCGTAAACTTTATTTTGAGAGAAAAGGAGTCTTCAGAAATATAGTGGTCCTCGGTTTAGAGTGGAGAAATGGTGGTGCAAAAACAAGCTCAGTGATAGAAAAATGTAGAGAAGTAAATAGTTGCCCTTCACAGAGTGCTGGGGAGAGTAAGACAGACTTATTTACGACAAATCGTTTCTTCAATCTTCACTTTTCAGACTCTCCTGTTCAAATTCAATTATTTGCCAGTTTCCAGACACACATCCATGCGCTCGCACCGATTTGGTGCTTCAAAAACACACAGACGCAAGTGAATACAAAGCTATATTAAAACAAATAGGGGAAATGTTGGGCTTTGGGTATTTCCAACACTTTAGTACTAAAATAAGTTTATGATGTTTATTAACCAATTAAAAATAAAATCGCACAAACAAATATCCAGTGTTACATAAAAATTTATCATAAGTGCAGAAAATACAACTAAAACAAGGTTGGGGGGGGGGGGGGGGGGTGAAGAATGGGGGGGTGAAGAGGCTTGGTTACGGGACTAAGCCCTTCCCCTTGTATTAGGACAAAGATAAACCCAGTCCAAAGATAGATAGTTATCAGGAAAAACATAGGTAATGTAGTTAAACCTAACAGTTAAGTTAATTACTCTGAAAGAGGGGTTACAAATCTTAGGTATGGTGGGTTAGTAGAAGAAAAAAAAATCCTGTTATTCCCAATTTGTTCTTCCATTTACTAAGCAAATGAAAGGGGTCTGAAGTGGGGGGCTGGGGGGTGTAAATAACAGCGTTAACAAAATATCCCCACCAATTAAAGGAACAATGCAGGGGAAAATGAAAAATTTATACCCGGTAGGCAAGTTAACCAAATTAACAAATGGTTTTTTTCAAACAAATTAAAATCTCTCCTGTCATTTCATGCTACACGCGTCTGGCGTGAGGATCCACACTCATATATTCACTCACACTTACGATTGCAGGATCAGACAATCCATAGAATTATTATAAACAGCAGTTAAACTCTTTGACATGTGTGAAACTTGTCTAGTACTTCGATGGTCCCGCCCCAGATTGTAGCGAGGTTTACCTAATGGTTTGCTGATAGCAAATATTCCCACTTATCGCCGGACTTGAAGCTAAGAGTTTCTTGTGTGTGTTTTATTATATAAAAGGGAAACGTCTATGGGCCGATGGCACTGACACAGTTCGACACAGGGTGGGTAGTGAAAATGAAGTGTGGTGGTAAAAATTCCTTCAATGCGTGATGATAGCAACTGACGGTAAAGTTTTTTTTTAATCCAGTGAGGAAAAAAAAAACTAGGCTCAGTCACAGTTCAGGTAAATCGGGTATTCTCTCACAATAGAGCAGTAAATAAAATATCGCTAACTGGCACTGTTCATCTTCCAGTTTAATTTACAGATTTTTTAAATTAATTTTGATGATTTTTTAAAATGTTTGGGAATTCTTTCTTGGGTAGGCTTTCTTTTCATGTGTAAATTATGATAGCTTAGGTCGCATCGGACCGCCACAAGGATTAAATTTAAAAAAAAATGTTTCATTCATCAATAAAAAACTGTCTGGAAGATTTAGGATAGTTTTAAGAACCGAGTCTGAAAACTCTCTGTATGATCTTCTTATATGCATGGGATTGCAAAGGTGATCATTCTATAGAAAAAAGATAGAAAACCCATGCACAACATAATCATACCTCCAAAAATTCAAATAATATTTCTAACGCGCAATAAATTTACCCCCCGTTTAAGGCTATTATATACACTCGCGTATTTAATTATGTATTTAAGAAAACACGTCACGAGTCTAATGGTTAAAATACACATCTATATATATAGGACTTAACTAAATCTATTAATTATAAATTCCTTCGCGACTTTAAAAGTTACTTTAACATTTAAACATCTATTATTTTTTGGAAATATTATAATAGATATATCATTAAATTTACCACTGGAAACTTTTGGGATGGAGTTTAATTTAAATAGATTTAAATAAACACAAAAATCCAGTGAAACAAAATGAAAGCACTAGACCACTGATCTACTTTAACAAATATATTATACCGTGCACAGATTATCTGCGCACAAGAAATCACTCCAAATGTAGCCACCAATTCAGATGGGAAATCTAGCAGAATTTCTACAATAGCTAGTAAATCTTAAATTCTCTGGCGAATCCGAATGATAACATGGCTTTCTAACGTGGTCTGTATATATCTAGCTGAAATGCCAAGATTGGTGGGACATGAGGAAAATTGACACCTTTTTAGATCTCAGGAGACTTTTGGGGATCTGACCGCCAGACTAAAGAGAGAAGATCGCCCCTGGTCTGACGTATCTCCGCTCGCTGCTTGCGCGTCGGCTTTCGCGTTCGCTACCACTGCGATCGGTTTCGTGTTTAACACCGAGATGCGAAATACCGGCAGGAAACTTGCGTCGCTCGTTTCAGGGACCACTACTGCACTTTGGACATAACGCCGATGATAGTCTTTCCTGAGATCCCTCAGTCTGTTTTGATCGTGTGCCGCTACTAATCTGTTTGATTTCGCACCGCTCCCACTGGGCCAAGTTAATGAAAATACTGCATTGATGATTTGTGTCAGCCTCAAGAGATCGTTTTTTATCGTGGGTGACGTGATTTAATCTCTCCTTAAAATCAATGCGATGACCAGAAATGAAACGGTTAGTTTAAACTGTCCACATTTAATTAATCAGCAAACGTGTTTGGACCATCTGTGTGGAAACGGTTTGCATTTAGCTAATGAGGTCCAGGTGAAAAAAAAATCCCGTTGTTAGACGAAAAAGCTTACCTCAATATTCTCGGGTGGCTTACTGATGCTATACGAAGGGGTGTCGTTACAAATGGGTCGTACTATATCATCCAACACTTTCAGGATCATTCGAGTGGGTCAGCTGAGTTCGTCTGTCACAACCATCATCAGACGGGTCTTAGAGACGCTGGACCAGCTTTGTGATTACTCCCTGATACTTCTTGGGACGTGTCACAACTTTAAGACTTGACCAGTGACGATTGAATATATTGTCGCAGAGCAGCAGAGGAGTTCCTAAGGAATTGATCATTAAATTGTGCTATATCCTCTTCTTTTTCTTCCACTCCGTGATCCTCTTTTTTTGTTATCACTCTTTACCTTTTTCCTTTATTTTTCGCATCCATTCGTTTGCGAAAAATAGTGTATCTTCCCTCATTCTCAACTTTACCGTTTTCACTCTTATCAATTCATACTGGTAAACGCATTTTGGTGACATAACGTGTCGTGAGAGATGAGAGAGCGCGTTAAAAATTGCATTCTAATGCATAAGGTGTCAGTGGACCGAAACTGTGAATATATTCGTCTGGCCAGAGCACTATAGGAGCAGACATATGTCTACAGCATTCCACTGCACCAGACGAAAATACACTGCGAATATTCGCTTTCGCCCCAGACCTATAGGCGACAAAAATTTTGTCTGCATTTTCACCTGCCCACAACGAGTTGCATCGGCTGAAGCGCTTAGGTGAGGCGCGATAGCCGACATCTCTCCTCGGGCGCAGTTTGGAGGACATTTGTCTGGAAATCCAGCTGACAAGGCACTCACTGTTGGCCTGGTCAGAGAGACGGAGGTGTGAAAAACGCACTACGAGTGTCAGTTCATGGTAGTCTTCTAGTTTATGTAAGTTGTTTTAGACGGAAAAGGGGAAATTATTATTTCGTTTGGCGAAAATAAGTGGGACCCTTTGTCTGGTAATAGATTATAACCAGAATGTTAAACTTTATTTTCATTCAGTCCTCAAAATTCGCAGTAGACAGGTTGTTCGTGAATAGAATAAGCTGTATAGCGAAGCCCTAGTTTGTTCGGAAATTTACCGAGCTCTAGAGCTTCAAATAAATATATCAGCGTATAATTTTAAAGTGTGAGTGTATCTGTAGTTTTGTGTGTTGAAGTATATATATATATTATAATCATTGTCTCATATTTGTTGATATGTTTAAAGATATAATCGCTTATTTCATATTTCACTGGTTAGATGTGGTGCGGAGTGTGTAATTTATATAGGCTGTAGTATTTTCTAGTGACGGGTTTCAGTGGAAAGCAGAATGAAAAATTATAATTTCTAGCTGAAACAACAATGTAGCTATAATGAATTTAATTTAACTGGTAAATAATCAGACGGGAACAATTTTTCTAAACTAACTTTATAAATGCTAGATGCCTCATGAGTGTTGACGGAATACGTATGTATTCCTAATTCATGAGGATTGATGATTTTTAAATATATAACTTATTGCACGGGGAAGTTTTAAATGATAAGCCAAGCTGTACGCTTGCATTTTAAAAACGTAAGTTATATTGAGTACATAATATGTAAACATATTTCATGTGTGTTTTTTTTCTTTATTCAGTGCATACTGGGGTAACCCAAACTTTGCCGGCGTTTTGTACAGAGACATACCTAATAAATGCTTATACTGGGCCTTTGAGCCAGTGCATATTTCTACACTAACTCTAATGTACATGCTGCCTTGTGGCGAAAAAAAAATTACAGAAATCTAAAACATTAACTTTTCCGACATTGTTGACAAGTGTGTGGTGAACCTAGATTATCTGTTGAGAGAAGTGGTCCACCGGTCATCTTCCTAATTAAGGGAAACCTCGTTGTTCTGACATTGTGGGCTCGCTTAAGCCTAATCCTTACCTCGTGAGTCAAGTGACACTAACTTTAGTCTGAAATAACTATCGCATGAAGCAGACGCTCCCCGGATCCATTTTATGAAACACCACCAACAAATCTGCAGAGCTGGGATCCGCTTCAGTAAACGACAGTAACAGATAAAAAGTGTGTTAGTGTCCCAAAGTTTTGCGCCAGACGGCGAAACAACAGCACGACTGTAAGTATATCAGGTCCCTGATGAAAGAACCGAGTGAAAGTAGACTGAAGGATGTTCTTTGTTGAGTCACCCACGTTGTAACTTCCTTTATGCAAGTTATTGCTAACAATATTTACCCTTAGAATAAAGCAGAATATCAAGTCTGTCCATACCTTAAAAGGGGGAAACCATAGACTCAATCATATGTATCTGTAACTCCTTGGGGTTATCACTTTCTTCTAACGGGACTGTGAGCTATATATATCCGGGGGGAGGACGATACAAATGGTTCTATCACAATTGTAGCATTCCTTAATTTTTTATGACTATGTGTATGCTTTTTGATGTATTTTATATGTTGTGATGTAAGTTTACTATGATAATTAAACTATACCTACATTTATTTCAGTGTGGTGGTCAGTTCGTTCCCATAATATCTATATAATCTTTGTTATAGTTTTCCCACGTCTGTGTGTCTAACTGTTGTCAATTGCATGTGCGTGCACGTGAGTGGATAGATATATATTAATATATATATATTTTTTATAGACTGTCTGACTCCTCTCGATCTGTTGTAGAAGATAGGCGGAAAGAGAGAGAGATTCTCGATTTCTGGGACAGCCTCTATAAATTTATACCATCTCACTCGTGGAACTCTATTTCTATTATCACATCTCACTGTGGCTATCACTCACTCTAACCTATTCAGAAGGGACCAACCCAAGTCTTAATTTCCCTGTCAAAAATCTACGACATATATATATATATATATGGAAACAATACTTAGGAGCTAAAAACACAACAGGACAAATGGAAAAATATAGAGAATATGTGACACTCAGAACAGAAGTAAAGAACAAAGTGCTAGCAGCAAAACAGAAGTCCTGGGAAGAATTTGGAGAAAAGCTAGAAAAAGATGCACAAGAAAACCAGAAATTGTTCTATAAGACCCTAAAGAACATGAGGAAGGAAAAACAATGCCCTCTCAAATTTATAAAGGACAAGCAAGGCAAATTGCTTACTGCCCCGAAGGAAGTAATGGAAAGATGGAAAGAATATTTCTCAGAACTCCTTGATGGTGAGCAAGGTGAAGCATCAGAAATGATAAACCACTAGCACAGAAGAGGAAAACCAATGGTGGATGAGGATGACATAAAGATGGAAGAACTGAAGGCAGCACTGGAGAAAATCAAGATGGGCAAAGCAGCAGGGCATGATGGTATAACACCAGAAATGGTTAAGTACATGGGAGCATCAGGCGACCTGTTACTCTTAAGGGTCCTACAGGCAGCATGGTGCAACAAGACCATACCAAAGGATTGGGAGATTTGCCATCATAACACCAATTTTCAAAAAGGGTGACAATCGACAGTGTGGAAACCATAGAGGCATATCCCTTCTCAGTGTCCCTGGAAAAATCTACTCTAGAATCCTAGAGCAGAGACTCCGACGCCTAGCTGAGCCACAATTGGATGAGGTCCAGTGCGGATTCCGAGCAAACCGAAGTACTCAAGACCTAATCTTCACACTCAGACAGCTGAGTGAAAAGGCCCTTGAGTAAAAGAGTGAGATCCATCTTTGTTTCATAGATCTGGAAAAGGCGTTTGACAGGGTCCCTTGAGCAAACTTTGGGACTGTTTGGCAAGGAAGAATATTCCAGCACCTCTGATTCATGCTATACAGAGCTTCTACAAGTCTTGCAGAAATTATGTGAGGACAGCAAACCATAAGTCAGAAGAGTTCAGGACCACCACTGGTGTAAGACAAGGTGATATCCTATCACCTTACCTCTTCATACTCCTTATGGACGATGTCATCAAGGCATGTAAGGAGAGAACAAGAAAGTATTCAGTGGGGTACTGGAAGATGAGACAGGTCTAATATATTTCAGAGCTGGCATTTGCTGATGATGTTGCCCTGATTGCTAAATCAGAGGCACATCTCCAATCCAACCTGCAAGTCTGGAAGGAAGAGCTGGAGAAGAGAGGGATGGTCATAAGCAGCTCTAAAACAAAATCCATGGTGATATCACGAGAAAGAAAGAAAACATCAGATTAAGCTGGGAGAACAGGTCCTGGAGCAGGTCGACCACTTTAAATACCTCGGAGCTATTATAGACCGAAAGGGAGGCATCAAATAAGAGTTGGCCACTCGAAAAGCAGCAGCTGGGAGACTTTTTCAGGCCATAAATCGAGGATTCCTCAGCAAGAGAGAGGTTGGTAAGAAAACGAAGATGGCTGTATACCGCTCCACCTATGTCCCAGTCTTGACAATGGGATGCGAGTCATGGGCAATGACTACAACCCATAAAAGCCAGATCCAAACCTCAGAAATGAGGTATCTGAGGAAGGTGGTTGAAGTAACAAGAAGAGACATGGTACGCAACCAGACGATACGTCAAGGCCTAAAATGCCACCCCCTACAGACCCAAGTAGAACAGTCCCAACTAAGATGGTTTGGCCATGTCTGCAGAATGGGAGAAGATCGGCTACCACGACAAGCATGGGAAACAAAGAGCCAAGGATCCAGACCCCGAGGACGACCCAGAGTCCGCTGGGGAGGACAACATTTAGACAATCTTTGAAGGACCGAGGACTAGAATATGGTGGACCAGGCCAGGAGGATAATGCCAAGACAGCCCGATAGAATAGTCTGGCGCTCTCTCTTCCAAACCTCTACACCTCACGGTAGAAGGGGAACGACTAAGTAATAGTAAAGTAAGTAAGTGATGTAAAGTTTACTATGATATGCTATTAAACTATACCTACATTTATTTTCTATATATCAGTGTGGTGGATGCCGTCAGTTCGTTCCCATAATATCTATATAATCTTTTACAGTTATAGTTTTCCCACGTCTGTGTGTCTAACTGTTTTGTCAATTGCATGTGCGTGCACGTGAGTTGGATAGATATTATATTAATATATTATATTTTTTATAGACTGTCTGACTCCTCTCGATCTGTTGTAGAAGATTAGGCGGAAAGAGAGAGAGATCTCGATTTCTGGGACAGCCTCTATAAATTTTATACCATCTCATCGTGGAACTCTATTATTTCTATTATCACATCTCACTGTGGCTATCACTCACTCTAACCTATTCAGAAGGGACCAACCCAAGTCTTAATTTCCCTGTCAAAAATCTACGACATATATATATATATATATATATATTATTCAGATATTTATTATATATATATTATAAATAATATATATATAATTATAAAATATCTCTGGATAATATATATATATATAGTAAATATACTATAACTATATATATAAAATAACTATATATAATAATATATATAATATTATATATATATTATATATTATATTAGTATATATTATATATATAATTTTATATAGTATATATATATATTATAGTTAATTTTTAATATATATTATTTTAATTTATATATTAAATATATATATAATTAAAATGTTTTTATATATATATAGTATTATTATATATATAAATGATATATATATATATATATATATATATATTTAAAATGATATAATATATAATAAATATATATAATATATTTTATATATATTATATATATATATTTATATATATTATATTACTTATATATATATGTTCTAAGCGAATCTTACTTATATATATTAGGTAACCTATCACCTATAATATTATAATATGTCTTGTTGTTACTCAATGATAGTTATTCATCTCATGAGAGAATCTATATATGCACGTATTATGACATTTAAAATGTATGCGAGTATGGGTAAGGATATAAGAGATTATAATGTATATATACATATATATATCTCTCTAATATATAAATAACTTATATATATATATTTTATATTATACTATATTTATATATATCATACCTATATAGATATATAATATATATTATATATATATCCTATATATTATACTATCAGCACATATATATAGCATATATTATACTATATATATTTAATATATTTATATATCATAAATAAATATATAAATTATGCCATAATATGGGATAGGTGGGGTCATATTCCCTATACAATATATATACTTATAATATATCAGAAGCATATATATATATGCATATATATGGTATATAGATATATGGGGTATATATTATATAAATATGTGAGTATAAATAATATATATACAATATAATGCATACAAATATATATCACATATATTATACATCATATTTATACATGGGTATATACATGGATATGATAATACAATATACATCATATATATATCAGTACTCCAACATAGTATAAGTACAGGTATATAATATACATATACGGCAGCTGATATATATATATATATTATAATATAATATACCAATAATATATATGTTATATATAACATATATATATACTTAATGATAATATATAGTATATATCTTATTAGTATAAACTATACTATATGGCCTATAAATATATCATATATATTCGGTTGGGAACGGGGGTATATATGAGTTATATATCTTTATATGTATATATTAATGGTAAACAGGGCATATGTATGGTGGTATATATATAGTATGTATATTATATCCTTATATACTGTATTGTTATCAGTCTCATACATGATCATATATAGTGGACATATTATATATACCCCTAATATACATATATATATACATTTATATATACATGTATATTATATGGTATATATCATATCCCTATATATAATTATATGCTACATTCAGATACCCTATCATATATATATACAATACATTACCAGTAGATATATACAGAGAATATATATAGATATATATACGATATATATATATATATTATAATATTATGTACATACTGTATACATCCTGCACCAATATAAGGAGAGACACAGAAAATTTAGTGATATATTTGGTATATATATTTCATGAGAATGGACACCAATAAATATAGTATGACTATACGCCGCCATACAAAGCTAAGATCAGGTATTCAGGCGAACGGGATAATACCCATAGATGGTATATATATTATTATTACAACATCACAGAAATCTATGGGTAACTAATATCCACAGCATAAGCCTATATATGCGACATACACTGTCATGGCTCCATATGAGATACGCCTATATAAATTATATATGCTCCATAGTGCGTATCGTATATATCAAGCTATATAACGGGGCTATATATAGTAGAATGAAGGAATTACAAATACAGTAAAGAATATACTTTTATAAACGAGGATCTCGCGCACAATTAGACAGAATTTACAGAATAGAAGCGTCAGAATATAGACAGCGAATTGAACGAATAGAGGCGTCAGAATAGGACCATAATTGACAGAACAGAAGCGTCAGAATAGGGACAGAATTGACAGAAAAGAAGCGTCAGAATTTAGACAGATATTGACAGAAGAAATAGAAGCGTCAGAATAGACTCATAATTGACCTGAATAGAAGCGTCAAAATAGACATAATTGACAAAATAGAAGAAGCGTCAGAATAGACAGAATTGACAGAATAGAAGGCCGTCAGAGAATAGGACAGAATTGACCAGAAAAGAAGCGTCAGATTAGACATAATTGACTGATAGAAGCGTTCAGACCTAGACAGCCCCTATCAACAAAAACTGACAGAAAAGATAGCGTCAGAATAGACAGAATTGACAGAATAGAAAGCTGCGTCAGAATAGAAACATATATTGACATAATAGAAGCGTCAGAATAGACTAGAATTGACAGAAAAGAATGCGTCAGGGAATAGACAGAATTGACAGAAATAGAAGCGTCAGAATTTAGGTACATAATTGATAGAATAGAATAGCGTCAGAAATAGATAGACAGATTGTGACAGAAAAACAAGAAAGCGTCAGAATTAGACATAATTTGACATCCATAATAGAATGTCGTCAGAATTTAGACAGAAGTTGACCAGAAAGAGAGCGGAGAAGCGTTCATGAATAGACAGAATTGACAAGAATAGTAAGCCTATGTCAGAACTAAGACATAATTGATCTAGAATAGGAAGCGTCAGAAATAGACAGGTAATTGACAGAATAGGAAGCGTCAGATTAGACATAATTGACAGATGAAGTAGAAGCGTCAGAATAGAACAGAATTGACAGAAAAAGAAGCCAAGACAGATACTTGACAATGAATACAGAAGCGGTCAGAATAGACATAATTTTGACATACATAGAAGCGTCAGAATAGGACAGAATTGACAGAAATGAAGCGTCCTAGAATTAGGACATCCAGAAAATTGACAGAATAGAAGCGTCAGAATAGACATTTTGATAGAATCAGAAAGCGTTCAGAACAATAGACAGAATTGACAGAATAGAAGCGTCAGAATAGACATAATTGATAGAATAGAAGCGTCAGAATAGACAGAATTGACAGAATAGAATCGTCAGAATAGACATAATTGATAGAATAGAGCGTCAAAATAGACCGAATTGATAGAATAGAAGCGTCCGAATAGACATAATTGATAGAAAGATGATCATAGAATAGAAGCGTCCGAATAGACATAATTGATAGAATAGAAGCGTCAGAATAGACAGAATTGATAGAATAGAAGCGTCAGAATAGACAGAATTGACAGAATAGAAGCGTCAGAATAGACATAATTGATAGAATAGAAGCGTCAGAATAGACAGAATTGATAGAATAGAAGCGTAAAAATAGACCGAATTGATAGAATAGAAGCGTCAGAATAGAAAGAATTGATAGAATAGAAGCGTCAGAATAGACTTTATTGATAGAATAGAAGCGTCAGAATAGACGGAAATGATAGAATAGAAGCGTCAGAATAGACAGAATTGACAGAATAGAAGCGTCAGAATGGGCAGAATAGAAGCGACAAGAAGACAGAATAGAAGCGACAGAATTGACAGAATTAGAAGCGACAGAATATGACAGAATAGAAGCGACAGAATAGCAAGCTCGTCACAATAGACAGAATTGACAGAATAGAAAGCGTCCGGAATAGACAGAATTGATAGAATAGAAGCGTCAGAATAGACATAATTGACAGAATAGAAGCCACAGAATTGACAGAATTGACAGAAAAAAGCGACAGCAATAGACAGAACTGACAGAATAGAAGCGTCAGAATAGACAGAACTGACAGAATAGAAGCGTCAGAATAGACAGAACTGACAGAATAGAAGCGTCAGAATTGACAGAATAGAAGCGACAGAATAGACATAATTGAAATGATGTAACAAGGGCTATTGTTGTAACTAAGTATCAATCTAACGGGGTGCCCCCTCCCCCCCCCCCCCCCCCCCCCCCCCCCCCCCCCCCCCCCCCCCCCCCCCCCCCCCCCCCCCCCCCTGGATCTGGGAGGAAAAACAAGACTAGTACCAGTGAAACAAAAAAAAATGTGAAGAAAAGCCGCATAGCGTTGGATAAGACAGCGTTAGCAGAAAACCTGTTGGTAGCATTACAAGGAGGTTGTCTGGAGCAGCTAGCAAGTAAGCCTTCCCTTCGGATACTTGAAAATTGTCATTTAATATGAAAATTTTAAAGCAATCATAGCTGCCGGTTGCACACAGTGGTAAGTGCACTGGCTCTCTAGCTTGGTGTTCCATGGTTCAATCACCAGTTGAGGTGGGTTTTTTTAGATCGCAAACGGCTCCGGGCGGTCTAGACCCAGCCTCATGAATTCCGGGTACCAGTGAGCAAACTCTGTGGGAAGGTTAGGCGGGCGGTTGTGATGCTGACCCACATCAACCTCTAGTGTCTCAGGTTTATGACGATTGCCCTCGTGACCAGTTGGTGTGTGTTCCAGCCTTGCTGCCTTGGCCTTCCCTAACTTAATAGCCTAGAGTTCAGGTACATATTTTACAGCTGGGTTGACTGGAGCGTTTGCGGTAAGAAATCTCGAAACCGAAACCCCCCCGGTAACTTTGTTCCGATAACCGAGCGCTCTAACCACTCAGCCAATCGGAAGCTATAGTACGAAGTTTCCTACCTAATTTAGTTCACCCCACGGAATTTATACATAGTGCGAAGCGAAAAGGGACCTCTGTGTATAAGGAACACGATGGTATATCACAAAATCGATAGGCAGGTGCGGTGGTGTCGGAAGATTGTTGCTGCTTTTTGTCAATACATGCTAGAAGTAAATCAAAATTAATGATTATAAAATCGTCTGTATGATAACTTCAGCGACTTGAAGTTGATTCGTGTATGTTTGTGAGTGTGTGTTTCTGAAAACTGTGAATGCTGTACTTAAATTATCGTGGAAAAGAAATTTGTCTGATTATTTTTATTTCGTCCTCCGACCCGAAGCTAGGTCTGTTGATTAACATACGTCTTAATCTCATTTTTGTATTATCTTTTTCGTCAGGATACACACAATGCAATTAAGCAATGTTTTGGCCATGTTTTATTTTAGTTATTTTGTTTTAACCCCTTTGCTATAGGTTCGCCCATGGAGACATATTTGTCAATGAATGCCTCAATTTTTTTTTTTTTTTTTAACGCAGTCCGTGAGCCGACATCTCTATACTTTTGACGCTATATTCTCATTCTTTAACCTGGCATCATGCAACCATTTATTTATGCTAGTGTGTTAAAAAAGAAATGCGACCCATTGTGTCCTCTCTGCACTTTGCTAGTTCAAACTCCTCCCTTGTGGACATCTTTGATGTCTGATGCAGTTTTCAATATCAAATGTTCTTTCTTGAAAAGTTGACACCATTTTTGGATTTGCGAATTCCCGAGTCTGAAAGAAGACTACTGAGTGTCAATAATATGTACATTATACATGGGTTGAGTACCCGGTTGAGTCTCGTTTTGAAACAACCCTTTATTATTATGGCAGTTAACTTCGCACGTTTTCGAGTTATTCGGGTAATTGGCAAACCGTAGATTAAATTTCACATCACGTACACCCCAAGCCTTCCTCACAACTCAATAAACCTCACCCCACTCACGCGCCCATCGCTTAGATATTGAAGGCTTGGAGACATTGTGATCTAAGGTTTTTGATACAACACTTGAACCATCTGTATGTATCAGAAGTTCTCTCAGACAAGGATTTCTGTATTAATATGGCAAAGATTTTAGAGTGTCCATGCAAAGCTGGTGTTAGGTCACCGGAAATGGTTTCGTTTACAAATCTTGATACGTGGATAGTTGACCAGAAATCGCAATTTAGTAACTTCTTCATGACAAACACGTCTGACAGTATCTCGATTGCTCCCTGCACAAGCCTGCAATAGTTTTTCATTTAGGTACCTAAGAAAAAACTAATTTGGAAAAATACAGCCAAATCTTGATCTTGTAATGATTATCGGACGTCCGGAGATATAGTTTCTCAGACACGAAATCGTTTCAAACGCGTCCATGTACACAATTTACTGTTATGTCCTTTTTAAAACAAACCAAATTGTTTCATTCATTTGGTTTAGTTATAACAAATTTACTTAACTTTGACGGTCTTAGACTTGCAGATTTTCTCTACCTCGCTCCTTTCTCGATTTTCACTGTCATTGCAACATTTATTTTTAGCTGTTTATTTCGTTATTAGTTTTTATCATTAAAGAAAAACTTGTAGTATAGTCATGTTACCTGTTCATTGAAGCTAAGCGCTCAGTGCTATGAATGAAGTAAAACTTTCACGAGTGCCAGAACCCTAAAATACTGAGCTACGAAAAAAAAGCTTTTCAAAAGATCTTGTGCAAATGACTGTGGGGGGGGCTTCAGTCCTCGACGGGCTCAACATTAGGATGATTATAGAAGCACTTCTCAGGACCGCCAGCTACGCGGAGAGAAAGCTCGTTTTAAGCAATGGACGCAGTCCATGTATACGATGGAATCAATTCCGTTACCCTGCAGTTATTTGTCCCTTTTTAAAGACAAAACTCAAATTGATAGGCATCATTCATGGATGGTTTTGTTGTTTAATCAAATAAGAGCACGCTTTACATACCCTTGCAATTGGATTTACCAGTTAACATTTCCTTCAAGACACAGATGACACTTAGCCCGTAAAACTTCTAATAGGTCTTGCAATAACTCAGAGGACCTCGCTCTTTTGTATTGTTGGTAGGTAAGGTACTGTCAAAGTCATTGTACACAAGTTAGTAGGCATTATATTCACAGTGTGGATTTGTGTGTTTCCAACAACAACATTTTGTTTCTCCTTCGATCTGTCCTTATTATCGTTTTTGTTCACAACTAGCATTTTGGTTAGTATAACTCTTTAAAAATCCTCCTGAAAAATAGGCTGACCTTCTGTAAAAACTTGTGAGTATAAGTCATGTGGATGACCGCACCTGTAGTCATTGCAATATGCTAAGCGGTCACAGTTGCCTTTGATATTATCGAAGTGGGCGCTAAACAAACCTGTTCAGGCTCCGAGCCTGCCAGAACCCTACAGATCCGAAACATGAGGGACTACGAGAAGGCAAAGTTCAACAGACCAGCTGGCGCCGTCGACGCTTTCAAGTGCAAAAACAAATGACTCACTGGCTCCAGTTGTCTCGAGTCGATGGAGTTCGTCACTCCAAGATCGCAGAATCGCAAACAGGCAACATTAGACAAATGTATGACGGTATAAAGAAAGCCACTGTGGCCCCCAATAAAAAGCGATAACTATGACGGCACCGCTAAATGACCTTGGGTCTACATCAATGATCTCGCGGGATTACAGAGAAGCTTAACCGATTAAGGGATAAGCAGATGCCCGAGAGGTGCGGTCGAGCACTAAACTCTGGAAGACCAAAGCTTTAATACGCTTGCGTCAGCAGACACTCCTAATGACGCGTAGACCTACGCTGCAGCCAGAAAGAAGGGGCTCATTGGATTCCATGGGTGTTACGCCAACATCTCGCCAATATGGAGGTGAGTCGAGGGTTGCCGTGCTGGCCAAAGTCATAGTATGACCGAACTCAGACAGTAAGGCCATTTGATAGGCTTGGCCATCTGCGCAAAGCACCCAGGATATCTTCTACGTGCATATGGGATTCCGACCACCAGATTTAGGTCAAAGATTGCTGATGTGCAAGAGCATACGAGGGCATTACATGGATCCATGCAACATAGGATGCTGAGGCTGCCTAGAATGCACTGGGAAGAGACAACTATTCGGACTCAAGACATGGGCGAAGAGATGCCAAGATTGCGTAACACTGTTCGGACCGGATAAAAATAAAGGAGGACAGAAGTTGATTTGCACCGAATAAGTAGCTACAGATGGCATCTCTGGAAAAGGAAAAAAATAAGCAGCTTAGGGGCGTATTCTGTTGTACCCTAAGGTTTTTTCGCCATAAGTTCATGACTGCATAATGCGTACTACACAAGTTAGGCCTGATAGC
This sequence comes from Oreohelix idahoensis, assembly GCA_024509875.1. Taxonomy (NCBI): domain Eukaryota; kingdom Metazoa; phylum Mollusca; class Gastropoda; order Stylommatophora; family Oreohelicidae; genus Oreohelix; species Oreohelix idahoensis. The sequence goes on along the minus strand of JAMPIV010000338.1, from coordinate 78,649 downwards.
CCGCATATATCCAGGAGTCACAGTGTGGATTCCGAGCATTGAGCATGTAGAGCATTGTAAATCCCATATAAAAGGGAAAAGAAACATAAAAAGGGAACAAAAGCAAAAGAAACAAAGAAATCAAACAAAAGACATGATCTATGTCTCCATCTCCGCCAAAAGCTTCAGGAAAAATCAAGAGAGGAGGAAGAGGGGGGATTGAAAAGGGACAATCGGCTGGTATGGGGGTATCGCCGTTTAGTTGTTTGTGGTGGTGTGGACCTCACGACAAAATGCATTCGTTGACCCGGTTGAGTAGGGTGATGGATCTCTTTAAAATCCTCCTGGAGGAAAAGGGACACAGCCCTTCTAGGGAATATGCTGAAAATGATAAAAGTCATTCCATGACTGGCAGAGAAAAAGTGAAGGGAACAGTCCAGGGGGGGCATACTTGACTGCTGGATGACTTTTTTGCACGTCACACAGCCCTAAGCTGATTGTAGATGGCGCAAATACGAAAAAAAATAGTGGAGAAAAAAATCGGTTGGAAACAAAGGCTGGGGGATTCTGGCTCCGACCCTCTTCGGAAATCTTCTTTGCCCAAATTATACTGTAATTGAAAACATGCCATTCAGAGATGCAACTGAGAGGAATATGCCTTCAAACATAGGTGGAGATGGCCCGTCTGTTTAAATCTTTCAAGGGACAAGCGAAGATGGATGGTTGACAAAAACACAAAAATACAGAGAGAGGGAGGGCTACGTCGATAAGAAGACTTGTTGTTCGGTGACGATGATGCAAAAGTCGTTTACAGAGAGGAGAAAAAGCCAACAGGAGCTTCAGAGCTTGATGATGCTTCACTAAAAAGGCAGTGCAAGACTTTTGGCCTCAGTGAATAATAGTGAAAGAAAAACGAATGTGCTGAGTCAGGATGTGGGTGCTGCACATTTATCACTATCGATAACTCTGAATTGGCAGAGAGTTGCACCACTTCACATACTAGAAATGTCTTACCATCAGGAGAAACTCTCATGGATACAGGAATCGACAGCTCATACATTGGGCAGAAAGCTGCTAGCTACCTTTGCCGCCTCACATCGCGTGTTTGGGGAAAGAAATGGAAAATCACAATGAAAAAAGCGAGTGTTGCTGCCCCCCCCGGTATTGTGTTTACCTGCCCTCCCATGGGGTATGGGGTAGTTTGTTTTGACTTTGACCCATTTTAAGCGATGAAAGCGAGGGGTGCACCAGGGTGCTTCACATAAAGAAAAAAAAAAAAGGCTAGGGTATACGGAAAAGCAATGAGAAACCGATGAAGTACTAGGTGTTTAAAAGAAAGGGAGGAAAAGCGGAGGTGTGTTGTAGATGAGGGGAGAAAAAAGCGAGGTGTGGTTGTTTTTTTTTGTTGTCACATGGCGTGTTGGTTGTTGTTTTGTGAAACTAGTGAAAGGAAAAATGAAAACCAAAGCATGTGCTTACTATGAATGCCTGCGGTACACCAGAGGAAGGAATTTTTTATATGGCGGAGAGAAAAGCTGGAAACGACCTATGCTAAGCAGGAAGGATAAGGCCCTAGAAAGGATCGTGGTCCATGTTTGCGTTTGTTTTTGTATACGAGAGAAAAAAAAAAGCGGCATCTGCGTGGAAAGATAAAGTGGACATAATGTCTTTTGAGGTGTGGTGTTTGTGGTGACGTGCTGGCCTCTTTCAAGTTGACATGTATTACGTCTTCTTAGACAGCGCATTGACTTTGCTGGCGTTGGCCATTTGTTCGCCGCATGGAAGATGCGTCGCATCCCAAAAGAGGTATCTTCTACGGACAATTAGGCAGATGGCAAGGCAGAAGGAGAACAGTTGGGCGGGACCACAGCCTGAAAAAAGGTTTCAAAGATGTGGTGTTACAAGAGAGTATATGAGGGCAGCACTGGACATGGATTCCAGCAAAATTGGGGTGGATGAGGCTGTTGCCCATGATCGCACTAAGAGTGTTTAGCGGGTTGTTTTGACATGGTTATTTACGGCCGCCACCTCAGATTGTGGCGAAGGTGGATTGCATCACACAAAGAAGCAAAGAAAGGGCTACGTATGCTGTACAGGAGGAAAACAGGAAGAAAAAGCGTGAGAGCACCAGGAAAATAAGCTAGCTGAGGGCTTGTGTTGTGGTGGCTTCGTTGACCTCAGGCACCCTAGAAAGGCGCGATTCCCATAGGTCAGTTGATGACTGAAGGGGGGCTATTATAGTATTGATTATTATTTATCAGTATAGATCTCAGAGGACTTTTGGTGTCCGTGGGCACAGGAATGGTTACATTCTTACGGGAAGCATTAATCCCATGGGGAAAAGAACATTGTCAGGAGTAAACTTCTGAAGGAAAAACGATATTAATTAAAGCAATAAAGAAAATGGGGTGTGAGAGAAAATGAACACAGAACAGTCTTAGGATGTTGACGATTCTCGAAGGGTGAAAAACTTGAAAAATTCTGGAAAAAAGCAATAATTTGAGAAAAACCGGCTGTGGAGTGTGTGAGAGAAAATGAGACACTGGAAGCAGAGGCGACAGCAATTCGGAGGGTGAGGCACATTAGTGAAAAAGACTTAACACACTGAAGGATAAAGTGCGCCAACTGACTTAAAAACAAAAAAACACACTTTTTCACAGAGAAAGCGATGTAGTGTGCAAATAAAAAAAAAAAGAAAGAACAGAGAATAATTCGAGGGAGGAGAGGTGGGATAAGGATGACAAAAAACACCCTGCGAAAAAAAAGCGAGAACTGATGGTGACACATGTGGAAAAGTTAGTTGTCAGAGAGAAAAGCGAGGAGTGTCGAACAGTGAAAAAGGGTTTACAGAGAGAAAAGCATAAGTAGGTAATGGTGACAAGTAGTGACTGAATGAAAGGCCTATTGTCATAACAGAAGAGGAAAAGCTGAGGTGTTATGTTTGACATAGTGAAAAAACGGGGTATAAGTAGCAGAAAAGCGAGGGATGTCTGAACATAGTGTGAAAAAAGGGTACAGAGAGAAAAGCGAGTCTCAAAGGTGTTGACATAGTGAAAAAAAAGACCAATCAAGGAAAAGGACTCTAAGAACACCAAATCATTCATTCAAGATAGTAACCGTGTGCAAGAAAAAAGAGAATGTGGGCAGGAGACTGTCAACTGAAGTGATAGTAGTTACTATCGTCATATCACCTAGTGACACACTGGGGCGGTCAAAAGTTATTGATATTTAACTGATTATACATTGTTATTATTATTGTTGTTTCAGAATCGGACATCATTGCACTCCAGGCAAAAAACCTACATAGGTGTGTTCAGTCCTCCTTCAGCAAACGTTCGAAGGATAGAGTCGATGCAATGCTAATTATTCCTGTTTGCGGCGCTGCGCGCTTGCCTGTTGTACATACGCCTGGATTGCATCCTCTCATACGTTCATCCCTGCCAGTCTTACGCCAAATGCCAAACTCCTCCAGCAATCTTGTTATCCTTGATAATTCATCGATTTGCAGGTAGTTGTCATTCTCTCTAATAGACAAACATTAATTGTCTGACTGACTATCTCTCCCTTGTCCATATTCAGCGTGTTACAATGTACAAATGTTTAAGTCACCACGTGATTATGTTCTTCTGCCTTCTTTTCAACTGCTCAACTGTCTTCTATTTAACGGCCATAGTGTTTCTCTTTCTTTTCCCCTTCGTATTTCGATCTTTCTATTCTTAGTTACATCTTAAGTATTATCTTTTCCTTATTTTCTATTTTTTTAAAACAGATTTAGCACGATTTGCCTATTCGTCCTTCCTTCATTTCCTTGTGTACATTTTATTTGTTTTAGGTTTCCTGTACTTCCTCTGGTTACCCCCCCTCCTTAAGCAGGACCTTAAGTAAATTGAAGTAGTAGTCTCTAACACTTTGACTCACCTATGAACAGTATCTATTACAGGAGTGCCTTTACATTTTTGTTTTGACATTTCCTAGTAGTAGTAGTAGTAGTAGTAGTAGTAGTAGTAGTAGTAGTAGTAGTAATAGTAGTAGTAGCCCCATCAGTCATCACTGACTATGGGAATGCGCCCCTGAGGTGACATCCCTCAGCTGCCTATTTTCCTGGTGTTCCTTTCGACGTTTTTTCCTCTCTTCTGCTTGCTGTTTGAGCTTCTTTTCGCCCAGTCTGAGGTGGCGCCGTAGAGAGAGCATCACCACTTGGTGCTATCGGCATCTTCATCCTCCCAGGTTACTGAATCTATGTCCGGTGTCCTCATGTCTCTCTTGCACACATCTTTTAACCTCAGCTGTGGTCGCCCAACTGTTCTTTTGCCATCTGCCTAGTTGTTGGTAGAAAATATCTTTAGGAATGCGACCATCTTCCATGCGGCGGACATGGCCAAGCCTTTCCTATTATTTGTGTTTATTATTTGTATGTCCAGTAATACATCTCATTGTCACCCTGTCCTGTTCTGTGATAACTGGCATGGATAGGGAAACAATAGTCGAAATGATACACAATTCGGGAACCATTACTGCAGAGAAATTCTCTCGGGATTTGAATGGTTTCTATATGCAAATTAGCGTGTAAGCTTACATGAGAGAAGATTGTTGTTGCGAGAGAATTCTATGTTATTATTTGTGTGGAGGTGGTGACTGTAGAATTAAGTAGATCGTGCTGGAAAACGCGAATATCGTAGGCTTAAGAAATAGAGTCATTCAATGCAACTGGCACGCCATTCAAACTGGTAAGTTCAAAATAGTCAACCACAATGCCGATCAAATCCAGTCCACAGAAAAGACATTTATTTGGCTCCATAGTTCCAAGCATGTAATAACATCAATAATACGTTGCATTCAGACACGTCCAGTGTCTGTCAGTTGTAGAGGTATATAACAAACATGGCATGCAATAGCAGAATACATTTCAATTCTGGCCGTTATGACTAAAGGTTCGTTCGGACACGACGTGAACCTGGTTTTGCGGCATTAATAGTTGCTGACGATATCGTTGCGAAATACTTCATTAAACTGATTACTATACTTCTCTGTTAAGACAGTAAACCATAATGACCTATTGTGGTGGATTTTGATGTTATGAAATGTTGTTGATATGTTTCCCTATTGTACTGAATGAGGCCAGCTGTGAAGGTCCCTGATTCTAACAAAATTAGGGTTGAGTTATCAGGGTACCTTGCTGCTACCACCTTATGGCCTCAAGCAGACTTATTCTTGGCTAGTATGAATGATAGCTACGTCTAATGTCTAGGGATATGCAAGTGTGGTGTGATGGTACTTTAACAATAATACACATCTATACAAACAAGTATTAAAGTCTATGATTAAAGGAAATAACACCTGGGATAAATTTGTACAATTAATCATTTTCTGTATGATTTATTTGGTCCTGAACCTAGTATTTCTTCTGGTCAGGACTTTTCAAAATGAAAACACGAATTCAAGATATTATATAAAATGTAAATTTTAGACCAAAAGGACAAGTGTCCCAAACAAAATACTGTTTAACTTATACTAATAGTGTTACTAAAATTTGTCTATTACTGGTTTCTAACACTGGATGGCGGTTTGGGATTCTATAAATCACTCCCCAGTCTCTTTAATATACAATGTCACTGTTAAGTTCTCTGGGGAAATAGTTTATTCTTGTTATACAGGGGTGTGCTGGTCTTAAAGCTGATGTAGAGTTAGGGTGCCAGATATTTTACTTATCTGGGCACACTTGAACAGTTCTGTAAACTTGGTGTCACACGATTTCGCTATGATAATGGCCAAAAGTAAACAGGGTTAGACTCTGCAGGTCCCTGTCACTACTGTGCATGAAAACGACTTTCTCACTGCTTCTCATAGACATCTGGCACCGGATTAGTGCCAGATAAAAACCCTGTAACAATGAATAATGTCTCCTTGTTGATACTATCTTACTTCAACTGTGTTTTATATATACAAAAGAGAATACATAAGAAATAAAGAGCTGGGTCATATCTAATGGACCAATCCAGCACATCCATTCCACAGTGTACCTGTGTTGTTCACATGTCTCTTCTACAAAGGCGGTATTTGCATCTGCAATATAATATTATTAATCTGTCTTTTTCTGCCATACAATACATAGGATAGGTGAGCTGTGTCCCTCTGGTCAAGTAAGATAACCTTTTTATTTCACAAAACATGTGCATTTACAAAACTGGCAATGTGTTATAGCCTAATTATACCTTCAGGCCCTGCCTAAATCAACTTGGGACCTCATTACTTACAGTCGTGATGGCAGCATCTCTCACTCACATTTTTAAACAAAATATAATATGAATAATACAGTCGGTCTTACCAGAAATTCAATGAAAAAAAACACAGGTACGTTGAATTAGCAGACTCCCAATGAATATACTGCTGGCTGAACTGTGATGCCTATTACTTTAATATATATTTGCTTTAATAAGGCTAATCACTTTTTCACAGAAATACACAACGTCCTGCTCTAGGGACTATCTTCTACAAATGGCGTCAAGCCTTTGAATGAACTCAATAATACGAAATGTTTTTACAAATCGGACCTCCTACTAAGATTTTCCATTCAAATTTTTAAATCTAAGGTCCAATTTCGGTCCAATGTTAGTGTACATTCTGTCGGTCTTGTCCGTCCGAATTGGCCATTTACCAAAATTAAACTTGGTTTTGGCCTAACACTACCAAAAAACATATTCAGTTTGAGCCATCCCATAATTTTTTTCTCCCCGTGTCTACCCCTTTCTACATGTACCCTTTCTTGCCTTTTTCAAGGACGCGTCAAAAAATGTTACCGTTAGTGCAAGTCCAAACGAGCATGTGTTGGTCTGTCTGTACGAACAAATACCGTCTTTTGTCCATAACTTTATTTCTATCTGTCGGATTTTTTTATTCGAAAGCATATTACCCATCAGGACAAGACCAGCTAACTTTTATGATCTTAAACCCATTAATAAAGAATTCAATATATTTTCCATTGTGGTGTTCGTTGTTTTCTAAGTTTCAACTACTTGAATGTTATAAAAAATCATCGCAGATATTCCTTTTTCCCGGCAGGAAGTAATTATGCGTGTGTGTATATATGATTCTACAGTGTGCCTTTTGTTAGAAAATGTATTGGACTTTGCGGTTTATTTTTAAATTTTAAAGCTCGCGACATCGTTTTCGACACAAACTAACGGCATCGTCTCGCACTGTCGGCCCGAGTAGCTAATTCAAACTTCTAACACTTGACAAGCCGGCAGCATGTGTCCGCTCTCTCAATCTTATGCGTTCGTGTGTTTTATTCTTTCTATCTTTCCTGGAACCACTTCGCTTGTCTTTTTTCAAATTTTTATCGTTAACCCTTCACGGGCGCGTTATAAAGTCCAATACTACTAGCGCTGCAATAAGGCTATAGACTACGTTCTATCCTACCTAAATCAATGCGTTTTCTGGCGCAGGGAAGAAGACGCGTTACAACTTTACTAATTCTATACATATTATTATGACTTTATTACATGTAATTAATGATTTTATCGCTGTATCAATGTACTTCATCACACATCTCCCCACTTAAGAACATGCCTGATGCTAGTTCCAAAACAGTGATACACATAGATAAAATTAATTCCCTACGCCTGCTGAATACTCTGATTTGGATCACAGGGATGCCTACTGAGGAAATCAGCACCCACGTTCTGTGACCGCGGAATATATTCAATGGTAAATTGATATGGCTGTAATAATAACGACCATCGTAATAATCTGGCATTTTCATGCTTGGCCTGTGATAAGAATACGAGAGGCTGATGATCCGTTTGGACCACGAATGTTCTACCATACAGATAGATCTGGAACTTTCGTATCGCCCAGATCAAAGCTAGACATTCTTTTTCGCTTGTTGAATAGTTTTGCTCCGCTTTGTTTAACTTGCGGCTAGCATAAGCGACTGGGTTTAGCTCTCCCTCTGGTGACGATGACCTTTGCAACAACGTAGCCCCCAGGCCCACATTGCTTGCGTCACTTCTCACCACAAATTCCTGACTCAAATCAGGTAATTTCAAGATAGGCTTGCTAGTACGTTTTTCCTTTAACTCTTGGTAGGCTGATTCACATTGGGTTGACCAAACAATTCTCAGGATTTCCTTTGCGAGTTAAATCCGTCAGAGGAGCACAAATAGAGTTAAAATTTTTGATATATTTCTGATAGAATCCACACAACGGCACGAAAGATCTCACGTCTTTCTTTGTTTGTGGCCTTGGTGCTCTCTGCAATTTTTCAAGGTTCTTGGGGTCAGGGGTCATTCTACCCTGAAACACAGTGTGTCCCAAGAACTCCAACTCTTTACAACCAATACAACATTTTGTTGGTCTAGCCGTCAAATTAGCCTCTCTTAGTCTATCAAACAGCATAGCCAAAGAGTTAATGTATTCCTCAAATGTTTCTGTAGCAATGAGGATGTCATCCATAAAGTTTGTGATGCATGGGTTATTTAGTGGATCCAACAATTTTCGCATCATCCTAGAAAATACACTCGGAGCATTTTTCAACCCAAAAGGTAACATGTTGAATTCATAATGTCCTTCCGAAGTGCTTGTCACGTGAAAGATAATTTATTTTACCATCTTGTCCATAATTTGATTACTCCTTTAAATGTTCTGTTTTCCGAGACATTTTGTATTTTCTTTTTCTTTCCTTTTCTACCTTTGTGGCCAAACTTTCTCACCCTCTCAAACCCCACCCGAGGTTGTTTACGCTGGCCAGCTGCGGTCAGCTAACGCTAGACGTAATGTTATCTAAACGCACCTGTTCGACCAGAGAAACATTTCTCGGGTCCGCTTTAAGTGTTAGAACGAGCCAAGACGGTTTCTGTGAAAGAAACGGTTCGTTAGCGGCGGGTACCCTCTGTGGTCCCAACAGGGGAATTTCTCTGGTCGCTTTAAAACGTTTGATGACTAGCGGCTGGTACCCTTTGAGGCCTGGGGAACTTTCGCACGATTTCTTTTGTCTTACTCTATTACGCATTACGCCAATACATCTGTAGAATCAGGTTAGGCAGGTCCGGGGGGTGCGTCCTTTGAAAGCTATAAGATTTGAAATTTTACTACGTCAAACACACTCGTAGAAGATTCCTGGCCCGAGATAGACCATTATGGAAATAAGGCAAACATTAACACAGAACTAAATGTTTTTGGCCTATTTCTTGGCATTTTCTCGGGGTGAGTAAACATATCTTATAATTATTATATTAGATTCATGTTAGCTTTTATATATATCTGTTAGGGAAGTGAATTCATTTCTGAGGACTTCTCCTAGTAATTTATTCAGTGATAAGGTAGCGCTGTCTACGGCCTATTAAGTGGTGCTTACACTGTTACGGTTTATCATGGGTTAAATGTTAAACTTACAATAACAGATATTAGGCGTAGAATCAGTCCACGAATGCTTACCATTGGGTTAAGAGTCAGCAAAATAAACTGTCATTTCTGTAAGATAATGTCAGGTGTGGATTGTTCACTTAAAAACTGAATAGTGAGATGCAGGTAATAACTCTGGATTATGGGAGATAGTCACTTATTCCTTTTTGATAGATATTTCTAGTGGCAAGGGAGGATCATTTTATGCTTACTTGTGTGTATAGGCACTAGTCCATAACTTTCACAGAAAGCAGTCACCAGGCATAGACATAATTCTATTATAGCAAGATCATTGCATTTTCTATGTATTCATTTGTGGGATATTAATAGTTTGTTTCCCCAAAAGGGACATATGATTTATCTATGTAATTTCAAATGCTGTAATCTGTTTATGTAAATTCACTTAATGTTGTAAGATGAATAAGCATATCCATTCAGCTGTATGTTGAGATTGGGAGAAGAGGAGTAGATTGTTGCTGTCAGAACAGTTACTGACAGGTACCTGGGTGTGCAAAAGATATTAAGTCTATGCGGGCGCGTGTTGATAATGGATATTTTTAAGGAACAGGAGACATGGTTAAAGACAGCCCTAAACTATCATAGCAATAACTACAATAAATTTAATCCCATAGTGGAGCGAAACTTTCTGTATAAAGTTAGTGTGATTTATTATTTGCTTGATGTAAAAGGGTGTCTCTTTTCGGTCTCAGTTTCAGGGGGATACCGAATTGCTAGTCTAGTTTCCAGTCAGACGAAGAATGTCACCGTCTCTTCGATCTAGAGGGATTCTGAGGATATCTAGCCCCACGAGTGTCACAGCCATACCTGGAACAACAACCTTTTGTCAACGCCATTTCCCTCTCACGGGAGTTCAGCTCACGCATTGTGAAATGAGCCAACGCAACAATCTGAAACGTCTATGGCAGTAGTAGTTTCCTACTCGCCTATTGGATTACAAGTCAGGGCATTGCGGCTTCCAAAATCTCAAAACCGCCCAGCATGCCTATAGCAGAATTCCATATCACCCGCCTTTTTTGTGCCTAAACAGGGCACTCAGCCAAACCACAGTCAACCAGCCAAAACCGGATTTAAAGCCAATTCTAGCGCCGGATAAGCACGCCTTGGGATCAATTGTCCTCACGTGACTTCGTCCCATGGTTTATTTCTGGGTCTATGTAGAACTTCGCACTTCGGAGCGGCCAGCAAAGATATACAGCGTCTTCCAGCCCCTCACGCAATTAGTGTCACCAATGTTTAGCACCAATAAAGAAAGTTTTTTACAGGCCAAGTCCATCACCCATGGAGTATATCTTTACGTAAAAAGACACTTTCCGGAGCTATTACATTTGGTCCCACGTAAGCAGACGGACTGACACGCAGCTTATTCATTTTGGTAAACCAGAGGTAAATACAGAGTTCCAGCCCCTCGCGCAATTAGGGGTCACCAAAGATAGCGCCTACATTGGATTTACAGGTCAAGTCCATCACCCATGGAGTATATCTTTACGTAAAGACATTGGAGCTATCCCATTTGGTCCCACGAAAGCGGACGGACTGTAGCTCAGTTTTGTTTATTTAGTCAGCAGGAGATAGACAGTCTTCCAGTTCCCATCGCGAAATCAGGGATGCCACCAACAATAGCGACTACAGTGGATTTATACAGGTCAAGTCCATTACCCATGGAGTATATCTTTACGTAAAAAAAGACACTGTCTGAAGCATTGTACTTGGTCCCACGAAAACCGACAGACTGGCAGACAGTTTATTTATTTCTCTTTGTGTTCTACAGGTTTTATGAATGGTGATCTGTGTGTGTGGTTGTTGGTGTATATGATTATTGATGAATATTTGATTATTGATGTAATTTTATGTTGTTGTGATGATATGCATTAATTCCATGCTTTTTCTTCTTTAATAAATTTTACACATTTATTAATGCGCTGTTCACGACCTTTCCATCCATATTTGTATTTTTAGCTCTTTACTATAATCTCTATGTATGATAAGAGAAAAGAGAGAGAGCAGGAGGTGCTGAGACAGACATAAGTGAGTTGAGGCCTGGAGAGAGAGATCCTTTGAATAAATCTTCTTCCAGGTTGTCTCAAGTCCATCCCCTATTTACACCTTATCTAAAGTGTAATCTATAACTCTGTCAGTCCACTATCCCTTGTCGGTTTCACTACTATTGTTCAACTCGACAAATACTCTACACTCTAACTCAACCACGACAGTGCTAAACGCCAAATAAGGTCTGACCTCAGGCTTCACTGGAATCTGATAATAGCCTTTGCTCAGATCCACCTTAGAAAAATATTTTGCCCTGTTTAGCCTGGCAAATAATTGATTTGTGTCAGGTAATGGATCCGCCTGATTTTCTGTGATAGCATTCAGTTTCCTGTAATCTATACACAGACGATGTTCTCCAGAGGGTTTTCTCAGCAAAACCACACTGGAACTATATGGAGATTCGCTATGAGAAATGATTCCTTCTTTCAATAGGTACTCAATCTCCTCTTTCAAAGCTTTCTCCTTGGCAAACGGGATTGTGTAGGCTCTCATACAGATCGGTGTTGGGTCTACTAGGTTCATATCATATTCCAACAAATTCGTGTGCCCCGGTTTGTTCGTTAACACGTCTGTATGATCAATCAAAACCTTTTGAACATGTTCCCTCTGTTTTTCCGTCAAGTGTTTACAGACTTTTACATGTGCAGGTGTCTCACATGTTTTCAAGGGATACTCATGGGAGGTGAGCGGTTCATTCTTCATCCCTGTTGCTATCGACAAAGACATTAAGTGTGTTCCTTCCTTGATTTCCCTGTCCAGATACTTCTTTAGAAGGTTCACATGATATATTTTTTCTTTCCTCTTCTTGTCGATTTTATAATTTGTTCTAGACACCTTCTCTAGAACAGTATATGGACCTTGCCATCCAATTTGTAGTTTGTTATGGCTGCCGGGCAGTAGAAGAAGCACCTTCTCTCCCACGCATAATTCTCTATCCTTAGCTTTCTTATTAAAATAGGCAGCATGTTTTTTCCTGGCTTGTCTGAGATTATCATTTGCAAGTTTCCAGCCAGTTTTAAGACGAGTGGTCAGCTCGTTCACATATTGGTATGATGAGATAACAGTCTCTTCTGCCTTCTCATCTGTCCATGTCCTTAACAAGTTTACATATGGACTTTTAATTTTTCTGACATATTTTTCCTGGCACTTGTCAGGTCCTTTACATTAGAAGCCTTATGTTGAGGACGTTTCTTCCTTGTTTCATCACACAAGAATCTACCACTACCTATTCGTTTCCTGGAGTTTTCTCCCCACTTTAAGTTCCTTGTGAGAGATCTTCTCTCGCTTTTACCTTCACCCAGTTCACATAATTCCGACCGAGGGACTGTCGGCTTATTCTGGGGTAAAATCCCTCTTTGTACTCGATGCAGAGTTGCCATTCTAACACATTCAAGTGAAGACTGTGTGTGAAAAGGGGGTTCCCATTCCACTTTGTCTACATTATTAATTTTATTTTTCTTTCCATTTTCAGGCCTAAGTTTGCCCCGTGGCTTTTCTAGGTCCTGATTATTATTGTCCCCACTTGTGAGTGTTCCCTCATGAAATATGTCGCAGGCTTCGACAAAATTCTCAATTATTATCTTTTCATCTGGCCAATAATATTTTTGAGAAACCTTTTGGCAGATGGTACCTAATTTCTCGTGGTCCCCATCTTTTCCAACATGTAAACTCCGTATTACGTCTGCCCTAAACATCTTGGGAAGTACCAGTTGTCCGTGACCATTTGAACCAGTTCCGGCCTTCCTATATAACAATTTATTCTTCATGTAAAATTCTCCTTTGCTTGGAAGTGTGTGGCATTTAGGTAATTTTTTGTAACAAGGCTTGAGTGTCTTGTCCTCAGCCTGTGCCTTCCTCATCTCCTCTGGATGAGTATTTATAGGTTCATCTTCTTCCTTTATGGATTGTGATCGAGTCTGGACGGCTGCCAAGACCACAGGTCTCTTGGGATTCCCCAAGAAGACATAACGATACCCTAATATCAGAGGGTAGATGGGTGCGTCGATCACTGCTGCTCTGATTACTCCTTCCACATAGCGAGTTTTCACCGTTACCCTGGCAATGGGAAGTGTCATAAGTGGTATGTCCTTGGTCGCCCCTTGTATCTCCACTGTTTCGGTGGTATACTGATCTGGGTTCACCAAATGCGCACTCACAACAGAATCAAAATCTAAGCCTGTATCATAGAGACACCTAATAATGACCACATTGCAGACTGCATCCTCACACACTGGGAGGTGATAAGGTTCCTGCTGTCCAGTAGGTTCGTCCTTTTTTCCTTGTTCCCCATCTTCATAGCAGCAAATCCAGAAGTTTTCTATGACAAAATTTGATGTCATGACCTTCCCTCTTACACCATTTACAATATAATCTACCTTGATGAAAAGGTTTTCTTTCATCATATTTCCTATCATTGAATTGTGGGTTTTTGTTTCTAAAATCATTGCGTGGCCTATCAAAATTGTGCTTACCTTTGTTCCCCTGATCTTTGTTATCAAATCTATTAGAGTTTTGTAGAGCCTTAAAATTGTCAATCTGTTTCTTTTTAGCGCCAGCTACCTCTGCCTGGGCTGCCTGATACCTCTCAGCGACATTAAGTAACTCACCCAGCCTCTCTGCACCCTGTTCCATGAGAAACTTTCTCAAGTCTGGAGCCATGGACTCTCTCAATTGCTCAATAAGGATCATCTATTTAAAATCTTCGGTTTTCTCCAGAGCAGTCCATTTCTCCAAGTACGTCTCTAAACGTGCAGAGAACTGGTGATAGGTCTCACCTGACAGTAGTTTGGCATTTCTAAACTTTTTCCTGTAAAATTCTCCGTTCTTTTCATACCTTAGCAAATGAGCCTGCTTTAACATGTCATAATTGTCTTGGTCGTCTTTGCTCATCTTGGCAAACACTTCATAAGATGTTCCCCTAAGACCCTGAGATAACTTTAAACTCCACCTTTCCCTCTCCAACCCATAGGTGGTGGCTAAAACCTCAAATCTAGACAAAAATGACTCAATGTCATCGTCCCTCTCAACAAAATGGTCTAAATGGAACCCCATAGCTGAAGTTGAGGCTCCCTGACAAGCAGTGGCATCGGAGGTAGAAGAGCTGGCACCATTTTCAGGAGCATGGCCTTGAAATTCGAACTCTTTTAGTCGTAGCTCGTGCTCCCTCTGTAATTTCTTCTCCTCCTCTTCAGCTTCCCTCTCTGCAGCCTGTTTTCTTTCCTCAGCAATCAGTCTTCTTTCCTCGGCTTCTAACTTCTTCTCTTCATACTGGAGCCGTTTTATTTCAGCCTCCCTATCCACCTCCAATGCCCTAGCCTCTTTGTCAGCCTCAATCTGCAACCTTTTAATTTCTTTCTCAGCCTCTAATTTTCTTTCTGCTTCTAACTTCCTATCCTCTCTATCACGTTCAATAAAATTATCAACCTCTGAGGTTACATACTGGACCAACTCTGGTCTATCCATATTCATCTCTTTTGCAGCCAGCACAGCAGCAGATCTGAACTTTGCTAGGTCTGCCATAATATCAATCTTTAAAATGTTCTAATATAATTTTCAAAACTCTTAATTAACAGAGTACTAACTCTAACTAATTAATTAACCAATTACTTAACTAATTCCTGGCTATTAACAGTTCATCAGCTTTTATTTTCCCTTTTAAATACTTTTATAACTTTTGGGGACACTTGTGCTACAATATTTAAATTTTTAAACAACTAACAAGTTCAAATCCCGGACGAGTCCCCCATTTATTGTGGTGGATTTTGATGTTATGAAATGTTGTTGATATGTTTCCCTATTGTACTGAATGAGGCCAGCTGTGAAGGTCCCTGATTCTAACAAAATTAGGGTTGAGTTATCAGGGTACCTTGCTGCTACCACCTTATGGCCTCAAGCATACTTATTCTTGGCTTGTATGAATGATAGCTACGTCTAATGTCTAGGGATATGCAAGTGTGGTGTGATGGTACTTTAACAATAATACACATCTATACAAACAAGTATTAAAGTCTGTGATTAGAGGAAATAACACCTGGGATAAATTTGTACAATTGATAATTTTCTGTATGATTTATTTGGTCCTGAACCTAGTATTCTTCTGGTCAGGACTTTAAAATGAAAAGAATTCAAGATATATACAAAATGTAAATTTTAGACCCATAGGGACAAGTGTCCAAACAAATACTGTTTAACTATACTAATAGTGTTACTAAAATTTGTCTATTACTGGTTTCTAACACTGGATGGCGGTTTGGGATTCTATAATCACTCCCAGTCTCTTTAATATACAATGTCACTGTTAAGTTCTCTGGGGAAATAGTTTATTCTTGTTATACAGGGGTGTGCTGGTCTTAAAGCTGATGTAGAGTTAGGGTGCCAGATATTTTACTTATCTGGGCACACTTGAACAGTTCTGTAAACTTGGTGTCACACGATTTCGCTATGATAATGGCCAAAAGTAACAGGGTAGACTCTGCAGGTCCCTGTCACTACTGTGCATGAAACAACTTCTCACTGCTTCTCATAGACATCTGGCACCGAACTAGTGCCAGATAAAAAACCCTGTAACAATGAAATAATGTCTCCTTGTTGATATCTTACTTCAACTGTGTTTTATATATACAAAAGAGAATACATAAGAAATAAAGAGCTGGGTCATATCTAATGGACCAATCCAGCACATCCATTCCACAGTGTACCAGTGTTGTTCACATGTCTCTCCTACAAAGGCGGTATTGCATCTGCAATAATATTATTAATCTGTCTTTTCTGCCATACAATAGGATAGGTGAGCTGTGTCCCTCTGGTCAAGTAAGATAACCTTTTTATTTCACAAAACATGTGCATTTACAAAACTGGCAATGTGTTATAGCCTAATTATACCTTCAGGACCTGCCTAAATCAACTTGGGACCTCATTACTTACAGTCGTGATGGCAGCATCTCTCACTCACATTTTTAAACAAAATATATATGAATAATGTCGGTCTTACCAGAAATTCAATGAAAAAAACACAGGTACGTTGAATAGCAGACTCCAGATATACTGCTGGCTGAACTGTGATGCCTATTACTTTAATATATATTTGCTTTAATAAGGCTAATCACTTTTTCACAGAAATACACAACGTCCTGCTCTAGGGACTATCTTCTACAAATGGCGTCAAGCCTTTGAATGTACTCATAATATGAAATGTTTTGACCAATGGGATCTACTACTAAGATTTTCCATTCAAATGTTTAAATCTAAGGTCCAATTTCGGTCCAATATGTTAGTGTACTTCTGTCGGTCTGTCCGTCCGAACTTGGCATTTACCAAAATTAAACTTGGTTTTGGCCTAACACTACCAAAAAACATATTCAGTTTGAGCCATCCCATAATTTTTTCTCCCCGTGTCTACCCCTTTCTACATGTACCCTTTCTTGCCTTTTTCAAGGACGCGTCAAAAAATGTTACCGTTAGTGCAAGTCCAAACGAGCATGTGTTGGTCTGTCTGTACGAACAAATACCGTCTTTTGTCCATAACTTTATTTCTATCTGTCGGATTTTTTTTATTCGAAAGCATATTACCCATCAGGACAAGACCAGCTCTAAGACCAGCTGACTTTTATGATCTTAAACCTATTAATAAAGAATTCAATATATTTTCCATTTTGGTGTTCGTTGTTTTCTAAGTTTCAACTACTTGAATGTTATAAAAAATCATCGCAGATCTTCCTTTTTCCTGGCAGGAAGTAATTATGCGTGTGTGTATATATGATTCTACAGTGTGCCTTTTGTTAGAAAATGTATTGGACTTTGCGGTTTATTTTTAAATTTTAAAGCTCGCGACATCGTTTTCGACACAAGCTAACGGCATCGTCTCGCACTGTCGGCCCGAGTAGCTAATTCAAACTTCTAACACTTGACAAGCCGGCAGCATGTGTCCGCTCTCTCAATCTTATGCGTTCGTGTGTTTTATTCTTTCTATCTTTCCTGGAACCACTACGCTTGTCTTTTTTCAAATTTTTATCGTTAACCGTTGACGGGCGCGTTATAAAGTCCAATACTACTAGCGCTGCAATAAGGCTATAGACTACGTTCTATCGTACCTAAATAAATGCGTTTTCTGGCGCAGGGAAGAAGACGCGTTACAACTTTACTAATTCTATACATATTATTATGACTTTATTACATATAATTAATGATTTTATCAATGTACTTCATCACAACTTTAATACTTTGGTGGCGGCCTCTCGAACATAGCCACATGAAATCGCTTGCATAAAAAGTCTCCACGAATTGGGATCATAAAATGTATGTCCTCACTAGTCAGCGTACAAATGTAAAAGGCCCAGAAAATTAGCCGTTGGGCTACAATAGCAGACGACGCATACGTCATATAGTTACCAATTACGTAATAATGTCGCAGCGTTCAATACAAGTTCTTTGGGACCAAAAGATGCAGCAATAGAGAATGCAGTCAGCGACCCATAGCTTGACTGCTTGCATCAGGGTCAGCGAACCAGAGCTGACCAAGACCGTACTCCACCTCCACGTGGTGGTCCTGGAAACAGTCTGCAGCAGTGCAGTCTGGCTGAGCGAGTACGGATCGCAGAGGGAAGGCAAACCCGGTCCCAAAAAATGCCGTGCAGAAGTCGGATGTGTCGACCGAAAGGTGCAGATATCACAGCTACGGTGTAAACAGACACAACGCAACCACCGTCCTTTTCAGGACGAACGAGGAAGAAGGAAAAAGAATACAAGTGCTTTGACGCACAAAAACTAGCTAATGCAGACAGCTGTATCTCCAAAAAAAAAAAAGAACGGACATACGCCTGTGTGCAAAAGCTTACACAACAATTGTGAACTACTGCTGCTGAGAAATACTCTCAGAAATTAAATGTTTTCTTTATTTTTATTCGCGTGTACGCAACCATGACTAAAGTTTGGGAACTACTAATGCAGAAAAATACTCTTGGAAATTGAATGCTGTCATTATGTTTATTCGCGTGTAGGC
Source organism: Oreohelix idahoensis (assembly GCA_024509875.1). Lineage (NCBI taxonomy): Eukaryota > Metazoa > Mollusca > Gastropoda > Stylommatophora > Oreohelicidae > Oreohelix > Oreohelix idahoensis. The sequence goes on along the minus strand of JAMPIV010000338.1, from coordinate 60,204 downwards.
ACCGATGTAAGTAAGCCGCACTCGCGTGCGCAGTGTGTGACAACTAAAGAATTTAAATAATAAAATAAGAGAGGATTTACGCTATCGCTGTTCACAAGAGATAAAAGCGTGGTACCTGTGAACGTGAAAGGTTTGAGGAGATAAAAGCGTGCTACCTGTGAACGTGAAAGGTTTGAAACAGTTGTTCCAGACCTGCACGCCACTGCTCTAAGTCAAGTTCCTTTTTAATTTTGTGAATGATACAGGGGAGATGAGGGCGTCGTAAATTATAAGGACGTAGTGGGGAGGCTTTCAGTTGCAAGCCGGCACGGTGATTTAAAAAAAAAAATTTGCAAAGAAACAAAAGTAACGCAGGTTGCTGTGACTCATGTCTTTGACTTATTTCACACACAGGATGAAGGTAAAGTAAAAAAAAAACAAAATTGTATCTTAAAAGTTTTAAAGCGAAGATAATTATTGCTGGATTCAAAAAAAAAAAAAAAAAAAATTTAACTTTAGTTTTTCTGCAGTACACATGAACCACACAAATTTTCCCCACTTGTTAGTTTTTCTTTTTTCCTCCGTGGTTGAAATACTCCCATGTTTAAAAGTTAGGCACATTGACACAGGCGACAAATGTCACCTCTATTTTAGATACGTACATTTTGATGGTTATTATCTCCTATACCTGTCTGGCCAACCGTGTATTTCTTGCCAGTTTGTCATCCATTTTGGTGTCTGTTGGAATCTGAAAGAATTATTTGAAAGTGCAACAATAACAAATCCTGATAACGAATACTGTATAGCACATTCAACACTATAAGTCAACTGTGCCAGGTAACAACCACTATTGTGTGTGAAGTTTTGTTAAAAATATTTCATAATAGTAACATATTATTCTCAAATGTGTTCACTTTAAAAATTGGACACCAATAACTGTAACCACAAGTTATATGTTAAAAAATAGTACCCTATTAGACGTTATATTTTCTTCTAACTGATAGTTTCGTTAGCAGAAGTGGTCAAAGTTTGCGCCTTGCTTATATATGACCTAATCATCATCGTCATCAATCGTCGTCGGCATCATTATTATCATATCTTTTTCACTCCCAATGGAGCATGGCGCCACTAGGTTACTAGTATTTCCAAAGCTAGAGACAAATCTTTACGGTTCGTTGAACACCTAATAAACTCAGATCTCGAATGCTTCATAAGAATTAGACATTTAATCTGTAACAGCGCGTGGCACAAGTGGATTCAAACACGATTACGTCATCAGTGATCCTTCACGTCTTAATATCAGAAAAAGCAACATTTAGCTGCTGTTGTCTAGTGTTCTACTTCTTTATTTCTTACGAGTGCCTGTTAACATACCTTTATGTTTGTCTAATATTTATTTACTGTTTACAGGCCTCGGGTTTCCCTTCCTTATATGTTATAAATGTTTATACAATACCAGAAACCTACCCTCTGTTCTATACTACTGTTCTTAAGTGTTGTCTTGCGTTTCGCACTAATGACCGGTCATCAAAGCATCTTTTTTTGGGGATGCCTAGCTGGCCGGGAGGAAAGTGTGATTCGCTTGTATAGCTAGGCGGTGTTGTCGTACGGAAGGTCAGGGGTTAAAATCCTGGGTAAGCCACTCACGTCTGTTGTTTTTCTGTTGTCTAGTGTTCTACTTCTTTATTTCTTACGAGTGCCTGTTAACATACCTTTATGTTTGTCTAATATTTATTAACATTTAGCTGGCGTTGATACCATGTAACTATAGATTTGTAACCCTTGCAATAGTTTGTCATGTTGCCTGGAAATCTTGAACAGTATCTAATACCAAGGAGATTTTTTAAAATATGGTGCTTTCCGGCGAAGAATTTCTTCTTGTTCTTTCTTCTACTTCCTTCTTTTTCTTCTTCTTCTTCTTCTTCTTCTTCTTCTTCTTCTTCTTCTTCTTCTTCTTCTTCTTCTTTCTTCTCTCAGCTATCTACTTCTTCTTTCTTCTTCTTCTTCTTTCTCCTTCTTCTTTCTTCTTCTTCTTCTTCTTCTTTCTTCATCTTTCTTCTTCCTCCTTTTTTGCTTCCTTCTCCTTCTCTCTTTTTCCTTCTTTATTCTTCCTTCCGTGTTTCTTCTTCTTCTTCGTCATTCTTCTTCATGTTCTTAATCTTCTTTCTTTTTCTTCTTCTTTTTCTTCTTCTTCTTCTTTCTTCTTCTTTCTCCTTCTTCTTTCTTATTCTTCTTCGTCTTTTCTTCTTCTTCTTCTTCTTCTTCTTCTTCTTCTTCTTCTTCTTCTTCTTCTTCTTCTTCTTCTTCTTCTTCTTCTTCTTCTTCTTCTTCTTCTTCTTTTTCTTTTTTTTCTTCTTCTTCTCTCAGCTATCTACTTCTTCTTTCTTCTTCTTCTTCTTCTTCTTCTTCTTCTTCTTCTTCTTCTCTTTCTTCTTCTTCTTCTTCTTCTTCTTCTTCTTCTTCTTCTTCTTCTTTCTTTCTTCTTCTTCTTCTTCTTCTTCTTCTTCTTCTTCTTCTTCTTCTTCTTCTTTTTCTTCTTCCTCTTCTTCTTCTTCTTCTTCTTCTTCTTCTTCTTCTTCTTCTTCTTCTTCTTCTTCTTCTTCTTCTTCTTCTTCTTCTTTCTCCTTCTTCTTTCTTCTTCTTTCTTTTTCTTCTTCTTCTTTCTTCTCCCTGCAATCTACTTCTTCTTCTTCTTTCTTTTTCCTGCTATCTACTTCTTCTTCTTCTTTCTTCTTCTTCTGTCTTCTTTCTTCTCCCTGCTATCTTCTTCTTCTTTCTTCTCCCTGCTATCTTCTTCTTCTTTCTTCTCCCTGCTATCTACTTCTTTTTCTTTCTTCTTCTTTCTTCTCCTTGCTATCTACTTCTTCTTTCTCCTTCTTCTTCTTCTTTCATCTTCTTTATCTTCTTCCTGCTATCTACTTCTTCTTCTTCTTTGTCCGTTGTAACAGTCCTTTTTCATGACCACCAGGAATGTAACGATATCTTTACTGTGTACTGTTATAGTATGGATGTGTTGATGCGCCACTAGAATGTTGAAGGCTGTACGATCTACCTCAATGTTCCTGCACGGTGTTACTGTAGTTTTCTGTGCGTGCGTAGTCAGTACGACCTGGGCCAAACAGCGTTGTTGTGCATGATTAGCTCACCAGGCGTTGAGGCGCTAACAGGGTGTCATGTTGACATTCAAACATCATACATCTCTTGAATGTGAAGTACTCGAAGTTTGTGTGGGTTGATAAGTGATGTGGGTGTGAGAAAACACGAATGCGTAAAGGCTCTTTGACAGGTAAACAATGCACCAACTCACTCACATGCAGTAGTCAGTAATTGTTGCAACTGCTGGAACTTTTCAACCATTTATTTACGAGACACAGTGACATCAACAGTTACAGTTAAATGGGCGAGGATCAAGGACATCATATAAACTGAAAATGACTGGCAAAACATCTGGCATTATAAAGCTTAAACCACTCATCTCTTAGGACGTTATCGACAATGGTCTGTCCTTTAACACATAGTTCATACTGCAGCTCACGTACCACTGACTCAGCGCGTCAGGTACTTTAACCAACTCCGCCGTACCAAAAGGCGAGTTCTCAATTGCATAAATAATAATAATAATGCTGCAATTCATCTGTCATAACATCTGTCTAACTGTTATACAGAAGCCCAGTGAAGATATATTATTATGAAAACCGCATGTTGGCGGTATGTTTCGGCATGGATGATTATGCCTGCCTATGAAGAATACACAGTTGTTTACATTATTATAGAGGCCCGACATTACGGCCGATATCTTTGAGCAGAAGAAGATGTATTTGCTGTCATAACACGCCAAATACATCTTCTTCTGCTCAAAGATATCGGCCGTAATGTCGGGCCTCTATAATAATGTAAACAACTGTGTATTCTTCATAGGCAGGCATAATCATCCATGCCGAAACATATCGCCAACATGCGGTTTTTTCATAATAATATATCTTCACTGGGCTTCTGTATAACAGTTAGACGAATAGTCTTAGTTGGCTACATCGAGCACAAATAATGGACTCTGCATCTCAAAGGACTGTGAGCTCTACTCAAAGGTTGCCACAAAATGTTCTGCAACTTAGGCATAATAATTACGTTTCTTTTACCTTTGACAGAATCCGAGGAATACACAAATAACAACTGTCGTCATTCGTGACGAACAGAATAACTCTGGGGAGAATCACTGACATCACAGTCACACTGAAGACTATCTTTCCCCTAGATAATGCAGAGAAGTACCACGGACATACTAGTCCGGTCAGAACCCAGATCATCACTCCCTCACGGAAGTCTCTCCGTTCGCGCTCAAAAAACTTGCGCATGTGTAGACAGCACAGATCTGAGTAAAGCTAACCCCGACTTAAGACAGGTCAACAACAATGAATAACTGCTATCTTCTTTTTCTTCTTCTTTCTTCTCCCTGCTATCTACTTCTTTTTCTTTCTTCTTATTTCTCCGTCTTCTTCTTTCTTCTCCCTGCTATCTACTTCTTCTTCTTCTTTCTTCTTCTTTCTCCTTTTTCTTCTTCTTTCATCTTCTTCATCTTCTTCCTGCTATCTACTTCTTCTTCTTCTTTCTTTCTTCTTCTTCTTTGTCCTTCTTCTTTCTTCTTCTTCTTCTTCTCTTCTTCTTCAAGTACATACCAGCTGGCCTAAGTGACCAAACATTCTTTCGACAACCTTATGTCCCCAGAACTGTTTATCAATTTTGTTGTTGCCTGCTTTTAATGCGACGATGTCCAGTATCTTCTGAAAATTTACAATAATTGGACAGGAAACATCATGTCATGTTCACATATCGGCAGCTAAGCATATTTTATGAACTTAAAAGACATTATATATATCTTAATTATGACCCATCAGAGGCTGAACGGGATATTTTTCCTTCATCAATTAAAAAAAAAGTATCTTCTATCTTTGTCGTCCTCTGTTAAGTTTACCTTCAATCATTCCTGTTGTCACACAGTGGCGTACTAAGCGGGGTGCGAGGGGGGGGGGCGGTCCGCCCCGAGTGACAGCTAAGAAGGACGTGCCATGGGACACTATTATGGCAGGACTTACTTTTAAAGATATACTTGCAAGTGCGTTTCTTTAGGGGGGGGGGGGAGGCCAAAGGTAGGATCCGCCCCGGGTGCCAAATACTTTAGGGACGCCTCTGTGTCACGATATATTCCAAACATTTTCTTATGGCCTACTCAAAACTAAGAAGTACGGGATTTTTGGAGTCCGTTTCAATGTGCATACGGGATATTCTTTTAATACGTGAAACCCCGAAAAACATGAGAAGCCCATCGTAAGAAGGAACACACGAGGTCGTCAGTAAATAACTTCCTTTCACAAGGGGGCACTGGACTGAAAAGTTTGGGAATCACTGTTTTGTAAGGTCAACCCATTTTCGAACCAATTTTCCGATATTGATTTGTTTTCATACCTAAGATAATTCAAATATTGACTGGAAAGTGCTGAAGGCGGTTAACTCAAAGAATCTTCAAGTTAGTTGTATTGATCTCAATAGGTAAAGGATATTGAAAGTGATATATGAAGTGAGATTTGTGCAAATGAAGTGCCATTTGTGTATCATGTACTAAATGAAGAATGAAAAAGAGAGAGATATAGAAACTGGGTGGGGGGAAGGGCAAGATGAACACACCATGAAATGTTATATGAATACATAAATGTAAGATACGTATTTTACGTCATCAGCTCTTTCTGATTGGCAGGTGACATATCTTAGCGGCTTTAAAAAGTCTCTATCTACAATAATCAGACACTTACTGTCGCTTTTGTGACCGAAGGTCCTTGTTGGAACTTAGCAGACTGCTGAACTCAGTAGGTAGTACAACTTGTGTTCAATAAATTATACACATATATGCATAGCATGCAATATAGGCACAGCTTTCAGTTAATACATCTTTATACTTACATACGTATATGCGTGCGCAAATACATGTATTTATATGTGTATGGTGATGAAAATTCACTTCCTATTTTAACATTTTTATTTCTTCACTCCTATATAAATAATTTACACGAAACAATGTCAAAATTAAAGACAATTAACTGCCATTTTAATAAATACAGCCTTTGCTACATTAATATTACAAACCAGCGTGAGATCCGGTCTGTTCAGCACATGATTTTATAGCGGATAGCAATTTTTGCTGTCTCTTGTAGCGTCATTTGATATTTTATTTCGTTTCGTTTCTGGAAATAGACAAACAAACTCAATTGTCAAATGATAATTATTGCTCATTGTTTTGACTTTTTGTTTCATGTATATCCAATGAATACAAGTGAAGATATAAACATGTAAAAGAATTGTGACTTTTCAATCACTATATATATGTATATATATATACTCAAAGCACAGTGCATTTCGCGCCGTTTCCGTATTTTCCCGAAAAGTTGGTGCGATGGTTTCTTAGCTTTCAGACGGCGCACCAAGCAAACTCTTATTGGGAAAAATACGTATACGTATATATTTTGTGAATCAGCAACGGCGGACGAAAAGATTGCGAGAAAAAGAAATTTTCAGGAAATCTGTGAAAGGCGTGAGTAGATTGTTTATTAAGGTCATGTTTGTAAAAGAAGACATTTTAAATTTGATATCTATTTGTTTTTAAAGGAAAAAAAAAATGCAACACATTCAATAAGCAACCGCAAAAGAATGGATCGGACGGAGATATAAGAAACTATACACTACTCCATCAATCTTACATGAAGAATCCATATATAACTGGTACATGGACATTGCTGTTATTTGATTCTATAGTCCCATATTATAATTTCAAATCAACGGATCCATGATTACTTATAATGTTTGTCCTAATTGTATCTATTCCTTCATTCTGTCCGCCGTCTAGTAACCATACTTTCTTATTTGTTCCTGTATTTGGCTGTCTTGTGTCAGTGTTAAGGGATGGAGAAATTGTCCGAATTCGTTTGTTGTCTAGGGTCCATTCATTTTACTAAAGAGGTGGAAGTTCTTTTATTTTGATTTGGTTTGTATTGTCAAATATTCGGGAAGTCAGTCTTCTTGGATATCCCTTTCTGTCAATCTTCAATTACGGTACTGAATAAGGCTATCAACTGTTTAAATGAACTTTGAATGATTGAATAAACCTCTCGACTTAGACGATTTGGCAACAGTTTAATACTCAGTAAGTACGAATTCACAAAACGTCACAATCATGAACATGGCATGAATACTCCCTCTCTAATTTGCAGTCTAACATTATCTTGGTTCGATAATATCATTCCTTGATTCCATCTAACATCGGGGTATTGAGCATCCCGGCATAACTAAATTTTATTATATCTTTTTCCAACAACATCGGGGGATTTGAGCGTCCCAGTATCTTTAATATTCATACATCATACTTTCCACTCCATAAACTTCGGGGAATGAGACCTCCCGGTAGAACACTGTTAAATTATATTTCCAACAACATCGGGGGATTTGAGCGTCCCGGTAGCTTTAATTATAATCCTGGCATATTCTCATGCCTTTCACTCCATAACCTTCGGGGAATGAGACCTCCCGGTATAACACTGTTCATATAATTCTAGTTTAACATACTTCTATATCTTGGGAATTATCGTCTCGTATTGCCTTCACTTATAATCCTGGCATATTCTCACGCCTTTCATTTAAAGCATATAGCTTACCCTTTTCTTCAGAAATATTTATTGAATACACAATCCAATATACTGGCTGATACACAAGCCATTTTAGGCACACATCTTGACGCTATGACGTCGCATACCAATCTGCCTACATCATACCTAGATACTCATCTCACAGCGACCGCTTTCATGTATTTCTTGTGTTCAGTTGAGGTACGACATGGTGTGACAAAACCCTGGCACTAATAATAAGTTGCCCTGATAAAAATCGCACCATGAAGCAGCCTCAACATTACCCCTCACGCTCCCGAGCGTTTACTTCAGGAAACGCGCAAGATCCTGTAGGGTATAACTTCCAGCAATCTTACGTACAGATACATCTTACAGACAAGCAATCTACTGAGAAGTATCAGACATTGAGACATAAAATTGTGAAGAGCAATTATTAAATAAACAAAATTGCAATAAAATTTGAGTACATATATCCGGACGAAATATCAAGTCCAGAAGACACAATATGATGTCCAAACAAACTGGAACCATAAACCTGGATCCAAAGTTCCATGTGAAATATATCAGTCCTGGTGAGTTGCAAATCGCGACAACAAGTCAGCTAACCAATTGTCCTCACCGCGTATATGCTTGATTTAAAAAGAAAACTGTTGCAGTAGCAGAAAAACCATCTGTAGATTCTTGAGTTCTTAAACGATTTCGGTTTCATTGACGTCAAAGGATGATGATCGACTTCAACGTAAAATTTTCGTCCGAGCAAGTAGCGAGAAAGTTTTGATATAGTCCAGACAAGAGCAAGGAGCTCTCTTTCTCCCGCCGAATATTTCTTTTCTGCTGTAGACAACTTCCGGCTCACAAAGAAGCAAGGATGGAGTACGTCGTTGACAAGTTGCATCAAACTGCCACCGATTCCCATCTGAGAAGCGTCTGTGCGAATATAGAATGGTTCATTGATATCTGGCAGAATCAAAATAGGATGATTCGAGAATAGTATTTTAATCTTATCCAATGCTAACTGACAAGTCTTTGACCACATTACTTTAAGAGCAGCACCTTTGCGCGTCAACTCCGAAAGAGGACCAGAGATAGACGAAAAGTCTGGAATAAATTTATGATAATAGTTAATGAGCCCTAACAGACTACGGACCTCTTTCTTATTTTTTGGTATCTGAATGTTCAGGTTTTTATTCACCAGACTATCCGAAGGATAAAGCCGATGATTACCGATTTTATGACCCAGGAAAGATATGTCCTGAAAACCTATCTGTACTTTCGAAGGTCTTACTGTCAAATGATGCTTTCTAAGCTGTCCTAGTAAAGAAATTAAACCTACAATATGTTCTTCCCATGTGTTATTGAATAAACAAATGTCATCTATATATGTGATGATGTCGGGTCTATCGCCAACTAAACGGCGCATCATGCGAACAAATGTCGCAAGTGCATTCACCAACCCGAAACACATATAATTCCATTCCAATAAACCTCTTGGTGTGGAAAATGCTGTCAAATGTCTAGAATTTTCGGACGACGGAATTTGCCAGTATCCTTTTGCCAAATCTAGTTTAGTAAAGAATGTAGCGTTAGCCAGCTGTGGAAGAAGATCTTCCAAGATTGGAATTGGCTCAGCATCTGTGACTGTAACTTGATTTAGTTTCCGAAAATCAATACAGATACGTAAAGATCCATCTGGTTTCTTCACCAATACCATTGGAGAAGAATACGAAGATGAAGAGTGTGAAAGATACCCATTTTAAGCATATCTGAGATTTCTTTATCTACCCTATCTCTGTAGTGAAGAGGAATAGGATATGGTCTGATTTTAATCGGAGTAGAATCAGTGATCACAATCTCGTGAGATATTAAGTCAGTATGACCTGGATGTTCTGAAAATACGTCAGAGAAAGAACGTAAAACATCACGGATCTGAATTTGTTCAGAATGCGAAAGTGATGAAGAAATAGAAACATCCTGCCACGTTTCATGAGCAGAAATAGAAGGTAAAGTAAATTCCAAGGGAATATCAGATGTAGCATCTTCAGACTGAACAATAGCGCATGAGGATCGATGAATATAATTTCAACATATTTAGATGATACGTTTTAATTTTCCCTTTAATCTCAATTGAGTAATCAACATCTGTGATCTTTTTTACTACTTTGTATGGCCCCTGCCATGAAATTAACAACTTATTTTCCTTAATACTTGTAGGTAAGAGCAGTAAGACTTCATCCCCTGAGATAAATGATCTTAGGGTACGAGATTGGTTATGTAGCAACCTCGATCTTTGAGTTGACGTTTGAATACTCTGTGATGCGATCTGACATGCATCCACTAACCTTTGTCGTAAATCAACAACGAACTCGTAACTACTGCGAGTTGCGTCATCCTGAGAAGTACCAAGGATTAAATCCTTCAATAGATACAACGGACATCTCGGATTCGCGCCATACACGAGTTCAAAGGGAGAGAACCCAGTACTCACCTGAGGGATCTCTCTGTAAGCAAAGAGAACCGATGGGAGAATCTTATCCCAATCCCGAGGGTGTGTATCAGTAACCTTTCCAAGCATTAACTTAAGAGAGCCGTTAAATCTTTCACAAACCCCATTTGAACTTGGTCTATAGGGACTTGTGAATGAATGTTCTATGCAATACAAGCTTTATATCGCACTCATAAGTTCCGACTTAAACTTTGTCCCTCTATCCGACAGTATTTCCTCCGGAAAACCTATCCTTGTAAAAATCAAGTTCAAAGCTTCCGCAACTGATATGGTATTAATGTTTTTAACGGTATGGCCTCAGGCCATCTAGTGCACAAATCGATGCACGTTAAAATATATTGAAAACCTCGATCCGACATTAAAGACAATGGACCGATGATGTCTATAGCTAGTTTCTTAAATGCGCGCACAGGCACATCTGTGACTTGCAAGGGTGCAGTCTGATTCTTACCCCTGCGTGCGACTTTTTGACACGTATGACAAGATCTACAATATATTTTTACATCTGTGTTGATAATAATAATAATAAATTCTTTAAGCACCAAACACGGCGCATAAGGCAGAAACCAGTGCTCTCCAGGTTGTTCGTTGTGACGCCACTCCTCTTAGCTCTTGCACATTATTTAGGCCCAACGTTCTTCCTTCTCTTATTGTTGTTCTTCTGAGTGTTTCTTTTGGTCTTCCTTTTTTCCTCTTACCCTCAGGAACCCAAGTGAGCGCCTGTAGTGGTATTCTGTTGTTTTGCATTCGTAGGACATGACCGATATATGACCATCGTCTTTTCCTTATATAGTCGGAGACATATTTCTGCCTAGAGTCTTCTCTTATTTGTCGATTAGTCTTGAATTCTTTCCAACTGATGTTCATGAGTTTTCTAAGACATTTGTTCTCGAATGTATTCAACTTGTTCTCCAATGATTTTGTTATTTTCCAACTCTCACAGCCGTATGTTAACACTGAGATAACATTTGAATTGATACCAGGCCAATAAAAATTTGTAGTAATTCGAAACAAAGTCCGATTACGACCTAAGTGTCCTGCCATAGGTACATCATGACCTGTATTTAAAACTAAAGGTCTAAAACTTTTTGGTACCACAATCTGTTTCTTTACATGGTCATCTCCCTTTTTAAAACATCTGATCAAAACCTTGTTGCGAAATTCAAACCAATATGATGAGCTTTTAGTAATCTTAATTTGTTTTGTTCCAGCTTAAGTGAATAATTTCTTTAAAGATTCATCCTCATTTTGTTTTTGTGTAAAGATAGTCGGAGAAATGTTTTGAGCATTTCTCAGTGGCGTCTCCTCCATGACAGATGGAGATGCATCGGTCAAAATGCTCGCTTCATGCTGAGCTCTTGTAGTGACCGCATTCGCCATCAATGGGTGCTTGCTGACCCACTCTGCAATTTCCTCAGGTGAACAGTCTTTTACACCTGGAATGTTACCTAGTATCACGTCACTTACAGGATTCTCCAAGCCACACACGAGTACAGTCCCTGAATAAAAAGGTGTGTCGATCTCCGCCTTTGCCATGGGAAACCATTCAATGTTACCTCCAAAAGTAACGCATTTCAGTGACTTTCACCATTTCCACTGGAGCGTTCACCTGAAGTTCTTCTATCATATCTGTGATGTATATCATCACTGCTATTACCGTAGTGTTGTCCACGACCTCGGTTAGAGTAATTAGAATATCTATACCCACCGAAGTGAGATGGTGACTGACGACGAGGAAAATTGTACCGTCCTCGAAAGGAAGATCGATAATCACTCCTATATCTGCCCTCTGCACTCCTTGGGCGAGAACGGTGGTCACCTACTCCTCCGTCGTGGTACGAAACACATACAGGTAATGCATTATCAAAGGAAACTTTACGAATTTCCTTGTTTGGATGTGCAGACATGTAGTTTCTCCCCAATTCTTGACATTCATTGATAGATTTTGGCTTTCTCTCCTGCAAAAAACTAACAAAATCTGCGCCACAGGTAGATAAAACTTTATTCCTGAGCATTAGGTCAAATAATTCATCAAAAGATTTATTGATACCCGATAAATCTATCCATCGACCCAAGTAAAATTTAATAGAAGAGATGAACTCTCCAAAATCAGCATTCTTGGACGGAACTGCAGAGTGAAATCTGGATCGAAAACCCTCCTCAGTGAGCTGAAATTTTGCCATCAATGTATTGGCAACAATATCAAAATCAGATCTACTTGTTTCATCAATTGACATGAAACAACGCATTGCTTCCCCTGTGAGGTAGTCTGAGAAGATAATCGGCCACCTATCTTTTGGGATCTTCAAATCTATAGCCCTCATTTTAAACCTCATAATAAACGAGTCCATGCAGTCCCGTTTATCATCAAAATTTGGTAATTTAATTTTTGGATAATTAAAATTATTACCCTGAGAACCTTGTGGATTAGCACCAGTATGTTGGGCATTAATCTTTGCAATCTCAATCTCTTTTTCTTTATCAGCCTGTAATTTCAATGACTGCATTTCTATAGCGTTTCTGTGTGCTTGATCCAACGGAAGTAGTTCCATTTTACGGAGTTACATTTTCTCCCGTTCTAGTTCTCTGGATACTTCTTGTTGAACTAATTTCTTCTCTTCAAGTTCCCTTTCGTTTCTTCTCTTCAAGTTCCCTTTCGTGAACCAATTTCTTCTCTTCACGTTCCCTTAATTCTTTTGCTTGAGCAAGTCTTTTCTCTTCCAATTCCCTTGCTTGATCAAGCTCCTGCTTCTTTAAATCTCGTTGCTCCTTCCGTTCCATACGTTCCAAATAGTCATGATAGTTTTTCTCAGCATACGATTCCAACTCAACTCCAGATTTGCCTAAACGCAAACCCATCTCAATAAATTCTGATAATGACGACATCTTGTGTTCTAATTCGAATCACCAAGTGTCAAAACTCCTCTTAATCTCAATTAATTAATTACAATAAATTATGGTGTTGACTGAATTTATACCTTATGAAGGAATGAACATACCAAGAATGAGGGACGAGCACAGTGAAAAAGAATGGCACAGGTCAATGCTGATGGTAATAAAGTGACATGTCGAAAACAGCTCATTACTCGACAAATATAACGGAAATAAAATAAACAAAGACATGTTGACAAGTAACAACAACTTGGTATAATCCCATGTACAATAGACAAGACAGAGAAGAACGCACAAAAACAGCAAATCGTCCAATTTCACATTAAGACAAGAGTGATAGGAAAACAGCTGTACAGACACGTGACCCAATTACGTAAATTAGTGAATGAAAATATATATAACGTAGACTGGACGGAACAATCTATACAAATACTGATGTCTGTTATGCAGTCAAAGACTAAAATTCCACTGCTATTTTCTTTTACTGGACAACCAACAATAACCTAAAAGGACATCGTCATTTGCAAACTTTCCGAAGAAAATTTACAAATAGCGAGCATTTACTTTATACAAATAAACATGCAGATGAAATAACAAGTAGGACTAGATGTTGACTGGCAAAAGTCTCTGAAATGGTAAAATAATGTCACGCATTAGATAATTCATAACTCTACTTATCTTTCTTGTTGAACTCAGAACCTCTGCAGATAAGGAATCAGTGTGTTTGTGCCACACCTCGACTTCAGGAATTCATAAATGGACGAAAACCCTCTTGACTCCCATTTCAGCAAACGGTCGTTTGCAAGTTTTCCGGCTTTGATGACGCCATCGAGTTAAATTTGCCAGATTGTCCTTTATCGTTCAACATAGAAAATTGCGTGCTTTGCCAGTATTTAAAATCTTGAATGTAGAGATGTAAAGTTCGAACCGAATCAATTTGGTGTCGCAGTGTTGACTCTTGACAGTCCTCAAGGTCAGGTCAACGATCTTTGATACCTCTACAAGGAGCAGCCGTTACATGTATAGTTTTTCAGATGATAAAAGTCCTGCGTAAAAGTTCAGTGCAGTAGTCCAGCTTCAGTTGATTTCAGATTCGTAATATGAAGAAAAATTCGTTTCTTGATGTCCCAAGTAGACCAACCTGCCAGTTATCGGACGGGCTTCCAGTTATTTGATAGGACGCAACCCCCAGTTATTTCTCCTCTGTTAAGGGATGGAGAAATTGCCCAAATTCGTTTGTTGTCTAGGGTCTATTCATTTTTTCATTTTACTAAAGAGGTGGAAGTTCTTTTATTTTGATTTGGCTTGTATTGTCAAATATTCTGGAAGTCAATCTTCTTGGATACCCCCTTTCTGTCAATCTTCAATTACGGTACTGAATAAGGCTATCAACTGTTTAAATGAACTTTGAATGATTGAATAAACCTCTCGACTTAGACGATTTGGCAACAGTTTAATACTCAGTAAGTACGAATTCCGTGAAAGTAAGAAGAGGCGCAGATGTGGGAAGTGATCATCACCTAGTAGTAGCAAGACTGAAGGTGAAACTCAGAGCTGCTGGACCAGTTGCAGTCAAACAGAAAAGATATAACATCACGAAACTTAAGGACCCCCTCACCAGAAAAGCGTTCATGGTCGACGTAAAGAGACGACATCTGATTACACTGACTAACAAAAAAAAAATTTTTTTTTCTTTCTCTAACATTTCTATGTTTTTCTGGTCAATTTTAATGCGCTGTTTTTAAATCTGCAAACCATTTTTCTCTATCAGGTCGGGATCTCTAGAAATACGCAATTGAAGTTTTTTAACAACGCATACAGTATTACAACATCATTTGTACAAGAAATATAACAGTTATGTAGGCTTGAATTTCTTTGCAGTCAACTTTCGTCGGTGAATGGCATGTGGTACATCGCGATGAAGCATCCAACAATAATCGGCAAGCATGGTCACACTCCACCGTCCTTGATAACGTGACTCCATTACGGCGATATCTTGATGGAATCGTTCTCCATGTTCATCGCTGACTTCGCCAAGGTTGTCAGGGAAAAAGTCAAGATGCAAATCGAGCAAATGGATTTTGAGGGACATGTTACAGCCCATAATTATGTATGCATCTATGCACTGCTTAACAATATGCACATAGTCGACAGATTTGTGATTTCCCAGAAAGTTATCGACGATCGATTTGAATGCCATCCATGCGCGAAGTTCACTACCATGTAACAAGTTCTCGAATTGTTTGTCTGCAATAACTTTCCTAATCTGAGGTCCTACAAAGGTACCTTCCTTTATCTTTGCATCGCTAATTTGCGGAAACTTTTCTCGAAGATAAGTGAAAGCTTTGCTCGTTTTATCTAACGCTTTTACGAAATTCTTCATGAGCCCCAACTTTATATGTAACGGTGGTAAAATGATGCTGTCTTTGTTAACTAATGGCTCGTGTATTACATTTTTATGCCCGAGCTGCATACGATCCCTGATAGGCCACACCTTTCTTGCATAATGTTCCTGTCTGTTGCGGCTGTCCCATTCACATAGGAAGCAACAAAATTTAGTATACCCAGTCTGCATGCCCGTGAGAATTGCAATGACCCTTAGGTCTCCACAAATCCGCCATTGGTAGTCATTGTACTTTATTTTTGCCAAAAGTATAGCCATATTGTCATAAGTTTCTTTCATATGAACAGAGTAGGCGACTGGAATTGATGAAAATAAATTTCCATTATGCAATAACACGGCTTTTAGACTAGTCTTGGAAGAGTCGATGAAAAGTCGCCATTTGTTGACTATGTGCTCATGACCGAGGTGCACCATTATACCTTTTACATCTTTGCAATAGCAAATGTCATCATCCATCTCAAAGTATTGAAAAAGTTCTCTGTGTCTATGACGAAATTTAGATATCGGAGTATTGGGCGCTAAAAGATTCCATTCTTTGAGTCGCGAACCGAGTAATTCCGCTTGTCCTTTGGTGAGAGCGAGATCACGTATTAGATCTGAAAGTTCTGAATGGTTAATTAAGTGAACACCATCATTCACCGGTACATAATCCGAGTCAGAATTAGTTTCTAAAGCAGGTAAACTATCACTTTCTGATGGTTCATTCACGTCCAACGGATATTGTTCTGGTGGAACTGGGATCGGACACGTGATTGGATCATGAGGCACTGGTTTCGAAACCGATTCAATATTTGGATAAACCACAGACTTTCTAGTTTTAAAAGTGAAACCATAGATATTTGTCAAGCAGAAGTAACAATCAGTCGCGTGATTTGTCGGTTCACGCCATATTACTGGCACTCCAAAAGGCATCGACTTATGCTTCGGCGATTTTCGTAACCAACCTGCCAATGTATTTGCACAAGTCGAACAAACTGCATTTGGCTTCCAAGATTTATTTGCATCATCAACTTTCGAATCGAAATAAAGTTCATATGCTTTCTTTAGCAATGGTGTAAAGTTTTTCTGGTGAACACGATCGGTAAAATATCCGCACAAGTAACAGAACAGATCAGCCGAATTTCTACAACTTCTAGAAGCCATATTTCACTCAGAATTATTTCAAAATACAGTAACTATTTGAAATATAACGTAACATATGTCATGCATCTTTTAGCAGTATAAAAAGTAGAATTATTTTGCATTTTATTAATTTTTAAAAAGTTATATAGTAAAAATGAAACGAAGCAAATAACGGTTTCCCAAAAATATATTTATTCACAAATATCTTAAGAACCCGACGTGATAGAGATAAACGGATTTCAAATTTGAAATCAGCGCAAGAAACTGACCTAAGAAAACTTATTCTTATATAAGAAAGAAAAATGTTGTTTGTCAGTGTTACCAAAAGCCAGGAAAGAACAGAGACCGACGATGTCGACCAGAAATTCAACACCATCTCAACAATATACAAAGATAGCAGCAAGTCATGCTTGGGATTCCAGGAAAGAAAGAGCCAAGACTGGATAACACCAAAAACGCTAAACACCATAGCGAAGAGAAAGGAAATGAAAAGGAAGAAAACAGAAGCTAAGTCTCCCAGGTTAAAGGCAATATATAGTGAACAGTACAGTCAGCTGGACAAGGAAGTAAAACGTCAAACCCGTGCTGACAAAAGGACATTTCTGGATGACCTTGCAAGACAGGCAGAAGAGGCAGCACTGAGAAATGAACAAAGCACAGTTTATAAAATAATTAAAGCTATCAGTGGAAAACGAGGTGCAAACAACATAACGTTAGTAAGAGACAAGCAAGGAAATCTCATCACCACAGCACAGGGGCAGGAAACAAGATGGGTAGAGCACTTCAGAGAAACACTGAATAAGGAACCACCAGAGACTCAGCTGAATGTTCCTGAGGCTGAAAGTGACTTAGACGTAAATACAGACATTCCACGAAAAGAAGAAATTATCACAGCTATCAAAGGGCTAAAAAATGGAAAAGCGCCTGGTCACGACAATCTGAATGCTGAGCTATTCAAGACAGACCCTGAACTAGCAGCAGAACTATTAGAACCACTATTTGCACAAGTCTGGGAAACTGAGACAACACCAACAGAGTGGAGTAAAGGAATAATTGTCAAATAGCCCAAGAAGGGCGACCTTGCAGACTGCAACAACTGGAGAGGAATTACCCTCCTCTCAGTTCCCAGAAAATACTAGGCAGGATAATCTTCCAGAGAATTTCAAAAGCAGTTGACCATAAACTGAGGAAAGAACAAGCGGGCTTCAGAAAGAGCAGAAGATGTGCAGATCATATATTTACCCTCAGGAACATTATAGAGCAGTGTTCAGAATGGCAGAGACAGCTGTACATTAACTTTGTTGATTTTGAAAAGGCTTTCGACAACATACACAGGGACAGCCTATGGAAAATTCTGAGGGCTTATGGAATTCCCAGCCGCATTGTTTCCATTATAAAAAGCCTCTATTCTAACTTTACGTGCAGTGTTGGATCGAGTAATGTAACTTTCGAAGTGAAAACAGGAGTACGACAGGGATGCCCCTTATCAACAACATTATTTTTTGACAGTCATAGATTGGGTGATGCACCAGACAACAGAGGGCAGTCCAAGAGGAATTAGATGGACAACGTTTTCTACACTGGAAGATTTGGAATATGCAGATGACATTGTACTACTCGCGCATTCACACCAACACATTCAAGACAAAACCGATAGACTGAATAAGTATGGCCAGCAGGTTGGCCTTAACATCAATTTGAAGAAGACAGAGGTCATGATACTAAATGTGGGCAATCCTGAGCCAGTAACAGTAAGGAACCAGAAGTTAGAACAGACAGACACATTTACTTACCTAGGAAGCATAGTAACACCTGACGGCGGAACAAGCAAGGACATTAACAACAGAATGAATAAAGCGAGAACAGCCTTTCCTGTTCTCAACAACATTTGGAAGTCTTCCCAATACAGCACAAACACCAAATTAAGACTGTATGAGAGCTGTGTACTCTCTGTGCTTCTCTATGGTGCGGAATGTTGGAGAGTAACAGAGAAGGAAATGTCGAAACTGTCCTCCTTCCACACAATCTGCCTAAGGAAAATTCTCCGAATCTTTTGGCCAAACACCATCAGCAACCAAGAACTACTTATTCGGAGTAACCAGGAGGACATGCACACCATCATAGCTGGCAGACGCTGGAGTGGGGTTGGCCATGTCCTCAGAAGGGACCCTGATACCATCACAAGAACAGCTATGCTATGGACCCCGGAGGGAAAGCGAAAGAGAGGCCGACCAAAAACAACTTGGCGGAGAACTGTGGAAGCTGAGATGCAAAGAATGAACCACAGTTGGGGCACTGTACGAAGGATGGCCGCCGACCGAGCAAAGTGGAATCAATTTGTTGCTGCCCTACAAGACGCCACCAGGCGTAATGGCCGCTGACTGCTTTGACGGTTGGCGGTTATGGATCAAAGAAGAAGAAGTACGAATTCACAAAACGTCACAATCATGAACATGGCATGAATACTCCCTCTCTAATTTGCAGTCTAACATTATCTTGGTTCGATAATATCATTCCTTGATTCCATCTAACATCGGGGTATTGAGCATCCCGGCATAACTAAATTTTATTATATCTTTTTCCAACAACATCGGGGGATTTGAGCGTCCCGGTATCTTTAATATTCATACATCATACTTTCCACTCCATAAACATCGGGGAATGAGACCTCCCGGTATAACACTGTTAAATTATATTTCCAACAACATCGGGGGATTTGAGCGTCCCGGTAGCTTTAATTATAATCCTGGCATATTCTCATGCCTTTCATTCCATAACATTCGGGGAATGAGACCTCCCGGTATAACACTGTTCATATAATTCTAGTTTAACATACTTCTATATCTTGGGAATTATCGTCTCGTATTGCCTTCACTTATAATCCTGGCATATTCTCACGCCTTTCATTTAAAGCATATAGCTTACCCTTTTCCTCAGAAATATTTATTGAATACACAATCCAATATACTGGCTGATACACAAGCCATTTTAGGCACACATCTTGACGCTATGACGTCACATACCAATCTGCCTACATCATACCTAGATACTCATCTCACAGCGACCACTTTCATGTATTTCTTGCGTTCAGTTGAGGTACGACATGGTGTGACAAAACCCTGGCACTAATAATAAGTTGCCCTGATAAAAATCGCACCATGAAGCAGCCTCAACAGTCAGCATGTGAGTCTTTGCAAAAGTCCTTCCAGTCCATTTCAGAACATGATACTGTTAATGCAGCATGTCTTTGAGGAGAGCGCTGATAGCAGTAAAAGGCAGTCCTTATTATGGAATCCCAACGGTGAAAGAAATAGAAGAAAATAAATAAATAAAAATACAAATACTTGTTGAAAAGAACTCAAGACACACTAAATAATAATAGCAAACCCCTGGAAAGAACTCTTAGCTTGTGGGCGTGACGTGTATTAATGGAAAAGTCATGACCTGTAATGAGTTGAAAGGCAATTATGGTAAGGACGATTACCTTTATCTCTGTCTGAATACTATTTAGGCTAAGCTTTTTCTTTCAAACTGTTTATCAATACTAGAAATTGACAAAAATGTAATAAGAAAGTTGTGTAAAACATTAATCAACATAAAATCCCGGGCCTGCCATGTATTTTATTTTCGATGGGACAAAACATCGTGGAGAAAAATGGACGATCCTTTAAAACTGGCAAATGATCACACAGAGCAATATATTATTTTCTTACATCAGTAAAGATGGTAAAGGGTAACATCTAAAGTTTGAGTCAAGCTATTTCTAGATATAATTATAACACACAATGAACATTTTCCAAGTTGTCAGTGTGTATGATGACAAATAATACCAGTGATTACAAGTTTACATGTCATTCAACATATCGTCAAAGACGCATCTTAGGTGAATTTTCTGTGGCTTGCTGATCATACGTCAGTCTGAAAGGATCGTCCATTTTTTTCCGCTTTTTGCCCCATAGATAATAAAATACATGGCAATCCCGGGATTTTCTGTTGATTTATGTTTGATACGACTTTCTAATGCTAAAATAAAATCTTTCAATGCAACAGTAATGGTTAACGGTTTTTAATTGCGACTATTAGTGTAAGACAGTGTGTTGTTATAAAGAATGTTTTGTTTATTTTTGTTTTGATGTGTGTAAAAACTGTATGTAAATTCGCAAAATTCTTTAAAGTAGTAAACGCTCAATATTTTCGAACAACGGACGGCATGTTTACACATACATCTGTTTTATGCTGAATACATGATTTCAGGAAATATGCCCAGAGTAACCGGGACCTGTTAGTGATATTCTCAGCTATTTTAAAAAAATAAATAAAAAATATTAAAATCCCATTGTTTTCACCACATCGCCGAACTTCAGAAAAATTCCCAGCACAATCCAAATGTTACCACATCTACCCAGACATTCCATCAAACTTTGAGAAAGAAGTCATTTGTCTGGGAAAATGAGGATAGTTGATAATCCTATGTACATGTAATTTAACTATTGTCATCTGCGAAACTAAATGTTGATGAGACACAATAGTAGTAGGACTATTGGTCTCTTAGGAAAATGCTAAAGGGCTACTTCTATGAGTCTGCGCATAGAGCTGGAAACCTCAATATGCTACATAAACCACTACAGCAAGAGAGCGCATGAATGTTTGGTTGTAGGTTTTCTGCAAAGGAGCCAGCTGCAGTGGTGGCTACAAGGTCTATAAGGAGTTAAAAGAGAAAAGAAAGAAAAAACGATAAGCCTTTTACTTTCTATTCCCTTATTTCCTGTCTTGTTCCACTTGGCTTTATCATACCTTCGTAAACTTAGATCTAAGTCATAAAGATTACACAAATTGTCTGCTTTCATGCTTCACAGATTGATCCACTGTCTTCACTTTCTTCCTGGTAGGTAGCCGGAACATAAGAGAAGAACCTACAAAGAAGAAGTTCAGAATGTTTTTCTGGAAGCTAGTCACTGTCATTAGCTTGACTGTGGTCTACGTTGAGTTCATCAGCGGTAAGGTTACAGATAAGTACATCTGGACAGTGTGCATGATTGAATGCTCATTAATAATTAATAATTGTTTGTTCTTTATACAATTTTACTAGGAAACAATCAGCTCTGTTCGTTTAGTACAGTGCTTCTTAACCAGGAGTGCTTGCCACCCATGGAGGTGCGAGACACATTTTCTGGGGATGCGAGACATGCCAAATATTTTAGAAGACGAATCATAATAAACGTCGTTTAATACATAGAACTGAAATGATCATCATAAACGTCGTTTAATACATAGAACTGAAATGATCATAATAAACGTCGTTTAATACATAGAACTGAAATGTATTTGGACAAAATAAAACACTGACACACGAATTTAAAAAAAAATCAGTCGTAAATCACATTTTGTAAATAACATTTTCTCAAAACATGCTTTTATATCTTTTTCTCATTTCTGGCATATTTTGCTAGCGATAAGATAATGGGGTGCGACGCTTCTTCTTCTTTGATCCTTATCCGCCGATTGTCTAAGCAGTCTGCGACCATCACGCCTGGTGGCGTCTTGTAGGGCAGCAAAAACTGCTTCCGCTTTGTTCGGTCGGCTGCCATCCTTCGTGCAGTGCCCCAGCTCTGGTTCATTCTTTGCATTTCGGCCTCCACAGTTCTCCGCCAGGTTGTTTTTGGTCGACCTCTCTTTTCGCTGTCCTTCGGGGCCCATAACATAGCTGTTCTTGTGATGGTATCAGGGTCTCTTCTGAGGACGTGGCCAACCCAACTCCATCGTCTGCCAGCTATGATGGTGTGCATGTCCTCTTGATTACTCCGAGTCTTAAGATGTTGTAAAGGGGCGCTGGACCTCTAAAAGGTTAAGAAGCGCTGGTTTAGTAAATATTTGGAAACATGCGTTTTTGTCTCCCTTTCTAAATTTCCCAATTCAAAATGCAGTTTATAATAATAAAATATGTATTTGTACCCTGTTTTTTTACAGTCTCAAGCACGTTTTATTGTCTTATACGATGTCTAAATATTAATCTAAAGAATAAAGAAATAAGACAGATTAACGAACTCAAGCTTCAATGCGGAAAATGGAAGTTTCCGAAGCGTGCATCATAAGAAAAATTGTTAACGAAACGGTACGAGATAAGATAAAACAAGAAACAGTAAAATATGGTACAATCTTTATCAATTATTTTTCGCTCCATATGAAGCATAGAGCTACAACTGTAGCTGGTCCCCTTGCTCCAATCCTGCATCAAGCATTTACGTGCGATTATATTAGTGGTTTCTATAGCAGTTTATTTTATATAATGAGGGTGCCAGTCCCATGACCAACCTCACATTAGTCGCCTTGCACGACATGCCTGAGGGAGCAGTAATTATGTTCTTTCTCTTTCTCTTTAGAGATCCCCTGGAACTACATGGGACAATAATGCTTTGTGGCGTGGTTGTCTCCCCTGCTCCGCAGTAGTGGTCCAACATTGGCCAAATTTAGAGTATGATGATGATGGTCTTCAAAGGTATCAACCGTCGCTCAAGATTACACTTGAACTATAGAAAAAGAACAATGATGGTTCTCCTTTAAAGAACCTCACAGAAATTTAAAGAAGAGAAAGCATAACAACTGAGATTATCTTAGCTGTCATGAACTTATTATTCTCCCGCCGCTGCTGGGAGGTAATACATTTTTGCTCGTATTTTTAAACCCCCAGCTGGAGATGATTCAGCAATTAGTAATTTTATAGCTCTCTATGTTTATGTATTTAAAGCAGTATGATTCATTCGGGTGCAGACATACAACTCACTCAGGAGTGATTTATCATACTATAGCTTTAAAGTTACAGATGAACAGGTTTATTAATCACTTAAAGTTTAACATTGTAAAATATATAAATTGTTTTTAAAAAAGTAAAAGAAACGATGGTATTTGTAATTATCGGATGATTTAAATTTTGGAGGAAATTATGAACGTTTTGAAATGTTCTTTAGTTGCGCTGTTATAGTATTTAGCTTCCGGTGTGGGGTCTATTTTGATTACGGAAACAACAACAAACGGATTGATTTGTCGTTGCCCTAAAGACGCCATTAGGCGTGATGGGAACAATGGCTAAGAAAATCTATTCGTTGTTGCCCTTAAGACGCCACTAGGCGTAATGGCCACTGACTGCTTTGACGGTCGTTGGCTAAGGACGGAAGAAGAAGAAGAAGAAGTGGGGTCTATTGGCGTCTGCTTCAGTCGCTGTTGGTTCCCACAGATGCCTTGTACTGTATGTCTCTACAATAGTTAAGCCTGATGCCTGTAGCACGTCTCATGCGTTAAGGCTGAGGTAACTACAAAGGTTGTCAAGCGCCATCAAGACCCATCTGATGTTAGTGTCATCTTGTACCACAAACGTGTACCCCAAACTGAAACGAGACCAATGTCTGATAAGTATTGGGTCTCCTGATCAGGTATCTTCTGCTTCCATCCACCACTTCCATCTTTCTCAGAATATTTACCCTTCCTGAGCGTTAATTTTAACCCCAGTGAGTCGGATGAAAGTGCTTTTGTACAGCGGAAGACGACAATTGGAATATATATATATATATATATATATATATATATATATATATATATATATATATATATAGTATATATATATATATATATATATATATATATATATATATATATATATATATATATATATATATATATATATATATATACACACACACACATACATACATGAAATTTCCCAAACTGCTTATATAATAAATATGCACACCATGATATCATCATCCACTCTTTGCTCTCTATGAGCCTGGGCCCCCTCTTCTGTTGGTTCCTTGTGAGGAAACCAACACGAAAAAGTCACCAGCTCTTGCAGAGGTGGTTTGTGGGTCAAGTTATTTGCAGTGATGAGGTAGCCAGTATCATTTGCCACTGTATGCCCATAAGCAAATAATATATTTCAAAATGCAAATATAAAATGATAAAAGGTACATATTACAACTTACCCCGAGTTTTTCTGGCGAACACAGACTTTTTGCACAGAAAACGTCGGAATATTGTCGGGCAACTGATTTAAAATACCGTCTCTTTCAGGTCAGTTTAAGGATCTAATTGTGAGAGTGCACTTGAAGTTGGATCCTAGAACTTAAGACGCAAAGTGATGATCTTCTCTGGGCTACTTTCGTCTTATAATCTTAGAATTCACATCCACTCCTATGGCTTGTCCTATAATTTGGGTCCTAATAGTCCCCGTGTTCCTAGTTGTCTATGATGAAATTGGAAATCAGCGAAGTAGTCTTACAATTGCTGTTTGAATATAAGAAAAAACCTTTTCACCTACACACCCAGGCTGCTACTTAGAGGAGAAGTCAGTAGCCATATAAGGTCTTGCTACTTCCGTTGGTATTTGTAATGCTTACAAACTCACTTCTTCACAGATCTATCGCTGATAATATCTTCTACGATGTTATTTTCTTGTAATTATTTACCAGAACAAAGTCCATCTGCCGGAAGTATTACACCACTGTAGTGTCTTTATCTTCAACAAGATTGCCAGTCGTATCGAAACACTGAGACAACGTGCTTAGGGCAATTATCTGCAGCCCATGTCCTCGTATCAAACGTTTTCACCCTATACCAGCTTGTGCAAAAGTAATCCCAGCTTATCTTTTGCCGTCCTTGTCTAACGCCAACGTGGCTTGCAATATGGCAAACTTAACCCGTCTCTCTACTTCAGACACCTTACTATTGGGCCGGGAGATGTTACGTAACGTAAACAAACAACTTTGCTCTGCACAAACAGAAGTCATTGTTGCTTAAAAACAGGTCAAGCGCTCATGTAATAGTAATAGTACGGGAGTGATGAAGTACGATAATATAAAAAAAAAACAATGAATACTGGTTAAATCAGCACACAAAAGGAATAGTAGATAATACTGCCGGAGAAGAGTGAACACCCCCAAAAAGGGAACGAACTTATTTCGTGACATGCTTGAAAGTGATTGCTTTATTAAATTATTGTTACCCTCGAATCGGCAGATATGTAAAATTATTATCTTCAATATCATTATCTTCATCAAATGCATCAAAATCTACAGCACTTTCAATATAGCTATCATCATTAATAGTAGCAGTAGTAGGATAAAGAGTAATACATTTATCAGAAGAAAAAAAAATGAAGTTTTTTTTTTTTTTTTTTAGCATGCAGATGACAGTATTTAGTATACAGAATCAATAAAGGAAAAAAAAACTTAAGCTGTTTAGAGAAACGTTGTTAAACTGTGTTGTGTTCAGTTAAACACTGGATGCACTAAGCTATGACCTTGTTAAACATGTGGATCAAGAGATGAGAAGAAGACGCTGGCCATGGATAGGACATACATTAAGGAAACTGTTGGTAGCATTACCAGGCAGACCTTGTTCTGGAATTCCCAGAGTGAGATAGAAAGAGCGACCGAAAAACACACGAAGAGAACTGGAGACACAAATGAAAGGGATGTGGAAGGCATTGAAAGACTTGGAACTGAAAGCACTGGACAAGAGAAATTAGCATTTGGTTGTTTAAGGCCTATGCTCCTTGGGGAGTTGAAGGACAATGATGATGTGTTAAGTTATGACAACGTTAAACTTTAGAAGTGTTAAGCTATGACATTGTTAAACTTTAGAAATGTTAAGTTATGACAACGTTAAACTTTAGAAGTGTTAAGTTATGACATTGTTAAACTTTAGAAATGTTAAGTTATGACAACGTTAAACTTTAGAAGTGTTAAGTTATGATATTGTTAAACTTTAGAAATGTTAAGTTATGACAACGTTAAACTTTAGAAGTGTTAAGTTATGACATTGTTAAACAATGGATGTGTTACGTTTTGGCGACGTTAGGCATAGGATATGTTAAGTTATGGCAATGTTAAATACTGGATGTGTTAAGTTATGGCAATATTAGACAATGGATGTGTTACTTTACGGGATGTTAGATAATGGATGTGTTAAGTTATGGTAACGTTTGACACTGGATGTATTAAGTTATGGTAATGTTAGACATTGGATGTGTTAAGTTATGACAATGTTAGACAATGGATGCTTTATGGCAATGTTAGATAATGGATGTGTTAAGTAATGGTAATTTTTGACACTGGATGTGTTAAGTTATGGCAATGTTAGTGTCGTATATTTTCGATAGGGCAATAAAGATCAATTTGGTCCCTCCTGAATAGGACTGAATAGGACTAGAACAGGTGATAGCTCAGTGGGAGATACGGTAAAGATATAGAATTTCAAAGGTGAAATGGTGAAAGGTAAAATCTGTCCCTGGATTTGATAGATAATCAAACCCGCCTATCGATTACGACTGAGAGTTCAGATCAGACAGTTTCCTATATATATATATATATATATATATATATATATATATATATATATATATTGATATATTTAACTACTCACATATACACACACACAGATAAGTGACGACGATTAGACGCACATACGTGAAAACTATATATATGAAATAGGTATCGTTTTGAACAAGCTGACCGCCACACGTGAATAAATTTTATGTAAATGTTTATTTATCATTAAAAAAAAACTTTACATCGACAATATTGAATATCAAATCAAATACAATAAACATAGGTTAAGAATCAATTAAAGAGATAGACTCATAGGTGAAATCCTTTCCCTTCTCTGTTGCCAAGATCCCGTTATAAGAGAAGTTATAGCCCCAAAGAGTCACAGATTCATACGCTAAGGTCCAAGGTTTTCCCTCTCTCAGTAAAGAACAGAGTTTATATATATTAATCTATCCTAAGAGGAAAACAGCATTAGCAAAAACTTTCATACAAGAGAAAATACAAAGTTATTACATGGGTTAAATCATAAACGAATTATTCATCCCTGTTATTCTCTCGCTCTGACAGCTGTGCTCACAGACAACATGCGCACTCTTACCTAATCGTTGCTTTTCATAACATCTGGAACAAATTGTTCAGTCACTCACAGACCATCCAAGTTTGAGTTTACTGGCGAGTCAAACTCCAGTTTCCCAAAAGACTAATTAATCAAAATGTTGGGAAACGTTTGTCTCACTGTTGTAATAGGAGGCTGATGAAGGTCACTTCAATTTTTGTCCAGTTAGGAAAGTACTTATGATATCTAATGTTCACAGGGTACAATAGCTTGGAACTTCACTCGTTAAGTTGAATGTCAGGTACATAAATCAGTTTAGGATAAATCTCCTTCACAACACAATGGTTGTTCTATGGGAAGTGTCAAATGTTATTTCAGTCGCCACCACAGGCAAAGTATATATGAACTTGAGAAAGAAATCTGGATATTCTGTCAGTCCAGTTACCATTTATTCTTAATATTACTTTTGGGCCAGTACTCTGTCGTTCTTCTGGGTGTAAAAAACACAAGGCCAGACAGGTCACTTGCAAAACCCGGTAATTATATTCAGAATGTTCTTTTAGTAAAGTTCTTCTCAGTTACATAGGTACTGAAAGCCGCTGGTAAGATTTAGGGTTTATGACCCAAAATACTGTGTAGGGAAGAAAAGAAACACATAAATACTCAACCCTAATAGTATATCTAATCCTACGCGTAAATAATATTCACTTCGTTATTCAACTTAAATTAGAAACCATAAGCTTAGAGCTAGTCTCATCGTTAAAACTTCCGTGAAATAAATTCTAGTCATTTAAAAAAACCCATCATCATGAATTAGAAATACATAAAAATATATTTCGTCAATACTCATGAGTCATCAGTGCATTTACTTAGTTAGTTAAACTATTCTCTTACTGGTTACTAGCAGTTTAATCAAACTTATTAATAGCCGAATGAGTTTAGCTAGAAATATAATTTATTTGCTCTCCACTGTAACGCAGTACTTTTAGAGAATACAACTGAATTATCATTTAATCTCTCTACACAGAAATTAACTAGTGCAATAAAATAGGCGATTTACCACTTAAATCACTCAACATTGCTAGATATAATATTACCTCCAAACAGAACTACAGGCGATCAATACGAAACTAGAATTACTCACTTATATCGGTATTCTAGAAGCTCGGCAAAATTGTCGAGAAAAACTAAAAACTTCGCTATACAAGCTTATTCTCTAGCACGAAGCGATCCGTCTACTGCAACTTAGGAGGACTGAATGAATGAAGTCTAAACTACTCTGGTATAATATCTGAAAACAGACAAAGGATGCACGCTGTTCTCGAAAACCCGAAATTAGCGTCCCGTCTTAACACTTCACATTAACTCAGGCGCCGGCAATAAAACTGCAAGTGCTCGTTCTAACACCTGCCGCTACCTCTGGTCATTCCCGAGCGATGCATGTTAGCGCCTCTCACACCCATCACCGAGAAACTTAACCGTAGAAGCTTCGTGTCAGATGAAAATGTTAGACGATTGTCTGCCATCATATGTTTGTCGAGAACGAATTTCACACTATTCGGTCTACTCAAGAACTTAGCTTAACAGCAATAAAAATGCGTTGCTACATAAGAAAAGAGACAAGCGAAGGTTTGAATGGGAGAGTTATATTTTCACAATCAAACGAGTGCGGAAAAAAGAAAAAGGATAAAAGAGCGATAATAAAGTAGAAGACACGGGTAGAATAGAGAAAAGATATAGAAATTTATTAATCATAAATCTCTCTGCGACAGTTAGACATTGGATGTGTTAAGTTATGGCAATGTTAGACAATGGATGTGTTAAGTTGTGGCAATGTTAGACATTTGATACGTCAAATTAAAGCAATGTTGAGCATTGAATGTGTTAAGTTATGGCCATGTTAAACATAGGATGTGTTAAGCTATAGTCATGTTGAACATTAGATGTGTTAAGTTATGTCAATGTTGAAAACTGGATGTTTTAAGCAATGACAATGTTTAACATTGGATGTTTTAAGTTATGACATGTTGACCATTGAATATGTTAAGCCATTTCCATGTTAAACATTGAATATGTTAAGTGAACATTGTAAATATTAAATTACGGCAATGTTAAGCGTAGAATATGTTAAGTTACGACAGTGTTAAGCATTGGATGTCTTAAGCTATGGCCACGGTGAATAGATTGTGTTAAGTCTGACCGTATTAAACATCAGACTGAATCAAGCTATGACCATGAAACATGACTGTACTAAGCTATAATCATCATGAGATTTTGTTAAGTCACCTAATGTTAAAAAATCAGATCGGATTAAAAATAATCTTGCTTAACACCTTGTTATAATTACTTGTTACAAACCATCGATCAATACGATTTGAAGCTTTGACCATGCAAAAATTGAGACTGTTTTAGCCGTCTTGAGATGAATAATGTCTCAATGCTGCTGTTGATACAGGAGATACGTGCACGATGAATGAAAAGCCAAATACTAAAGGCTTAGAAACGGAGTACAAAGATGAGGATGTTCAGTCAGGTGCCGACTTGAATGTGAGTTCTTCATGTATGTAAATAAATAGTTATCCCGTTATGCTGAAATTTAGAGGAAAGATCCTGCTTCAAGTAACTTCATGGTACCAGTTTTTATTTTTTATTGTTATGGTATTGCTTGTTGTGAATGGAAAGAGGTGATGATTTGCTTCCGCTATCCAGTTTAGTTAGTCAAGCCTTTAAGAATATGAAGTGAAATAAAATAGCGTCAGTAAAGGTATGCTTCATTAAGTTAGTTGCTTATCCTTTACAGGACGTGGCAATCAACCCCAGCTCTTATTGGCTTTTTGTTATTTTTTTAGGCAATTTTTTTCATTCAGTAGTTTGTCATTGCTTTCTGAACGGTACGGCGCTTATACCATTGTTAAAAATCCACACAAAGCGATCTGCTACCAAACCGCCTGCTGCAGGTTTCGAACCTGGTATATCTGGATTATGAAACTGCGTTCATATCCATTAGGCCACAGACGCCGACATGCTTCATTACTGAATGTTAAAGATAAAGTTGTAGCTTATTCACTTCGTACATCTGTGAAGTACGTCCGATTGGCAGAGTCATTAGAGCGCTGGCCTCTAGCGGCAAAGGTGCTGTGTTCGAAACATCATGTTCCAGTTTACCCAGCTGAAAATTGGTAGCTGACACTGCTCTTGAGTTAGGGAAGGAAAGGCAGCCAGGAAGGGAACTGGTCACCGCATGTGACTAAATGGGGCGGCCCCTGTCGATCTTTGTTTCACTCCGGCAGTATCGGTACATTTGTGGTAATGATTTTTTATTATTTGCTCTCAATTGTCGCACTTTTCTTTCTTTCTGTCTTTCTGTCTCTTCTTCGTTATTTTTTGCTAAGTAGCAGATGTTTGATTTTATCAAATCATTCAACACTCCTCTGTAGGTGATAATAAATAATCACATTTGCTTGGCGCTGCCCAGATTTGTTGGCTATAGGCGTGGCAGATTAACACGTACGTCGGCCCGCGCTATCGGCTTAATCACCGATAAGACAAGAATGACAAGATTACTTTAGATAAAAGTAAGATTGCTACATATCGAACACATGGTCATATGCAGTTACCGGTGTGTTTGTAAGTTTGTACACAAGGGGATCGGACATATTATTACCATATATGGGAGAGTTGACCTCTGCCTTAAGTTCAAAATTATCCGATGTCGGAATATTTTAAAATTGAATTCCGCCTGTTTGAATATGATTGGAGTTTTTTGATAGCTCATAACAAACGAAGGCGTGGAAAGGCAGGGAATATAATCTCATCTTTTTCTCAAGCTATTTCACTTGAGAAATCGCTCGCCAAGACACCAGACTGCTACAGTGAAGAATTAGAATTCAGAATTCCTTCTTAAAATACTGGACACCTTTTAGTGGATTATTTATCAGGACTTAACAATATAGCCCATGAAATCTCTAACATTTTAAAAAAGGAAACAGGGACTGATGAAACTAAAGGACCACACACGAAGTCAGAGAGGAAACGTATTAAATTAACGACACACCACCAGACGCGTGTAAAACGCCGATTCAAGTCTTTTTTATTCATCTGAGCAAAAAGTCTGTGAGTCAGGATAGACGTAAGTTGTGATTTACATTTCATATTTATTACTAACATGTGAACTAACATATATATGTATATATTACCATGTGAAGTTTAATGTGTGAAACTCGCTTGTGGATGCCAATGTCATTTGAGGCTGGCAACCTCAGCGTACAGAATGATGATTCATGAACCACCACTGCACGGGCTGGTGATTGCTTTATTGATAGTTTCGTAAAGAAAACTAAAAGCATAAAGTAGTTCCAGGTTCCCTATGGAGCAGGGAGGGAAAGATGAAAGAAATGATGTACCCCAAGATGCAGCAATAGCCAATAGTGAATGCAGTCAGCGACTCATAGCTTGACTGCCTGCGTCAGGACCAGCGAACCAGAGCTGGTCAAGACCATGCTCCACCTCCACATGGTGGTCCTGGAAACAGTCTGCAGCAGTGCAGGCTGGCTGAGCGAGCATGGATCGAAATGGGAAGGCAAACCCGGTCCTAAAAAAAAATGCCGTGCAGAAGTCGGATGTGTCGACCGAAAGGTGCAGATATCACAGCTTAGGTGCAAACAGACACAACGCAAACCACCGTTATTATTGTGATCCTTTTTCAAAAAAAAAAACAGGACGAAGAAAGAAGAAGAAGATATACATTCTAAGTATAATATACTTACTTTACATTTTTCAAAGCAGTGTAAATGTCTATATATAACATATTCACTTAAAATTTAAATGTAAGTTTTCAAGCTTAAACCAGTGTAAATGTCTATATGGAAATATTCTTTTCAAATGGGGTAAAACCATAAATGAAAACATATTCAATTTATATGTTGTGACCCCACAACTATTTCAATCAGATGGAGATGTAAATGTAAACAGACTCTATCTAGGTGTTTATTTCTAACCTTTTCATTTAAAATTGTCAATGTACCAAAACTGCTTATTCGGTAAAGCTATAACTATAGCTATTTAAATGTAAAAGGAAGTTTTATCCCGGGGTATTAAATTTATTCTCATCTGAGGGTAAAGTGTGAGAGTATTTGGGATTGGTGGTAGCGGTAATAGGGGGGGGATAGGAACCCATTTTTCATTGGGGGTAGAAACAACGAGCCATACTCCCAGAAGAAGCGTTTCGTTCGTCTAACTTCTTTTTAAACCATATTTATTGGTGGTACCAGCAGAAAGTACCATCCCTGGAACAAGAAGGGAACAGTGGCCTAAGCTTTAAGACGAAGAACCCACGTGGTAGACTCTCCTTGACATTTCTGGGAAACGAGCTACCCCCTACAACCTTGATCAGAGACGAGCGTGAGCAGAGTGAAAAGAACCAACCCATAAGAAGGAGAAGAATCGTCATTGGCAGCTAAGTTCAAATATATGCTGCCACTTGAACTTCTTGTAACATCTCACATTCCATAAAGACTGTGATGATAACTTTTCTTGATCCATAACTATTCAAATTATTTTACAACTGTTGAAACTTAAAGTGATTATTAAATTTTGTTATTTGTAATGTTACAAATTAAACTTCGATTTAATCATATTATAATACCAGACCTAAGGGTCTTTTATATTTGGACATGTGCCCTAATATAACCGACTGGGTTGAACGGCACTCGCCTCGTGTCACAGAGAGTTATGATC
The DNA here is from genome assembly GCA_024509875.1 of Oreohelix idahoensis. Classification (NCBI taxonomy): domain Eukaryota; kingdom Metazoa; phylum Mollusca; class Gastropoda; order Stylommatophora; family Oreohelicidae; genus Oreohelix; species Oreohelix idahoensis. The sequence goes on along the minus strand of JAMPIV010000338.1, from coordinate 27,023 downwards.
ACTAAATTCTCTATATACTCTTCTTTTCTTCACCCGTGTCCTCTATTTTATTATCACTCTTTTCCCTTTTCCTGTATTTTTCGCACTCATTCGTTTGCGAAAAATATTTTCTTCCCCATTCTCAGCTTTACCGTTTTCCTTCTCATACTGGTAAACGCATTTATGACATAACGTGTCAGTCTCTGTACGAGAGAGAGAGCGTTAAAATGCATTCTATTGCATTAGGTGTCAGTGGACGAAACTGAAGATTCGCTTTCGCCAGACCTATAGGCGACATTTTGTCTGCATTTTCACCTGCCACAACGAGTTGCATCGGCTGAGCGCTCAGGTGAGGCGCGATAACCGACATCTCCTCGGCGCAGTTTGAGACATTTGTCTGGAAATCCCAGCTGACAAGGCACTCACTGTTGGCCCTGGTCAGCGTGAGGTGTAAAAACGCACGAGTGTCAGTTCATGGTAGTCTCTTCTAGTTTATGTAAGGTGGATTAATGAATAGAGAAGGAAGATTATATTCGTTTTGCGAAATAATTTGGATCCCTTTGTCCCCAGGTTTAAGACATTTTACCCGGAGTTTTATGAAAACTAGATATTTTACATTACATTCTCCAAATTCGCAGTAGACACAGGTTTGTTTCGTTGACTAAGAACAAAGCGTGTATAGCGAAGCCCTAGTTTGTTCGGAAATTTACCGAGCTCTAGACTTCAAACAAATATATCAGCGTATAATTCTAAAGTGTGCGATTCCCTGTAGTTCTGTGTTGAGGTCATCATGTGACGTATTCTTTCCAGAACGTTGTCTCCATTACAGCTGCTCTGAACGCATCACGATTCTGGGCAAGTCGACCTGCATCAGCCAAAGACAAGTTCAGACTCTCTGTGATGTCTTGGGTCCACCGTCGTCTAGGTCGACCCCTTCCCCTTTTTCCAGGGACCATGCCTTCCATCACTGTTTTTTCCACACTATTATGTCTTTTTATATGACCGAAAAATTTCAGCTTCCTTATTGCGATGGTATTTAGGAGCCAATGTTCCTGTACGTTAGTGAGTGCAGTACTTCTCTGTTGGTCTTTTTTTCTGTCCAGGGTATTCTCAACATCCTTCTGTAGCATTTCATTTCGAATGATGTAATCTTTTTTGCAACTGTTTTATTGAGTGTCCAAGTCTCGCAGCCGTATGTTGCTACTGGGAATATACATGCTCTGATCAGTTGTAACTTTGTTTCTTTGCTTGTGCCTTGCCATAGGTTTTTCATCTGTATTAGCTTATGTGAAGCAATTGCAAGTCTTCTTTTTTAATTTCTACTGCACAGTCGCCAGAGCTGTTGATGATTGATCCTAAGTATTCGAGAAACTTCATTTATACACTTTCCCAGTTCCTTCACGTCCATCAATTTCAATTTCTGGTATTTGGTCTTTTTTACTTTGTCTGTTTGTCAATACTTTGGTCTTCTTGGTGTTTAGGTATAGATTCTGGGCCTCGCTGTGTTTTTTGTGGACAGAAGTAATTGTTCAAGTCCTTTTGGGTTGGTCGATAGGAGGACTGTGTCGTCAGCATATCTGATTTCCGGGGATCTGTACCCGCCACCGCCGATGTTTAAATGAGTCAAACTCTGTGTGTTCTTGGTCATTTCTCTTACGTTATCTCATTCATAGATAATATTCGCGGCATAAATGTTAAACAGGTAAGGTTGAAAGGGTAACAAGCCTTATTAGGTATTCAGATTAGCCATTATGGATTTTCTTGGCATTGTACATCCAGTAGTAGTTGGCCATTGCTTTCTGGATGGTTCTCTGGCCGCTTACACCATTACAGTCCATGGAGTGCGCCCTCAGCCCCGATACCACGGTGCCTTGCCAACTCCTTGCCCTAAAGCCGTTGTCAAAATATTTATTGATCATCCGCCCTACCGTTGTCGGCTGGCCAGCAGTTGTGGTGTACTGTTATTTAAGGGGGAACTCCCTTTTTTGATTTTCTAATTTCAATTTACTCATGTAGTTTTGTTGGCCGCCAGGTTTCAAAGCCGTTTGCCCGGGGAGGTGGCGCTGCCGTACAAAACAAGCAGACATCGAGGAAGCCATACATGAGCAGTGGCACTGGAGTGGGGGTAACCCAAATAGGATCCCAGGCCATCCCTCAAAAGAGGAAGTGACTTGCCTCTCCACCGTGAGAGTTACTATTTGGAGGTACATATATTATATTAAGTATCTAAAGTTTTGTTTGTTGAAGTGTGATTTAAAAGTGATAATCGCTTAATTTCATATTTCACTAGTTAGATTCTGGTGTCAGAGTGCTTAATTTATATAGTCTGTAATTACTTTTATAGTGACGAGATTAAAAGTGGGATAAACCAGAGAATTCACATAATTTTCTAGGCTTAAACATCAGTCCGGCTATTAAGGGGGAATTTTAAATGTACATTACTGCTAAATATCACTGACAAACAACATTTTTCTTTCTTATATAAGAATAAGTGTTCTTAGGTCAGTTTCTTGCGCTGATTTCAAATCTGAAATCCGTTTATCTCTATCACGAGTCCCCGGGTTTCATTAAGATATTATAGTGAAATAATATATATTTTTGGGAAAGCCTTTATTGTGCTCCGTTTCCAATTTTCTTACAATATAAACCTTATTAAAAATTAATAAAAAGCAACATAATTCTACTTTTTATACTGCTAAAAGATGCATGACATATGTTACGCGATTTTCAAAATAGTTACTGTATTTTGAAATAATTCTGAGCAAAATATGGCTTCTAGAAGTTGTAGAAATTCGAGGCTGGATCTGTTTCATGATACGTGTTCGCGATATTTTACCGATCGTGTTGAACCAGAAAAACTTTACACCATTACTAAGAGATAGCATATGAACTTTATTTCGATTCGAAAGTTGATGATGCAATATAAATCTTGGAAGCCAAATGCGGAGTTTGTTTCGATACATTAGGCAGGTAGGTTACGAAAATCGCCGAAGCATAAGTCGATGCCTTTTGGCGTGCCAGTAAATATGGCAATCGTGAACATACAAATCACACTACTGATTGTTACTTCTGCTTGACAAATATCCATGGTTTCACTTTTAAAACTAGAAAGTCTGTGGTTTATCCAAATATTGAATCGGTTTCGAAATCTGAACCAGTGATCCAAACACGTGTCTGATCAAAAGTACCTCACAGATCGCAATTATCTGTGGTCCGATTACCAAGTACCTCCCGAGAAACAGTGATATCCGTTTGGACGTAAATATGCTCAACCATCAGTGTTGATGAATGGATTGTTAGTTAATTACCAGCATTAGAAAGATTTATTCTGACTCAGCTTTTACATACGTACTCAGTTCGCGAATGATGGAATACTGCGTACTTGTACCTTAATTAACCATAGATCAGAACTTTTCAATCTTTGAGATACTGTGATCTCGGCTGATTACCAAAGGTACAAGCGAGAATTACTCGAGCATTTTTTCGCGATTCTCAAAGAAAATCGTGAATCTTGTTATGAGACGCCCAAATACTCCGATATCTAAATTTCGTCATAGAACACAGATAACTTGCGCTTCAATACTTTGAGATGGATGATGACATTTGGCTATTTGCAAAGATGTAAAACGGTCATGCGTTCGCACATAATACGTCAGACGAATGGCGATTATTTGTCATTTCAAGAGTCTCCACTTCCAAAATCTAGTCCTAAAACCGTGTTATCGCTTTCATAACAAATAAAAATTTTCGGAATTGGTCATCCCAATTCCAGTGGGTACGCGCAGCGCACTGTTCTTGGAAAGAAAACTTAATGACAAATGTTCTATACTTAAATTTCCCCCCACAAATCCGGTCCGACGAAAATAAAGTCGCATTGTGACTACCATAACGGCGATTGTTGGAGACACTCCGCTAAAAAGTCATTGCAATTCTCACGGGCATGCCAGACGATGGGTATGACAAAATTTGTTGCTTCCGATGTGAATGGGTCCCACCGAGCCGCAACAGATGAGCAGGAACATTATGCAAGAAAGGTGTGGGTCCTATCCGGTGATCGTATAGAAGCAGCTCGGGCATAAAAAAAAGTAATACACGAGCCATTAGTTAACAAAGACAGCTTCATTTTACCCCCGTTACATATAAAGTTGGGGCTCATGAAGAATTTCGTAAAAGCGTTAGATAAAACGAGCAAAGCTTTCACTTATCTTCGAGAAAAGTTTCCGCAAGTTAGCGATGCAAAGATAAAGGAAGGTATCTTTGTAGGACCTCAGATTAGGAAAGTTATTGCAGACAAACAATTCGAGAACTTGTTACATGGTAGTGAACTTCGCGCATGGATGGCATTCAAATCGATCGTCGATAACTTTCTGGGAAATCACAAATCTGTCGACTATGTGCATATTGTTAAGCTGTGCATAGATGCATACAGAATTATGGGCTGTAACATGTCCCTCAAAATCCATTTGCTCGATTTGCATCTTGACTTTTTCCCTGACAACCTTGGCGAAGTCAGCGATGAAACATGGAGAACGATTCCCATCAAGATATCGCCCGTAATGGAGTCACGTTAGTCAAGACGGTGGAGTGTGACCATAGCTTGCCGATTATTGCGTTGGATGCTTCATCGCGATGGTACCACATGCCATTCACCGACGAAAGTCGACTGCAAAGAAAATTCAAGCCTACATAACTGTTATACTTCTTGTACGAATGATGTTGTAATACTGTATGCGTTGTTAAAAAACTTCAATTGCGTATTTCTAGAGATCCCGACCTGATAGAGAAAAAAACGGTTTGCAGATTTAAAAACAGCGCATTAAAATTGACCAGAAAAACATAGAAATGTTAGAGACAAGAAAAAAAAAGTTTTTTTTTTTGTTAGTCTGTGTAAATCAGACGAAAATAATTTTTTCTACACTAACTTATAAATTTCTAGAATGCCTCATGAGTGTTGACGGAATACGTAGGTAATTCCTAATTCATGTTGATTTGATTTGATTTTATATATAACTTAGTTTATCAACGGGAAATGTATATAAATGATATATGTCAAGCTCTGTACGCAATGCAATTAAAAAATGTAAGTATTTAACGATCCCCTAGTATGTTATAATTATTTTATCTATGTTTGTTTTTTTCCTGCTATTCAGTGAAATACTGGGGTTTAACTACCAATACTTTGCCCAGCGTTAAGTCACGGCTGAGAGTATAAATCTTGAAGAACTAAAACATTTTCCTTAAAGTAAAAAACCTGGGGGCATAATCTTTACAAAATACCCCATACATGTTAAATGAAGTAAACAGGCCTATCGCGCCATATTTTAGAATTCTTCCCCGAGAAATCCAGCCACTCAAGTACATTTTAAAGCCTAGTGTTTAGGCAAGATAAACATCTTAAACTTGATCAATAACAATCCGACGGAGTGAATACTGACAGATGATTGTGGTGACGCAAATATATGTCCTATCCTGAAAGAAGAAACCGACCTAGACATACCTCAATTATCAAGAAACCTTAACGCAAGTAGACAACTGTGCTCGTTGTTAATGAGTTCGTGCTTATGGACAATATTTTTATGTGAACTTTAGAACAGTACATTCCGAAAAAATCATAGAAACAACCCAAGGAATCGTTGTTCCCTCGAAGCAAATAGAAGTTCAACCCGTCCTATTTGATGGGAGACTTGGGGATTTTTGGTCAAGAACTAGCATTTGAGACCGAGTCCTGACAGTGGAATGATCACCCCTAAGAAGTTATGTCTTCCAGAATGCCTAGCGAACAAAAGCTGTAAGTATGCATGAGAGGCACGTGGCCCGTATGAGAATAGAGTGAATTGCAGGTCTGAGTGATACCATCTAATTATTGTATTTTTGGCAACTCATTTTGCTGTCTTAACTTTCCTTTATGCAAGTAAAACTAAACACAATAATTTCCCTTAAAATAGAGCAGAGATATCCAAGTCTGAGGTCCCTATACCTTAAAAAGGGAAATATTAGAAACCAAATCTTATTGTATTCCTGCGAATCTTTGGGGGCTAATAGTCCCTATTTTCTCTCTTCTTCATTAACGGGAACATGGTATAGCTAAGCCATCCGAGAAGAAGATTAATAACTGTGGTTCTAATCCTACTTTCGTGTAGCAATTCATTGATTTGTTTTTGACTATAATTATGTATCTTAGAGATGTCTACTTTATATGTTGTGGAGAGAAGTTTCTGTTATGATAATATAAAACAACTCAAGTAATTATATCCAAACGTGTCGTTCCAGTTTTCCGTTCCAAAAAATCGATATAAAATCACTTTATAGGTTTTTCCTACGTCTGCCGTGTTTGAACTGTCGTCACTTGCAATCGATGACTGCGTGCTACGTTTTTTTGGTGGATAGAGATATACTGGAATATAATATATGTGTTTAGCAGACCTGTCCTGACGTCCCTCTAAAAATCTGTTGGGGGTCGTATATTTTAAGTACATAGGCCAGAGAGAGCTGAAGATTTGTCTCGATCTCAGTGACAAGCCCTCTATCGCATTCTACCATCTCACTCGTGGAAGTCTCTTTTGTCTATTCATACATCTTGAAAACACTGTGACTACCACGTCATTCTAATCTATTCAGAAGGGACCCCAACTCCGCAAGTCCCCATTTCCTACATCAAAAATCTACGACACCTCGCCAAAACGAGGCAAGAGTTTATTACCATTATATTTTACAATAATCCCTTGAATATTAGAGATTGATTACTCTATTGCCCGGAAGTACCACACAATAATATCACTGTTCAAAAAAAAGTCCCTACTAAACACCGCATAGCTATCCGAGGCGGCGGTATTATGAGTTATATAGTAAAATGCCCCCCAGGTGCGGCTAGGGCAAAACAAAAACCAGTCCTTATGCCAGATGTATCTTTAACAGTGCGGCAAATAGCTCGTGTTGGACACCTGGAACATTGCTTTCCGTAGTGTTTGTAATCGTTTATACAACGGCAAGTGGACAATCTTCAGAGTTTTAAGGACGCAACAGTACTTTTGGGACCACACCAGCTTCATGTTATGCGGCGCCCCACGTGAAAGGCGCTAACAAAATTTGCGTGGATTGAACACATTCACTTGACCCATACGCAACTGAAAGCCTATAAAAAAGGATAACGCCTACACAAAATAAAAAATTCAGTTCTATTTTCAAGGTGAGACAATATCTTTATGGCGCGTAGGCATATCCCATATATGAATACATTTAATGAGACATTGCTATTGGTTCGGCCGACTGCATGCATTTATGTCGAAAGTCCAAAGTGTCCCTGGTTGCCAGGCAACGTCTAAACGCGTGCAAATCAGATTTACCATCAGTCGACTTTGTCACCTGGTTCTAATTTAATTCTCAAGGCCACTTAACTTCAGTTGAAGACACGGCAAATCGCAGTAAAAACGACCCAGAGTGACAACAGCACGGAAGATCGCTTTATTCGCGGCTCGTCCCACACCTCATAGACAGGTTTACAACAGCTTCCTTCAACTGCCCATTCCATTGCCTTCAGGACGTCCATGTGTCTGATCAAACTGTCCGGAATAAAGACTGCATGACGCTGGACTTTGGGCACAACGACCCATCACCGAGGACCTGTCCTTACGCGCCGCCATCGCCAAAATCGACTTCTTTGGGCCAACCAGCATCGTCCCCTGGGCAGCTGGACAATCAATGGAGACGTGGTCCTGGTTTAGTGACGAATCTTCTTTCTTTTTGTTGCAAGCGTCATGATAGACGGCGTAGGGTCTACCGTAGGTCGAAAAATGAACCCCCTTTTTTGCCCAAAATTGCGTGTTGATGAAGCTCCGCCGCACGGTGGTGGAGTTTAGGCAATGGTGTGGAGAAATGATCAGTTTACAACGGAAGGAGTCAATTGGTGCATCATTGAAGGAGGAGCTTGAATGCGCAACGATAAACGTCAATGAAATTCTTCCACCCCATGTTCCTTTCCACCCCGTTTTGGCTGCCCAAAGGTCTGTGTTTCAACAGGACAGACGCCAGACCCCATTGTGCACGGTTGACCCCACAGCATGTTCCTGACTGCCAACAACATTCTCACCCCTTCCCATGGCCATCCCTGTCTCCAGAACATGAGTTGACCGAGTTGAGAGCACCTTGGGATGATTCTGCATAGACGTGTTTTAGTCGCCGAGACGTTTCTTCATCCAATCGTCGTGTGATCTTTTCCAGGCACGTCCAGGAAAGAGTGGGCAGCCATCCCACAGGCCCACATCAGACGTCTGAACGTCGCATCCATGCCCAGAGAGATATAGCCAGTCGCTGATCGATGCAATAGACGAGGCCACACACCATACACTAACGGGAAAGCCCGTACGCCAAAAAAAAGAATCTCGTGACTCCAATTCAAAACAACTGTCAATTGATTGGTTGAACCCTAACAGGTATTCTTGTGTGCGAATTTGGGCAATTTAACTCATTCAAAGGTAAAAAAGTTTATTGAAATGGGTCAAAAGTTATGGTTAAGTTGTGTGCCTGTCAAAGAGCAATGCTATGGTTTTTTGAACATATAAGGTTTTACTAAACCACTAAATATTAGGACGGGAGAAATCTTAGGTAAAATTGGCCAGGATTCGAAGCGTTCAGGAGGGCCTGGAGTTAGCCCGTGGGAATAAACTTGAGCCTGGAGTGGGAAGTGAGGAGTGGAAGGAGGGAGCAAGTGGAGGTAACCCAGGGACCATTATTGTATAGATGTATCAAGCCTAATTTGTGGCAGTATAAATGTTAAGCTTTTGGGTGACAAAAGTGCACATCAGGAATAATGGGGATGGGGGGGATTAAAAAAAGTAATTTTTGGGGGGAACATTGTACAAAAGGCCAAAGAAAGGGACTACCCATATTTTCTGATAGTTTATTGCATTCACTGGGGATTCCATCTCGTTACGACCGCGAGTCAGACTATATTATAGATACTGACCTTTCGAACTGGGGGGTAGTCACTATTGTTTGAAAAAATACACAGAGAGCTGTGGGAAAGAGCATGTAGCTTATATTAAATGCCCTATAAGCCGTTTGCCATGCCCTTCTGGGGACTTGTTAGCAGATACATACCTTAATTATTGGACCTAAATTGAGGGGCGGTCCAGGGGGTCTGTGTGTGGCCTGAAGGTAAGAAAGGAATCCTATATATAATATAGGTATAAATTATATATATGTAATATTTTTTATAGGGGGGGCGGAGGTAGATATACTAATATATATACTATGGGGGGGTGGGATATGAATATGTGAGGTGTGAGTGTGGATAGGGTTGTCGAGGACAATAGGAAGATGATGATTTTTAGTATGGATTGGGATGGTGTATCTTGATCACGATGCCCTCTTGAACACGTAATATCCGGCAAACCGAACCCTAATACTATGCAATAAACCTCTTGTGATTACTAAAGGCATGTGGCTTTATTGAATTTATACAACCCATTCTAGCTGACTAAGCGAGCATACACTGTGAAGGAGCACACATTAAACACCCAACCCATAATACAAATCGAACACAACCAAACACCAAACAAAAAACAAACACCGCAACAGTGCTTCGATTGGCTAATCTTTAAGAAAGCCAAACAAAGCAACGAATAGTTTAAAAATCAATAATATGTTTAAATACACTGATTACTCTCGACACTGCCAAACAGTTCCCTTCCAACGCCACCAGAAACCCTCACACCTATCACACGACGACAACTACACATTGCCGTGTGAGCGCTCCAATGGATGACTAGTAATGGTTGTGGATGTCAAGAGCGGCGTGTAAATCTCACCGTGTAAACAATAGGTTGCTACCAGAAACCACTAACTAGCAAGAGTAGCACCAACACGTTAACAAGGCACGACACGCACACACACGCGTGGTCTTCTCAATGCGAGCACACAAGTATGGGTGTTGTATGTTTCATGAGGCTAGGCATTCTCACCCAGTGTAACACAGATTGCTACCTAAACTACTAGTTCACGAGCAGTCTCGAATAGTCTTCATAAGAGGCGAGCCAAACCACACTGTTGGCCCCATGCTTCCCACAGGAGCGTGAGGAAGAGAGAAATATCACAATCTCCAAGTGAGGCCCACGTGTCTCACCAAACCATGCAAACAGCATAGACCATAATGTGAAATAATAATAACATGGACATAATGAATTTAATTCATAATAAACTCACACGTACATACAAATTCCTCTCAATAATACAGTGGGAAAACCCACCAAAGATAATACAGTATAAAATATATATCAAATAAACCGCGAAATTAATTACACGCAAAATTACTCTTACCAGTAAAGCGTAATAAAATATAATTTACTCTTACCTTTAACTAACTAAACTAAAGTCATGTAAGTATGATGGGTGCGTGAGCGAACGGTGGTTTTGGGTTTCACCAACGTGGAACCGCCATCTGTGATATTATGCGGCTCGACTGGTTTGGTCGATTATTGATCTAAAATCCACGTGATAATAGTCTATCATACCAATATTTGGCCCTTTCTGATGAAAGGAGATAATCTGCTATTAAACTTTCAACATCTATCTATCTAATTCACCTCACATAAACATCCAAAACAAGACTCATGCTTTCAATTATAATTTCATGACATATACGAACACGCGAAATGGCTAAATAAAATATTAAAAGATCACAGTTGCTCAAGCGGAGCATCTAGAGTGCCTACACTCTGGTAGTCGAACTTCGTTTCTCTCTCGTCGTCAGTGGAGCGGCTTTTGTCACAATCGGCCCGCTCTCAGCCGCTTGCTACGACTACTTTTATATCCCTGATGTCATAATCACTCAACCTCTACTGAGCTTCGCTTTTGACGTATTAAACTTAGCGCCCACGATAAATAACACACGCGATATTTGCTCTATATAGGCACTAAATCCCACTACAATTATTCTTGCTCCATAACTATATCAATTATATTACCACACAACTACTACACCACAACTATTTTTGTAAGGTGATGTATAAGGCGCTAATATATTAATCGGCCTAAGTAACTAATATTTTTCTCTTGAAGACTTTTCACATCATCAGCAATGCGTTTGCTCGCGAGGCCGTCACTGTGGGCCTGACAGTCACTGTGGGTTTTAGCGCGCACAATCAGAAAATATACTAGGGCTAATAGATATGCTTTACACGTGAAGGGGAAAAGCCGGGCCATTCTTACCGGCGAGCCCCATCACACACACACATATACTAGAGCGTGTGGCGTTCAGAGGAAAGTAATGACCACCAAATCGGGCTTTTCTCACAAGGATGTCAGTGTTTAGATTCAAAATAGCATGACATTTAAACACCAATATACATTGGAATATGGTAATTTAGTAAACCATCGGATAAGCAGTACATGCATAACAATAATCCAACATCAACTTTTGTACGTGCTTTAGGCCAGCGGCGAATAACGAAGTACACATGATTTTTCCTAGCACCGTACCAGCATTATGTCTTGATCATATGCAGGCCATTTCTTCGCTGCATGAATTGTCAACTCCTCTCATTCACTCTTCAAACCTTGAGTCCATGAGAGTGGCAATCTTATAAGCTGGACCCAGAGATAGATGAAAATCTCTGAGGGTGGCCAAAATCTGTAGGGACTAGATAGGGATGTGACTCCGCAACCCAGATTGTTGGTGATTGCTTCCCGATGTTTGTTCTGTAGCCAAGACTTTGTTGTAGAGGTCCGCTTGTATATCGTCGTGAAAGTGTGAGAGAACAGGTACTGTACTGGATTCTTATGCATGCGGCCCGAGAACCTCGTCGAAAACGTTGATTGAATTTTTTCAAATGACTTAATGTCTATACTAGCTTTTACAATATTGTGATTGTCTATCCTCCACATGGCATTGAACGTTCATGATAGTAGGGTATGGCGGAGACACGGTTAAGCATTCCTGCGTGGGGCACGCTGTGTGGCGCTGATGGAGGCGCGTGACTTTTATATTAGTAAAAAACGCCTTGAGTGGCACGTGACATTTATATAATAGCACAAAAATCGATGGTAGTGCGCAGTGGTTGGGTGCGCAAAGAGTGGCGGACTTTGAGCTAACAATGGTGAGTTTATTTTTAGAGGTATTATTTAGATAACAAGAAAGAGGGAGTGGGGGTTAATAAGGCGGACTGATGATATAACAACGGGTGAGATAACAAGAAGAGGCGGGGTCAAGATGGCGGACTTGTGAGTTAACAAGAGAAAGGAAGGGGCAAGATGGCGGACTTTGAGCGCAACAAGGGGGAGATAACCATGAAGAGGAGGGGAGACAAGATGCGCGACTTGAGGCTTTTTCTGGCAAGGCGCACTGCCAGGCGCGTCTGCAGGCGCGTAGACCCCCCTTTTTTTATATAGCAAAAATTCTGCAGGCGCTTGAATTTTTAGATAAGCGCAATCTCTGCAGGGTTCAAGAAAGCGGTACTTTGAGCTAACAAGTGGAAGGTATTAAGTTATTTCTAGAGGTAATTTCAGATAATAACAAGAAGAAGGCGGGGTCAACGATGGCGTAGACTTATGAAATCACACAAGGGAGTTTATTTTTAGAGGTATTTTTAGAATACCAAATAAGAGTAGGAGGGGACCAAGACATGGGCGTGACTTTGAGCATAAACAAGGTGGAGAGTATTATTTTTCTATATAACAAGAAAGAGGCGGGTCAAGATTGGCGGACTATGAGATATACAAGACAGAGAGGGAGTAATATAATTATCTCTATTTTTCTTTTATATAGGTCTTATGTGTTTTATAGTATAAGCCAACTTAGGTAGTGGGTGATAGTTAGAACAAACGAAGAAGAGTGATAATAGGAAAAACGAACTATTTTCAATACCGTTATTATTTAGGACAAACAGTTATACAAACAGTTTTATACAAACAGTTAGACGACATATTTAGACGATATATAGGAAATCACAAAAAGCGTTTGTAATTGAATATAAGTTTTGTCTTTTATTTTTTCAATATACTAAAGGACAACTTTCAATCGCTTGGTAGGCGCCTTCATCTTTTCTTCTTGATTGTGAGTGATTATAGGTACGATCGTGTCAGGTCTGTGGTAAGTGAACCAACTAGGTTTTCTATGGGCATACATCGCAACAGCTAGACTTACGAATGCAGTTCGTCAAACAGGGTTAGTTGTGAAAGTGCTTTCTGTCTTCGGGGGTAGGTACATCGGCCAGGTCTGTAGTAGAGGAAACCAACTCGGTTCTTACTGGTCTTGGGTACGACTAGCGTGAATTTTGATGTACTATGATCAAACGAGGTGTAGTTAGCGTTAGGTAGGCGAATAGGTAAACCGCTGCTTAGGTCTTGTCTCGTAATCGGTTCCAAATTCGTCGAGGTATTTGTCTATCTGTAAACCGTTGAAGAAATTGTTTCCAAACTCGGGTCTGAGTTTAACGTAATGGCCGTGTTTGGTAAAGGAGAAATTTTGAGGTAAGATTCACACAAAATATCTTTTCGCACGTTTGGTAGGTAAAAGGATGAGGAGCCTTCGGTAAACACTTACAGACGCAGCCTCTCAGACCACTGGCCAATGTTTAAGCATTTTATCACTTCTCTTGAGTGTAAACCCATTGAGGGTGAGGAGCTAGCATCCATTCTTCACGAGACAATAGTATCTAGATGTTTTATCTCATAAAAGTGTCTTACCAATTGTATATTAGTAGTTTCGTAATAAATCTGGCGGTATTTTTTAGAAAGTCGTGTTAGAGCACCTAGCTTAGATTTTGGATCGTCTCAACCTCGACGGAGTGTGTTTTTAGGCCGTATCATGTGATTGCGTCTGATGTATATATTAGCGATGGAGAAACAACGTGACTACATGTCTGAGTCTTTGTGCGTATGTAGTGAGGGAAAAACATACACCTGGTCCCTAATTATTCGAGTCTCTTGAGTTTTATCAAAGTGGGGTTATGAGAGTTTTATTAGGAACACGCTAGCCAGGGATCTGACTACAAGCGCCGTCATTTAATCGTATATTCGATATTTTGCGTGTTACGGGTCCGCAACAATGAGGTAGTAGGACCCGGCTGCAAAAATTAGCCTTTTAAACCATCTGGATGTTTGGAGTACAACAAGAATTGACAATACATGGAGCGTAGAATAGCCCGTCATACGGGTATTGGTAAAACCAACAATCTTAGATAATTAGATGTCCTGGTGCGTGTAGTGTCGTTATATTTATCAAAGGTCGATGATACTAGAAGAGTTTCCAAAGGAGGACTATAAATATTTTAGTTATTGAAGCCAAAGTCCCTGAAGTGAAAGAACGAGGTGGTAAGTCCCAAAAAGAATCAAAATATTATCAAAATAACCAATGAGTCCCCTGTTTATCATAATAAAGAAGCGACCCAGTAGGAGTCACCTTGAAGGGAGCGTGTAGCTAGACTCATGTGTTGATGACGTAAATGCGAGTTCCATCATCTAAGGTCGAGAGACGAGATGTACGATTAGTAGGTAAGATTTTGGTCAACGTGCTAACCACTGCGAGCCCAGTTCGTTATAACAAATATGAGTACCATGAAGCCAGAGGATGTGGTGCATATCTCGTCTGTGTTCATTCTATGCTGTTTAAGTGTGATTTGTATGTCTGTGTCCAAACCTTGTGGCGCGTGTGAGTGTAGTTAATTTAATTTTATTTTATTTCGAAGTCACCAAGAATCGAGTCTAGCTCGGCTAAGACGAAGACACCTGTTAAAGTACGTTCGGGTTGACCTCTGGGCGAATTAAGTTCTACTGAAACTTGGCCCTATTTGAGTGGCCATCTCAAACTGGTATCACCGTCTAGTAGACGGGGGGGATGGTCCAAAGGCGTATTAGCGTAGAACCGAAAGGCATAAAACGTCCTATACACCGAGTCTAGTTTGCCGGCAGGTTCATTTACGAACCAGGTGCTCATAAGCTCAAGATTTCGTCGCGGAAGAAGCGGCTCTCACGTACCTAGGTAGTGTTCATAATCCATTTGGACAGAAGTCTTGCCACTAGATACGCGGGTACTTAGCCAGTCCCGCGCTAGCACGTTTCAAATTATCACTTAACCAAAAGAGGGTATGCCGGAAGAATGAATTGATTTAGCCGTTGTACGACCCTTAAAAGCGCGACGTAAATGAACTAGTCCAATTACACGAACCGGGTAGGAGGAGTGTTTTGAGACCTAAGACAGTATTAATGTTAATTCCTGCATGTGCGATAGTGCATACCTCTAGGATAAGAAGCTTATAGCACAACCGTTTCATAAAGGGGTTACTTGGCATTTACCTCGTGCTACCAATGCGCTTTATTCCTCGAGGTGCTAGAGTAAGATGCGGAGCGAATTTATAATTCTTAGCTTTCCGGACAACCAAGGCTTGGTCATAGTGTTAAATAGAGATTTCTAATAACTCCAGCAGGTTGTGGGTGGTTCGAGTGATCCCAGCACGATAGAAGCACTCTATTATGACGGAGCGTATGAGTTTATATACTTTTAACTGTCACAGTCCATTTTAATAAGTAACGATCTTGAGAGCAATACAGAATCTGTAATGTAATAACGACCCCTTATATCATCTCGCTAGGAAACCATTCCTCTAATATGTCGACGCTCTAAACCCGTTGTTAAATGTCACCAACTTGAGTATCCGTAATAAAAGTTGGAGCGTGTACTTTTCGTAAAACAGAAGGCCGATGTCAAGATGACGCGGAACTCGTTTGGTCTTCCACCCCGTAAATTTCATACGATGAGTCTTCATCGATGTAAGCCATCTATAAGGGTAGTGTGTTTTCGTCCCGCTGGTAGTACAATCATCGTATCGTTTCATGAAACTCGACTCTTGTGAGAATAAACTGGTGCAGGTAATAGTGCACAGTTGATCGTGGGCCACCTCCGGCGTGTCAACGCGGTAATACGCCGCCATTATGCCTACGGTAACTTTGGTGCGCGCACTGTGTAGTAAATAGAAAAGAACAATTGCGTACTAGATATTCTTCACTCGTTTTCCCGAAATTTAACAAATTCCCACCAGGGGCTGGCCGGGAGGGCTAAAGGCGAGCCAACTGGAATGTAAAATCTCCACAATTGTCCCTCTCTTCCCACGGGACAGCGTCTGAGCGTTGGAGTTTCCCTAAAGCACAATCTATACCACGTGTGAATTACATTACTGCAAGAGCTGGGGTGAATAAGCGCCATGTAATTCAAATATATTCAGAGGTACCTGGATCGCTATCATTCTGGTGGAGAATGATGAAAGGTATCTGAGCTCGTTACATGCGTATTTATGCAGTTTCGTCTCGCCAAGGCTTTGGGGCAGCTCTCGTTTGTCTAGTTTTTTTTTATTCCTCTAAGAACACTCGCGAAACCTCGATTTGGTGTTAGTGTGTGATGTGTTCAACCGATCTCACACTGTAATAAACTATGACCATATTTCTATGTCGCTACGTTCATCCACAAATGAGTTGCCTAGTCCAACATTTCTAGCCGCGTTTTAAGACCGCATCGCTCGCCGACTGTAGACCGAGTCTCGTCAAGCCTTCTCTGAGTAAGGAGCTTTTCCCTCCAGTTTTAACCACAGTGCAGAACCATAAGAACGACGAAGCCCGCCGAAAAAACTACCCAAAGACCAATGTCCTCTCTATTGACATTCTAAGCCGTCGATAGAACACTGGCAAGTCGCCATGACCTAGCTTGAGTCTTTGCAGTAAAACTCCTCATGAATCACCTTGGGGTTTCGTGTCGGATTGTGTCGTACGTTGACATGACCATTATTCTTTTCTAGTTCGAAATCAAACCGAGACGTGGGTTTCTGGAACAGTGATAGTGTTCACACACCGAACTCCGCTA
Organism: Oreohelix idahoensis; assembly: GCA_024509875.1. Taxonomy (NCBI): domain Eukaryota; kingdom Metazoa; phylum Mollusca; class Gastropoda; order Stylommatophora; family Oreohelicidae; genus Oreohelix; species Oreohelix idahoensis. The sequence goes on along the minus strand of JAMPIV010000338.1, from coordinate 10,198 downwards.
GTGAATGGGGAGATTCTTACCCAATCGTTAGTTAAAAGGATTTTCCGACTGCGTCGAGAAAACCGAAAAAACGGCTCACGGGCAACGTATGGGTTCTGTCGTAAATAGTCCTGAAAACAGAGAGCAATTAGTCCTATCCAAAAAGTAGGCACAATTCCTGTAACAAAGGGACAAGGCTTCTCCAACTGCGGTCTCCTGGGCCTTGCTACGAGATCGGCAGTAACACGAATAAACATTTTTTCCATGAAGTGCGCTATTCCCAGTTTGTAGCTGTTACTCAGTCTCACCTCTGTAGATTTGGGGTCAATGTCGCTGTGCGAGCGAGCAGGAAACCTAACATTTTTTCAATGTCTCGCGATAATTTCTAAAACTTCAACCTACCGATCATATAGATTCAATGGTGGCCCTTATTAGATGTTAAACGTACAGGAAGCTAACTCGAGGCATATCTTCATACCCATCCGTGCTAAAAGCAAACGAGATCTCAACTCATCAGATATCAGTGTGAGTCACGGATGACTTTTCTAATAGACCAGCGTGTTAACGTGAGTAGTACTAGAACTCATCTTCTATTTGTTGGTGGGAAAGATGTAATGTATCCATACAATCTTCCTCTAGTCACGTTAAAATAACTTTGGGAAATTGAATCTCAACCAAACCAACCTCATAACGTGGTGAAGTCAAGTGTCATAGTCTTTGGCAATTTACGAAAAAGTGACCGGCGTTAGTTGTTTGTAGGGTTATATTTTTCATCGAGGCAGTTGCTGGATAAAAGTCACGTCTAAAAACTCATCCAATCTCTTTGTGGGTTGAGGTAACAAGTTAACCCCAGAACAACTGCTCATTAAAGCTATACCAAAACTTGCCGCACCTGTCCCTCTAACTTGCTGCCGACTTCAATTGGTTCGGTTATTAATAATGAACACCGAGATGAACACAGATATAACGCGATACATCTGACAGATTGAAAAACGCATCCTCATAGTCTCGCGAACATCCTTCCCAAAAAAGTGCCCAGAACGAGGTTCTTCGCGGTCTTGGAGGGGGTGGCCTCAAAACAGGGGTAATGCCTCACGTCTATACTATCTAATATCCATGCAGTCTCGAAATCTCGCTACTGTTTTAGGAACGAAATCCAGCTGTTTGTAATGACGATTGATGAACCTGAACCATTAGTACTAAATATCTTTACACCCCTGCCACCAAGACGCTGTTCCTCCAAAATGGACTCGATTCGATAACAACTATCTTGTCGCCGACTCGTTGCAGGACTCATCTTGGTAAAAAGAACCTTTTCAATACCCTCACCCAAATCATCTTTAGGACGTACTAACGCAGCGCGGTACCTTGTTTGGTTTTGAGATCGCTGATCGTAAACAACTCTCGTCCTAGCACGCGCCAGGCGTATAACCTCTTTATTTTAAAAATGTTTGTCAGGCAATTGGAGGCGATCCGCCCAGCTGAAACACCTGAGGTTTGGAAATAGACATTTTTTCTCCCGACGAACGTTACAGGGGATCGAATACAAGTACGCCATACATCTTCTGCGATTGAGTTCGGGGAAGACTTCCACCGGTGCCATCTTAATACTCGATGATAGCTCGATTACGTAATTTGTTTATGTATATTGTGGACAAATGTTGAGTATCACGTACGACGTACGAAGACTGAGTTGTGGTTTGAGTAAAAGAGTTACACGCCCACGTCGTTTTTTATTATCTTTGAAGAGTTGTTTCGAGTAAACCGTTCGAGCCGATAGCTGCTGTGTCCTATCATTCTCCGTAGTGGACAGAAATGGACCTTTTCTGTTTTAAGAAAGTTTTTAAGAAAAGTTTTGGTTACTCAAACTCACTGCCGTTTATGTCTGCGTTATGAAATTTTATCGAGTTTGCGTAACTGTATAATAAATTGTCTTTACCGGAGTGCTGCTACTAAAGCATGTTCCCCCATAATCTTGTTAATTTCTCGAACGAACGAGCCCAAAGTGCGAATTTATAAATACATCGATACACGTTACTGAGACTACGAACATACCTCATCGTGTGAAAGATTATTCATTTAATAAATAAACCAGCAAGATCAGATCTAAAATCATCCTGAAAACTGGTTGAATGCGATGATAGGCAACGAAATCTCGGCAATGGTCGATAACTATCGTTTAAATTTTAGTTGCGAGCACCCGAGGGTTTAACACAGGGTTACATAAAAAAGTCACTATGGCCGTCATTGCCACTGACCTTCCAAGTTTTTTATTAGAGATGACTATTCAGGTTTGGGGACTTCTAATGCACAGTCTTGTATGGTGACGGCAATTCCTCCATATAGCTCCAGGCTGAGCGATTAGGATCGTAGTAAGTGTCAGTTTTAAAGATCACTTGATCATTGGCACAGTGCAATTTGCCCCACATTTGTGAGGTGTATCACAAACTGTATCCTTCTTCTGAGCAGAATACGACGATGATTCGTCGATGCCAATTACTGTGGTCACCTTTTTATGCATGTATCCAGAGTTGGTGCTATGACGGGTGGGCGGAACTTAGAGGCGAGTACCTCATGTCCACAGCCCCCCCCAACTCTCTTAAGTACAAGTGGGTTGTTCGTTTGGTAACAAGTTGTGGTTTAAATAGATCTACATTGAAACAGTAGAGAGTACTTGATTCCCTAGTACCTGTACATAAGCATGAAGATTACAAAGAATATTATCGACTGATAATAGGTCGCATTGTTGCCCAGAGGAGCTGTCTGAGCCTGTCTCCCGAGTATGTGTACAAATCTGTGTCGATCCCACAGACATAAGTTGAAATGAGCATTATGCGTAATCCCAAATTCAGCTCAGGCAGAGTTATCTACAATAGAGAGCAATTACGAGCTGGTCAATACAAACAGTTTTCATTTTCTGAACAAAACGAGGATCACACACAAAAGATCCATAATTTTTCTATTATTCCAAACATGTCTACAAACATCAACCTTAGGAATGCACACACACAGATAGTATTATTTTACCACAACACACACGCAAAAAACCTCCATTTGAATCAATTGTTCTATTCGTCTTTGAGTCGAGACTTATCATACTCATAGTAACAGCGCGTTCAAATGCGAGGATGTTCTATTTACACACACAACTTTGTCGTATCACACACACTCGTAATCGATGAAAATTTGTGAGTGTGTGGGTACACGTAATATGTGATCGTTTAGACTAGGTATACACAACGTGATGTAGTGACGCAATGATTCACAGAGATATGGTTTCAATACCAGCTCGGGTGGCCATGCGTTAGTCAAAATGAAACAAGGAAATATTGATGGTAAACGTGGGTAGGTTTTGATTTTGTGGCTGTACTAACCATTTATATAACTTGTCACATTTTTTTATTTTTTACTTTATCACGCCATGTGTTACTTGAGGGGTTACGTACAACAGAAACATTGTAGTAGCTACCTCTGGACAGTATGCGGCGAATACAGGTGGAAGGTAGGGTCAGCACTGAAGCCTTTATAGATTCTATCTGTGTTTGTATGTCTAGTGACGGAGGTCGATAGAATGTACACAATATAGTGCCAGTGATGAGGAGACTGAAGGTTAGCGTCTTAAAAAACTATCCTTTTGCACATAATGAAGGCAGTCCGGACCTAATGGGTACACTGATTGCTGTTCTAGATTAACAACTATCATGCCGTATCCACGCGTGGGCGCGATCACATCTTGAAAAAGCACTAAGTAATAGTGATAATTCAGAACTAATGGTATCTGTGTTCTTTGTTCTTCGGCCATAATAACATTTCTTTCACACAGATATAATAACGCTTATATTTTGTTTTATGATGATGAACTTTTTAGTAAATAACTAGGTACTAACACGATTCGTCTATGTTTTCGATTCATGAGATCGGAGGACCGAATAGAATTACACAACCTTAGCTTCTTAGATCACCTGTACCCCACTGCTCAATATCGGATAGTCCTTCAATAAAACCCCAGAACTCCAGTCCCAGTTTGCGACTTGTATAGAGGATAGCCATTCGGAGTAACACCAAATAATCTCATCGGGTACTGACTGTGACATATGCCTTAGATCTATGGTAGTATAGGCTCAACGCTGGACAAATACAGTCTTTCCCCATATCCAGTCGAGCCCTGATGATTATAACGCGTTTAAAAAGATTACGAATCACTGTTCCTATTTAATAATGAGCACATTCACTTACGAAACTCGAGCTGATTTTTTATGATCACAAACCCTGCAGCATTGTTGAGTAACAAAAATGTGACATATTACTGTTCAAGAATCTTAGAATCCCTGTATCTACAAGGTGGTAAGTGTTAAACCATTGTGAGCATCCTGTTGGAGATAATCGTGAACAAACATGTAATGGAACCTTATTGAGTAAAACGTGAGACATCACACAGCAAATCCTTGAGTACCTTTTGGAGTAACGTGCCAGAATCAAACATTGGGCTAAACCTCTGAGAATACCCAACGATTGTATTGAGAACCTCTGAGATCAAGAATTTTGGGGAATCTGACAAAACAATTCCGTCTATGGGCTAAAGGAACTGTAAAACTCTTCTAAAATTTCTCATAAGCATTCAGACATATCCCAACTATCAAACTTTATTATTTTAACAACGGATACACTCAATCACAGGCTCTATTTTTCAATTTTTAAGTGGTTTACTCAACCACCTAATAAAATATCACTATTTAAAATCCTACTTTTTCAATTCCCTAATTTTTATTCCCTCTATCACCTCGAACATTCTTTCTAGTTGTTGCTTTTTATTTTAACGCAACTTTCATGAGTTGACAGAATAGTGACCTACAATAGTTAAAACACTTTCCCTATGTTCTCACGCCATCAGCAATAAATTCCTCGGGATTTAATTGGGGTAAATTTTTGCCTGCGCTAGGGCTCAGATTATTGCACATAGTTTATCCACTTGTCCTCAAAGGTTTGAGCCCTCACTCGGCCAGGCGCGGAATAATAACTAGCCGTCGTTATCAATAGAAGAAGTCCAGTCATGGAGCTGCTCACGTTCCTACTCCACTTGCCCCAGTCCTCACAACTCACAAATTAGCGTGGGAATCCCTTTATATCTCTGAGACAGTAGGGCGCAAAGCTTGTTCCCTCTCCAACTGTACTTTTCAAAAAAAAAAAATTGCGCCATTAGAACCTCTTGAATAGTTTAAAACTCGCTCTCTAACAACTCAAGAAACAAGCAATGTAACAATCTCCACTGGACACAGGCATGTATCTCTCTCTCGCTGCTTCCAAGTAACTCCTTCTCTTGCTGGTCTCTGGCTAATGCTCACTCAAAAGAATTCAAGGGACCAACTTATTTCCAAAATCCTTAGTGTAGATATGTAATAAAAAGGAGGACAATTTTTGACACTTCGTGATTTAAAAGTTATCTCTCCTGCATTCTACACTCGAAATGGAGCACAGAAAGTAACCGGGGAGGTCTCGATATCAAGATTCTCTAAATTGTGGGTCTTTTGTTCTGGGTACTGAGAGGACTCCAGATGTCCGTTATCTATGGACTAGCAAAGGCTGTCTCTTCGCTCTTATTCATGTTGTTTTTTTGATGGAGCTTTGATCTGTTTTCAGTTCTCAGTGTTGTGTGTTACTTATGCATCTCTCTAGGGTTGTAATTGTGTCTCCCATACTGGGTACAGCTTCTGGTTCCTTATCATTAATGGGTCTCAGAACTCTCCACTAGTGAGATCTCCCATCTCTTCTGGTTCTTTACGAATATTGTGTTTCGCATACCCACCTTCATTCCTTTACTTCAAATTAGTACTATTTTAGGATTTTGTTTTGGAATGTGGTTGGACTGTGGCAATATGAGGTGAAGTTGTAAATTGTGTCATCTGCATGCATCTAGTATCTCTCTGGATTATCTATTATGAACTGTCTGTCTCGTCCTCTCATCGGATCATTTCTATCTGCTACTCACGCCTCTCTCATCTAGTTCTTGTCTGGTTATCTCTACTCTTGTCTTATCTTTCTCTCTTACAAACTGCCGCTATCTCCTCAGATACCAAGATCTTTAAATCTTAAATTGATATTCTGAAAATCTTGACCTAGTATTTATTTCATTAACTCCTGCTCTTCCATATTATTAGTTTTTCTCATAAACCGATTGTTTGGGAAATTACGGCTAATTGACTCTGCCTGGAGTCTTTCTGGAAAGTAAAACTTGGTTTCACATAAATATACAACAAGTAATGCTCGGGATATTTTACACACATTTTTTAAACGGTGATCCTTTACTTGTGTAAAGATGTTTTATGTTATAATTAAAGTCCCCACAGTGCAGAGTTGTCAAGACAGGCTCGTGGGTCTAGGTGTAAATCCAATTGGAACCAACGAGCTCGGAAGTTGTCGTCAAATGTGGGTCCGTTATATTCATCGAGTGTACCAAACGAAAGACGGAATACATACACGCGACGTATTGTTTACAATAAAGATAATATATTACCCTTGAGGCGCGTTCCGTTCAACCAAGGCTGTTTATATTAGGCTACCCTTGCTGCAATGAGTCAACAGTACACAGTAGGTATCGATGTTAATGGTGATCTTGTCGTGATCGCTGACAATTTATTCCAGGCCAGGACTGAATTTCAGGGCGAATAGGACAATCTGGTCGTATCTCTCGTTTCTTCCAAACCTCTACGTGAGAAAACGAAGCAGCACTGTATTTTGTCAATAAAAGCTTGGGAACGACATAATGTCATCTCAGATATATCAATTCACATCAATCAGAAAGTGATAGCTAGAGAGACAAGTCCCTTCTGAAAGAACAGCTGAAGTAGATATCCAATTGCAAATAACTCCTTGATGTCATAACATTTCTTGATTAATGTAGATATGTTGCCATTCTGTATTTTCTTGTTTCTTTTTTTCATAATTTTACTTTCTTAAGTATGGTACAAAACAAAAAGAAGATACACTAATTTTCCTCGCAGTATCAGGATGTAATATCTTTAAGAAATATCGGTTTTTTTTTCAAGTAACTTGAATTCTTCATGTTCTGGTCACACATGATTATGTCCTAATACGGAATCTATCCTCTAAAGCATGTTATTAGTTATATCTCTTTGGTGTCTTGTATGTTCGTGTACTGGTGTGCCTAAGATTGTTATTCATTCAATTAGTTCAATTTAGATGTAATATATAAGTTTTATAGTTTGAAGTGGCGTAATTCGGTAGATAAGTAATGATTTCCTGTGTTAGCCCCCCCTATCAATAATTCGTTCTATTTCTCACCAGAACTTATCCTCGTGTTTCTTCCACACCCCGACACCCTCGCCCTAAAAGACATTATGACAAGTTGGCTCCATTGTATCAGCCAAATTTACGTCAACCTGGAGTGATCAGACTGTCCGATGACATATGCAATACTACCAACTACACTCATATTTCGTGATGAAATCATTTTTTTTCTACTCTACTACCCCCAAGCGAGTTGTTAAAGAGACCACATAAAGCATACTATTTTTTCTGTATAATTACAGTACTGAGAGACAACACAAGACAACTGGGGAGTTGATAAAACAAATGTTGTGGTGGATAGGCGTCACGTTGGGGGGGTGGAGCGCGTAGAAGAAAAAAAAGTTTGAAAGGATAATAAAAAAAGATAAGAAGAAAAAGAGGTATAAAAAGATAAGTAGAGAAAGAACATTGTAAGAGAGAGAGACGGAGATAAACGACAGAGAGATAAGAAGAAGAATTGAGAGGGGGGGAACGCAGGAAACGGGAGAAAATAGGGAAGAGGTAGGTGAGAATCTCTCTCTTGACTCTCCTTCACAAGAAAAATTCTGGCTGATCCCTGTTCTTCTCAAGAGAACACGAGTCCAATAACATCGGTGGGAGAAAAGTAAGGAGAGTCTTGTGGCACAGAGAAGTCCACTCCCTCTACTCTCCCGTGCCTGCTAAATGCTCAAAGAAAGAAGCTTCATCTATCCTCTCATGTCTTCTTTCTTCAAAGAGCCTCAGAGTTCCACCTGCCTTCCTCGTCCCCTCTCCGCTCTTCTTCCTTGTAAAAAATGCTTGTCTAAAAAGAAAGACATAAAAAAAAAAATATACTACATTTTATGGGAGGTAGAAGAATTAAAAAAAAAAGCCCCTTCGATCTTTCTTTCTAAAAAAGAAAAGAAAAGGAATTCGAAAAAAGAGATACTAGAAAAAAAAAAATGAAACAAACTGTTTCTTTTATTCTCTTTCCTCATGTTTCAAAAAACTGGGTCTCTGGGTGTCCTATAATAAAAAAATTCTGTTCTCTAAAAAAAGTATATATATATATAAATAAAAAAAAAAAAAAAAAAAAAAAAAATCTATCTTCGTAAAAAAATTCGAAAAAATTAAAAAAAAAAGAAAACAAACAAAACAAAATTAAAAATTTAGAGAAGAAATGAAAAAAAGTGTAAAAAAAAAAAAAAAAATAGACAAAATTACAACAAGAAAGTCAGGAAACCAATGCAAAAAAACATGTGGTTTTTAAAAAAAAAAAAAAAAAAAAAAAAAAAAAAAAATAAAAAAAAATCGCTAGCACATAAAAAAAACAAATAAATCACGACTAAATGGAGAAAAACAAAAAAAAAAAAAAAATCTGATAAATGTCAGCCCTGAAAACATTATAAAAAAAAAAAAAAATAAAAAAAAAAAATCAAACCAAAACATAAAAAATGTATAAAAAAAAAATAAAAAAAAAAATAAAAAAAAAAGAATACAAAAACAACTTGTTATGTAACTTGAAAGACCCTGGGGGAGGCGAAAAAAAATTATATGATCAGTGTTTAACGAAAAAAACAAAATGGACTCAAGGTTGTCCCGACTCAAACAAAATCGAGCCAGTGGTGAAAACCAGTGTAGCATAACGTACAAAGGCGTGGTAGTCGATAGAGCCTAATATTCTCTTAGGGAACAAAACTAACCAACCAAAGTAAAAAAAAAAATATTATATGAAAAAATTATAAATACAGGAGAAAAACCACAAAAAAATATCACACGGCAAAGTCCCACAATGGTAAAAAGAAACAAATAGAAGAAAAAAAAAAAAAAACAATGACACAGACTTTAAAAAAAGTAACCCAAAAAAACAGTAAACAAAGAAGAGAATGCCTACAAAAATTACTTTGAACCGAAATTTGCGCCAAACAAAAACCCAATCATGCCAAGGCTCAAAAATTTTATAAACCCAGAAAAATACTTATAACAACACCCCACCCTTAAACCATCACCAGATACTGATCCATAGCACCAAATCGTGCCAAGATTCCACCAGGAGCTCCAAATAAACACAAAAAAAAAAAAAAAAACACACCAAACAAAAAAAAAAAAAAAAAAAACATCCAGTACCCCCCCCAACATCGCCCACCGTGCACTGGACAACCCAACACCTGCTTGACAACCAGGACCCACACTAGACACATACAGCAACCAACAAGACACCACCACACCGTGCCATAGTACAACTCATCATCTATGGCGGTACTCTAACCCACCACAACACTTCCAACACTAACCAGAACCCCCTATTCAAGACAAAGGTCCCAACCCCCAAGTCACACCTCCCAAAACACCCCATATCAACGATACAGCCCCATGACACTAACCCAAAAACTAATAGGCCGCAAACCCATATCAATAAAACACCGGCTTGACGTCTAGAAAGAAGACAGCTTACGGCAAGACTATACAGGCTGACATTTCGACAAATCTACACTGACAACTGCAAGCAATTAAAAGCACACGCAAATAAACAATAAACTATTTCTTATCGACTTTCAACTTCTTTTCCATAATAGCCAACAGACAAAAAAGATTCAACTAAACTACAGTCTACCACGTAGTTTTGAGAGACAACAGAGGAAAACAAACCAATACGCCTATATTTCATGCCTTCAAATAAATAATAGCTGAGTGTGTTTAGATCAACTCCCACTTAGTCAAACAACATTACAAGTTTCAAATCTTTTACTCTACAACTTACAAGACAAACCGACATTATCACAAACGCCCAATTAATAGACCAAACACATAATACATTTTGTCCGAAGCATCCCCAAGCGCCACTTCGTTCTATCTGTACCATGATCCAAGTACTTTCCTAATCGCTGCTGCATACAAGACATTCCGTCTTTCATCACGGGAGACAATCACCACATCCAAACATTACAACAGGAGT